>JAEBDU010000096.1:855950-901716 GCA_016802625.1 Heliconius numata
ATCCTTAACTATCAACATTTCCCTTCTTATCTACGCTCCCGCTTTACTGTTCTTCCCACTCCTACACGCTCTAGGAGGTCTTGTGTCATACCGATGCTTGACATTCCAAAGAGTAACACCAAATTCCTGCAAAAATCCTTCTCAGTCCATGCCGCATCCTTATGGAACCAACTCCCAAAATCCATCCAGAGAAGCCCATCCATAATCTCCTTTAAGTCCAAATTAAAAAAATATTTTCTTGCTTCCCTAAGCCAGTAGATCTTGAACAATTTTTAAACTTTATTACTGCATTTTCATCTCTAATACATATATTATATAGTGTATGTATATTGTATATATATATATATATATTTATATCTATGCAAGTTTGTGTGTATATGTATGTATTTATGTATGTATGTATTATAGTAGTATATACTTATATATGTACGTATATATATATTTTAGCTGTATTTTGTTACTAGTATATAATTTTTAATTTCTTAAATTGTACTTTGTTTTGCTCGCTACTCACTCATCCACTTCCACTGGTTGACTGGAAGAGATCTCTTATAGAGATAAGTCCACCTTTGTACACAAAATGTCTTAATATATTGTATATTATTTATTTTTTTTTAGTGCAATAAAGAATATTATATACTCTTTTTCTTATATTTGTAATATTGTCGATATATATTAATATTTTAAAATACTTATTAATTTGACATGCAATTTATTCCGCCATGTTAATAACAACGTTGCTAAGCAACGATTTGCAAAGTTTGTTGTTAGAAAACGTCACCCAAAATGAGCTTGCTTAACGCATCTCTCTATTGAAAACTGAAAATAATTTTATAAATATTCATATAGTTCAAGCGGGCGTAGCCGCGTTCGGGTCCACTAGTAGAATATATAAAATCATCTCTTAAAAACAGAAAGATACCCCAATACAAGATGCAAAACATAATTTCTGCTAAGCACCCAAATTGGTTTCTCATTTATATTGAAGCGGAAAGGAATATGCAAAGTAACGTTGCCCAACATTTAGTTCGTCCTATTCAAATAACACCTGACTTTAATAACAAGCTAAATTGATGCATTCTGCACATCAAAGGGAGTATTCGACTGGAAATTGAGAGTTATTTCTACAACCGTTCGAACCGTTGAAATTTTACTGACAATTTGTCCAAATGTCAGTAATAAAATATATATTTAAATCTTTTTGCGAATGAAAGTTTGTAATGTCAATATTGCTTAATTGGAATTCGTAATTGTCTAGTTGGTAGAACGATGTTTTTAGCTTCACGCTGTAACCCGCATAAAGCAGGGTAGGCACAGGGAACATGGGAACCTAGTGTTAAGATACTTTGTTCTCCATCAAGATACTCCGTTCCCGACTTTCCACCAAATTCTTGAGGCATTGCATGTTTAGTGACGGAACTCAACGGGCTTTGTCTCTTTACAGAGCTAGTACCTAAATATTTAAAAAAATATTCCCCCAAGCGAGAATTAAACCCAAAACCGTCGCGCCACGGCGCTGGGGCGTAGGCCCCAATATATTGGTGTATAATATATACCAAATATTTATATTTCAGTGACATAATAACGAAAATGAATAGTAAATTAAATTGAAATATAGCTTTCAGCCGTTTTATTACTTTTTAATCTAAATCTGAAATCACTTTGAGGCGAATCGTTTATTTATGTAAATTTTATTTGCATTTGGTGGCGTTTTCATATAAAATAACATATAAATAGAGTACATTATATTTTTTTCATTAATTAACGCGATCCTGTCGCAGCCCAGTGATCGATTGTAAGCGTAAGGGATGTGGGTTTGATTTCTGCTCGGGGATGTGAATTATTTTCATTTTTCATTCACATGATAAAATAAAACGCAGCGTTGAAGGCACAAGGGTGTGACTGTAACGCGACGGTTGTCCGTTCAATCCCCACTCGAGGAAGTGAAATATTTATTTACGTTTATATTTCCATTTTTTCGCTCTGGTGTCGAGGCAAAGCGCGGCGTTTAGTTCTGCCACTCAATACGCAATGCATCCAGAATTCGGTATAAAGCCTTAACACTGAATTTCCCAGGTTCCCTCCGAAGCACGCACACGCACATGTCAAGCTTAAAAATATACAAAGTAAAAGCGTACATTGTATAAGAAAAAAGTGCATTAATTATTCTCTTAAAAGGAAAAATGTCAAGAGCAGAGCTGGGCCACAATTACAAAGAAAACCGTTGCAAATGGAATAGAAAAAAAGGGAAATTCTTCTGTCACTATCAGTAATAGTGCTATAATATTATTTGTTATATGATCTAATGAATGTATTATTAACATTCGAATATTAAGCTCGATAGTGGTTGATTGATTTATAATATTTACGTTTACCTAAAAAATATTAGATTTTTTTTTTTTATTTGAGTATTTATTTTGGCGGCGCAGGAGGTTTAAACGCGGTGGTTTAGAGTTTGGTCCTTATATTCGTTCCCCATTTTCCGCCGAATTCTTGAGGCATTGTGTGTTGAGAGTGACGGAGTTCAACTCCGCGCTTTTTCTGATGATGATTCTGATGGAGATGCAAAATATAAATTTTTACTTATTTACATATATTTTTTTGCTTTAATGTATGGCAATTACAGTGTGACAGAGAGTCTTTAATATGTCATTTTATATTTTTTTTACATTTATACAGACGTATTACTTACTAATATAGTTTAGTGAACTGTAAGGCGTCTAATATTAATTTTCAAACACAAAAACAGACCAAATCGAACCCATTACTGTCTCAATTTATACCAAGCAAAACAACATATCAGTACTAGTTAGTGGAGAGTTTGCGTCTAACCATCGTCCCCGCTGGCGGTTACCACCAAACAATGTGGAGACCACATGAGGACAATGGCTTTGGTATAATATAAGATTAGTAATTCGTAACTCCTATAATAATATAGTTTATAATCTGTGGCATACAAATTAAGTTATCTATATATATAAAATCGAAAGGTCACTTTCTCATCACGAAATCTCAGAAATTACAAGTGCTAGGAATCTCAAATTTTGCATAGGAGTTACTTATAAGACGTAGGTGCTCGCTAAGATGGGAATTTGCAATATTCGACTTCTAAGGGGTTGTTTTTGGGGTCAAAAGTTTGTATGAAACTTCGTTACTACAAATGCTAGGAGTCTCACATTTTGCATAACGTCACTAGGACGTAGTCATGGAGACAGAAATTAATAATAACATAGTTCACACGGGTGAAACCGCGAGCGGGCCGCTAGCATATTACATTAGCAATAGGATTACATATTATAAACTTATATTTTATGTTGATATGGTAGAAATGCGAGGCCGTGGTGGCGCAGCGGAACAATCGTGTGAATGTAACGTGATATTAGTAAGCTCGATATTTCTTTGCTCTGGTATCAAGCAAATGCGCGGCGTTGAGTTCCGCCACTCAACATAAAATACCTTGAAAATTAGGCGGAAAGTAGGGAGCGGAACGTCTTTAGGTTCCCACTTGTCGTACAGCCAGACCACTGCATCAATGGTGGTGGACTATAGCAAGCATGGACATTTAAAATATATAAGGATATCCTACACTTATGGTTAGCAATGTAGGGTTAGGTTTAATTAAGGGCTCAATAAGCTCAAGTAATTAAGCCTAAGAGTATCATAATTTTTGCGCTTTCCTCTCCATATGGCCCTGATGTGGGTGAAAGGATACTTAGCATAAAATATTTTTGTTTGGATATATTCATGAAAAAAATCTGTTGAGTGTGGCTTAGTATTGAAGTATCTAAGTTCTACAAACGATGATATAGGTTCAATATTTATGTGCATGGCGTTAAATTTCTCTATCTCTCTATATGAAACATTACATTTGAAATCAGAACGGAGAGTGGAGACAGAATACTATACACTAAATTCCCTCTGCCTACAATGCTATATGCAGGATATAGCGTGATAAAAATATTTTTATTAGTGTCTAGACAAAAGGCAGCAATGAAATAAAATAAATAATAAGACAAAAACTGAAAAAGGGAGTGTCTTAACACTATGGTCTGGTGCATACCCTTTAAATGAGCCCGCGAGCTGCCTACCCAGATATTTGCATAATAGCTCTATAGATACGTCGATATGGGACACGTGCCAGTTTCAATGGAAACTCTTCGGAATCATTCTGTTCTGTGTTTCTTATTACAAAAGGCATTGTTTGCCTTTGAATGATGTTAAAGCATTTTTTACGACAACTTTTGTAACACTTTAATAGGACAATCGATGTTGTTCGTGTTTTGTGAAATTGAGTTATTACTATATTTTTTAGTATATTTATAATCAGCTTCATACTGTATCCAGCATATAGCAAGGTGTGCAAACGGAACCTAGTGTTAAATAAAAATGAACACTCCGTTCCCCACTTTCCGTCGAGTAATAATCTATACATATAAAAGGACTTGTCCTCACTGACTGAGGTAAGACGCACGCACAGCCGTAACCTCTGTGCGTAGAAACGTGGAATTTGGACACATGTTTACTTTCGTAATCTGGACATCCACTAAGAAGGGATTTTGAAAAATTTTAAATCTATAGGGGTTGAAAGTTTGTATGGAATTTTTTTTAAATCTGCACCGATTTTTATGAAGTTTGAAATTCTGACTCTTAAAAATATTTAATTGAATACGTGTTTCACGGTTTTTTAGAATTTACCCCCTAAGGGTGCAAATAAGGGGTTGAAAGTTTGTATAGAAAAATCTTTAAATCGCCACTGATTTTTATAAAATTTGAAATTGAGACTCTTAAAAATATTAAATTGAACATTTGTTTCATGGTTTATTACACCCCTAAGGGTGCCAATAAGCAAGCGAAGCTGCGCGCGTCCGCTAGTATAATATAAAATATCTCGAAGCCGTAGTGGCCCGGAGGCGTAAGGATGTCATTGAAAACGTGACGGTTGTGGTTTCTATTCTCACTCGAGGGAATGAAATATTTAATATTTCCATTTCCTCGGCGTTGAGTTCCACCACTCAACGCACAATGTCTCGAGAATTCGGCGAAAACTGGGAAAGGTTCCCAGGTTCCTTCAGTCTACCCTGCTATGTACATATTAGAATATACGGCGTTGAGTTACGCCAATCAACATGCAATAACTCGAAAATTGGGATCTACTGTCGTCCACACTAGGCTCCCTAGGCCTACCCTACCCAGCTATTTGCGGAATATAGCATAAAACTAATATACCTACTCCAAAGTTAAAAAGCATATAAAAACAATGTTTCCAGTAAACAACACATTTTTCATAAAGTGTTAACGCACAGGCATAAATAAACTAACACAAGGCTAAGTACTAAAGAATGCTCGCATTAGAAAAGTTCTAAATGCTAATAAAACGAACACCTCGGTAACATTCTTCTATGAATATTTCATGTTATTGTATTGGATACAAGAGAATATCGTGTGCATGTTACTTTGTATGGGATTAAGGGTTCCGTATAGTATAATAGCTTTATGTAATAATACATTTTTGAGATTAGTTGTAAAGCGTGGCGTTTAGTTTGACAGTTCAAAATGACGTAATGTTTGGAATCCGGGCGAACGAAGAACAGTGAAAAGAAAAGTGAAGAACGAAGTGTTTTAACTCAAGGTTCTAGAGAGAACGTATTTGCCAAAATGTTACTTATGGAAGATTAATTCGTACCTTACATGCTAATAGAGCATCTTTTTTTTATTTGTATTCTTTTAATCTTTTAATTTAAAATTAACTTGACTAGTAGTTCGATCCAATTTGAGGACATGAAATAATTATGTTGATTTATATTTCCATTTATTCGCTGTGGTGACTAAGTAAAGCGCGGCGTTGAGTTCCGCCACTCAATATGCAATGGCTCCAGAATTTGGTGGATGATAGGAAATGGAGTATCTTAACACTAGGGATACAGCGTGTCCTTGTTGTGTGTTGTATAACGTAAAGCTAAAAGGTATTTGAAATTTCTCGACTGCTGGATGTTTATTTATAGTTCTCAATAACGAAACATGATTCCACATCAATTAATTTGGACTAGTTTCACTTGATACCCTCCAATCAATATACATAATTAGATTAATTCTAGCTGTGAATTCTAACAATACTGAAATTAGTATAGATAGTATTATTTTTACTAGCAATCAATTACAAAAACATTATTTGTTATTGTATAAAATATCTTTAGGCATTTTCTACTAACGGAAAAGTAATGGCTATGGGTTCAATCCTTGTCCGCGGGAAATAATTATTTAACAAGAAAAATGCGTCAACATTCCGCATCCAAATTAAAAGAGAGAACAGAGTGTTTAAAACTTTCTGGATTCTTATAATCTTCTATGTCAAGCTCAAAATTTTAAATTGTGATATTTAAATAGTAGTTAAACAGTTCAAATTTTGATATAAAAATATATTATAACATTAATCAATTCCTTATTATCATGAGGATCTCTAAAAATATCCCCACGTAAGTATCGGTTGAAGTAAATTGGATTTTTATACGGACCCTTGCACCTTTAGCTCTGTCGGTCGGCAAGTACTTCAATTAACTTTCCATTTGTTTTGCTCACTAAATAGATATTAAGAGATTTGTATGGTGTTGATTTTATAGTTGGAGTTATTTTAAAATGATTTTTTTTTATAAAACGGAAAGAAAAACGCTTTTATAAAGTATACATAAAGTGCTAGAAATGCTATAAAAGGTACTCGGAGCTATAAATTATATGAGCTTAACATTATGTGTTGTACTATTAACTATTCAGGTCCTGGCTCCATCATGAGATCTGCCTCGATGCTGCCATTACTTTACTGTCATTTATTATTATTTTGATGCTTGAAGTTTTAAATTGTTGTTTTAGGATAACAAAGAGATCGTAATATATAAACAAAAACAATAAAATCTTATAGAATTATAATAAAATATTTAAATAACTTTTATAACAGAGCATTCTTTTTTGTCAAACGATCTACGATTCTAACCTGTTCACTGTTCATCGTGAACATTTTAATAATATGGAACGTTAAGATACTCTGTTCCCATTAAGACAATATTTGTCATTTTGCCTTCACACCAGACCGAACAAATGAAAATATAAAATATTATTCCTCGAATGGGTGTCGAACCCACATCCTTGTGCCTCTGAGCTACGACTGGCCCCAGTTATCTAAATGTTTACATTAAAGCAATAGAAGCGCTGTTTGTAATATATGCTATACCATCATACCATATGTAGATGGCTTCGTGAAAGTGCAAAGGGATTTGCATGTTGGAATTTCTAAATACTTACATATATAATAATGAACATTGAAGCTTATGTTCGACGTGCTTATGATAATAAATGAATTATTTTCAAGAAAAATCAATAATAAAGGCTTTGAATTCCACCACTCAAGATGCCTTCCTTGTTATGTCCCAGATACTACTTGAAACTAAAAAAAACTCAACAAAAATAATTGCCTATTTATTTTCTTCATTTATAGTAGGTATACGTAAAAAAATACAAGCATTCACGCGTCCAACTGAGACAATAATTTAAATATAGACAACAAAAATCCCGCATAGAGTGTAAGGGGGAACTTAGTGTTAAGAGAATCTTTTCCTCACATTTTCGAGACATTGCTTATTGAATCGCGGAACCCAACGCCGCGCTCCGTCTACCTGAGTGGGAATATGAAAATAGATAACATATAGATCAAAATCTAATAACCAAATGTGATTATCTTCTTTAATCTACAGATACAAGTAAACTACTACTAACATTAGCCGTTACTATCGCTTATTCCATTTGAGAACAAAGCTGATGCCTAATAATTGAGTGGCCATAATGAGTATCAGTCAGGCTGGGCTTGGATCAATATCAGCGTGCTGGTACAGTATTGGTTCTTGGGCAGGAAGAGTATAAAGTTTCTAATTAGTGAAGAAAGTAAATAAATAAGGGTTTATATTACAGAGAAGAATGATCAAATTGGTAGAATAATAAGATAGTTTAAAATATTTACAAAGTTAAAAAATTAAATTATTTATTTTTAACTTTAGATTGCAAAATGATATATTAAGGCACTTCGTTCTCCACTTTCTACCTTAATCTCAAGATATTGCGTGAACATGAACTCAACGTCACGCTTGGTCTTCTTTCCAGAGTGAGAATCGAAACCACAACCGTTACATTTACAGTAATATGCCGTGCCGTTGCGTCACTACGACCTTAATATTGATACGTACAGACTTAATTATGGAAATAACATTTAAAATATTATATATATTGAAAACTGTGCTTAAAATAATTGGTGATCAGTAAAGTTGGTCGTGACAAGATTGACATCTGTCCTTGAGTGATAGGTGATTGATTGCTGCACGAGCTTCACTGAACCCACGCGGAACGATGTCAGAAATGTGACGGGACAATTTTACACTAGTTCTGTTTGTGAATTTATTCAAACAACAATATACAAGGTTTATAAGTTGTTTATATTTAAAAAATATTAAAGAAAAATCTAAATCAGTTTCACGCTATGTCTTCCTTTCACATAATGTTAAGACAGTCCGTTCCTCACTTTTCGTCGATTTTTCCGAGGCATTGCCTATTGAGTGACGGAACTCAACGCCGGGCTTTGCCTTGGTGCAAAGAAAACATCCAACCCACAAGCAACGCGTTACAATCATGTCTGTGCATCATGTCATCAGGGAAAGAAAAATATTAAAAAAGAAAAATTTGGCTATTTTTAATATTATACTAATATTACTTTTAATAATTTAATAAATATTTTTTTATAAACTGACATCAAATATATACGAGTATTATTATATATTTCTTCCTGTTATAGAAATATTACGTTTTACAAAAGTGCGAGGAAAACTGAGATAATTATGTCACATTGCTTATTCAAAGGCACCTTCTACTAAGCGAAGTTTCTCGACGCTCTATTATGCTTAACCAAACTGGAGAATCTCTAGTTGATTCTCCAGTTATATATATTATATATACCTTATTATCTTTGCTATATTGATCCTATCTTCCTAAAGAAGTGTCTTAGTAGAAACAGAGTGTCTTAACTCTGAGATCCCAGGTTTCCACCTTTCTATGCCAAGATACAACGTGAAGCTAATTAAGGCAGATTTTGAATTACACATAGCTCGCTGTAAAAAATCTGATAAACTACAAAAAAAACCGAAACAGAAAGCACATTGCAAACAAAGAAAGAACATAAAACTTCGTCATCATATAAAAAGTCACTATAAAGTGCAACCATTCCAACGTTGGTTTTAAAAAGCTGTTATTTCTATAATCTTATTTACATACAATGTTGTCGATATATTATCCTGGGCTTACATTATTTTTAGTCGTTCAGAGTGAAGAGAAATGGTGAAACATTTTAAATTCACGGGATTTTCAACTATATTTCTTGTGTCAGAGAGGCGTTGCAAATAAACAGGTGTTACTGTGTAAAAATTGAAGTGTAATATTGCGTTGCGGGATTTTCGGAACATTTCCGTACATTTTGGGCACCATGTGCGGTTGTGATTTGGTAATGCTATGGTTTGTGAGAATAATGGAATGGAACGATTTGATACAATTTTCGTTTCACAGGTTTAAGCTTTTTCCCGTACAGAGGGATAATCAGAGGGAACATAGTATTAAGACACTCCGATCTTAGCCTTTCACCCAATGAACAATTGGCAACCCAACTCTGCCTGAAACTAGGGAATTGAGAGTGTTTACTTCTCTCTGTAGGGCCTCATCTCATCAGGTATAATGAAATTACAAATAGAATTAAAAATAATAATTTTATCACCAAGAATCATTAATATAATAGTGCCTTACTAAAAATAAATTTATTATAAAGTATATAATGTTATTTGTATAAAATAATATGTATAATTGATAAATAAATTTATAGTCGGCAACATTATTTTTTAGTATTATTTTTCTTAACCAGACAAAGTCATGAGTATCTGTTAGTTTATACGAAAACTTAAACTTATTATAATATTGTTCATGTATTAAATAGTAATAGTCCATATTTAAGGCAGCACCCAGTTAACTTCATCGTCGTATTTCTCATGCTCCTTCAACGGCTCGAATATAGCAATCTTAGCGATGAAACCTGTAACCAATATTTTTTTTTATATTATTATTATTTTAACCAAACACTATAAAAATAATTAGAGAGAAAAAAAAACATAAATAATGTAAAGCTAAATAACATTTCAACGTACGAGAGCAAATAAAAGTTAACTACAATTCTATCGTAAACCCTAGTAGACTCTAGAAGTAACGATGATAAGACGATACCTACTACGAGATATCTGAAAACAATTGACGAGATTGTGCCTGGGGGTGAGTTACGATCATTTGCTTTGATAGTTATTTAATCTTAAGACTAGGGGATGAATTTTTTTCTCAATTGTATTATCAAGAAACCCCGCGCCATGACAGTCTCAAAAAGTATTAATCAATTTTTCATATACAATACTATCTTTATATTTTTCATTTTACTTGTACTTGTAATTTTCATTTTACTTGTATTCTAATAAAAACTTTGAAACAACGCTAACAAGATTATCTCACTACCTTGAACTTACAAAACGCCTAAACATATAAAATTTATTTTGTTATATCCAGAGAGCAATTTCGTTAACTTTAATAACTTCAAACGCTGTCCAAAAAGCCGAACTCGGTGATTAATTGCTTCACTTATTATTTTTTATACCGTTAAAGGATGATTGGATGAAGCTAAATAATGTAATAGACGAAGAAGAATGGTTTGACTGGTAGTAAGTGCGGCGTTGAGTTCTGCCACTCAACTTAATAGAGTGTTAGTTCGTAGTCGCCGCTAGTTTCTTAACACTAGGTGTCCCGATTCTCTTTATTTTGTTTTGTTTCTCTTTGTTTGCCTACCCAGCTATGTGCGGGATATATTTTGTTATATAGTTAAAAAGGAACAAACTTACCGGTTATAATACCGCCACCGATCGATAAAAGAAGAGTAACAAGTAGAGCAAAAAGCTGATTAAGTGCTTGCTTCCCCGTAGTCATTTCAGCGTCCTTAAAAATAAACATATCTTTACAAAGTTGAACTAAGAACAATACGAATTAAATATTTCTTAAATAGTATTTTGAGACAACATCTGTCTGTGTGCGACGGTTGTTTGTTCTCACACGGTGGAATTATTATATTTAAATTATTTTCATTTTCCTGCTCCGATATACATACATATGTAAGGAGTGTAAGGATACTTAGTTCCACAGGCATCGCCCAATTTTCAAGATATTCCGTCTTGAGTGTCAGAACACTATGCCGATCTTTGTTTTATTACCAGAGCGACAAAATAAAAATTCAAGTCAAGTCATTCCCTTAATTGGGAATCAAAAATATGACAAATTAAAAAATTCTAAAGCTTAAAAAAAACACAAAACACTTACTTCACCAATACCTTCAAAGACAATACCAAGTTCGGCCCCATATTCTTCTTTAACAGCCAAAGCAGCAAACAATACTGATAATAGACCCGAGTATATTCCAGGCATTCCGTGCAAATTATTCACGCCGCAGGTGTCCGGTATACCTATTTTAGTTAATAGAGGCTGAAAATATATAAATATTAGTATATGATTAATGATTATAGGAGTAAAGTAGTAGAGTAATATAAAAATTATGTAAGTATTATTGTTTTTCCTAAGAACTGTGTTATATTGACACAAGCTGGAGCCCGCGATTTCGTTTATTTTATCTCGTTGTAGTAGGTGTTTTAGGAAATATTCTCTTAGTGCTCTCCTACAACCCTTTATATATTTTTCGGGTGGAATTTGACCTATCAAATGTGCACAATATAATACAATAATTCCGTAATTGCATGACAAATGTCTAACCACCATCGTTTTTTTGTTCTTCTTCTTCTTTAATTCATTCTTCTTTTTCTGTGTAGTACATAAAGTCTCTTTATGTACTATACAGACAATAAAGCCTTTAATAATATAGTCTTTTTTTATTTTTTCTATCTTATATGATCAATTGCTAAAATAACCGATAAGGTTCCCTACATTTAATATTATTTTTCTATATCTATATCACCATTTAACGTATACCAACATAAATAATCGAATTACTATCCAATAACAACGTTACTACTAGAAAGTTATACCAACTAAATCATATTTAACCCGATATTTCGCTTTTGCAGGTAAAAATGTATGTTTTTTTTAGTACAAGCCATACAATTTTAAAAGCGTTATTAAATTGTATTTGTTAGTTAATCCACTCACCGTATAGTCCAATATAGTCTGATATAGCCTATATTTTTTATGCAATACGATATAGTGCAATACGGCGGAGTGGTCACAAATAATTCACGATGCGGGTATAAGACCCGAATGTTGTATGCTTTACCTATGGCGATTTTTTAGGGTATCTAAATATATTATACCTACCTACCTAAAAATATTTCTACTTTACAGGTATTTTTTTTATATGTATGCAGGCATGGTACATATTAAATTACTTTACTTTATGATACCATAAATTTCTCAATGGCTTTCACGGTACAAAATTTTGATTATTGACTAGCGTGGAAACGAAATACTGTTTAATTCAGCTATGTATGGTATTATGTTAGTTAGCATCACCCTGTAAACAATACACAGCAGGTTAGGCAGAGGAATTCTCACTCCGTTCCCCACTTTTCGGCGCCTCTGGGCTAGTTGGTTCTGTTATGTATGTCAAGACAAAGGTCTTTCTTCATTGCCTTTTCTCAAATTCAAGTTATATAATACGAATATTATAATAGGTACTAACCGTCAAAAATCTATATCCCAACACACTAATAATACCAGCGGTAATCCCCACGGCTATCGCACCACCAGGTCCTATCATCATATTGCACACTGAGCCCACAGCAACACCACCAGCTAGTGTGGAATTCTGTACATGCACCATGTCTAATTTGCCGTTGTGTTCGCTGAATGTTGATGATAGTACGAATGTTGTTACCTGTAATGTTAATGTTTTTTTTCAGCTTCACAGTGTATCCCGCATTGGGAACCTAGTGTTAAGACAATCCCGTTTCCCATTTTCCACCGAATTTTAGAGGCATTGCGTGTTGAGTGGTGGAACACTATAACCGAGCGAAGAAATTAAAATATTAAGTATTTAATTTCTTCGAGTGAAGATCGAACCGACAACCTGCCTCATTCACAGAGAAATAAATACACAGAGAACTAAACACAATTTTTAAGTATTTAAAATTAACCCAAAAACCTAATTAAGCATTTCGTGTTTTTTTTTAATTAAAAGTAAAATTTGGGCTTACAGTGGCCGCTGCCAGTGACAGGTATGTATTGACAACTGCCCTCTGATACTCGCTGTTTGTGCTCGTCAATCCAGAGTTGAAGGATGGCCAATATATCCACAGGAATATTGAACCTGTCAAAGATGTACGACCAAAATATTAGCACATCCGGCACTTTTGCGACAGGATTTAGATGAGCTCTTGGAAAGGAAATTAATATAACGTAAAAGGTAATGGTTTTTTTGTATAGTAAAGGAAAAATTGAATCTTTCATGACGTCGTTGTAGTGAATTAGAACCAAATCTCGAGGGCTGCAGGTTCATTTTCTATTTTAAAAATTATTTTTTATAATGTACATGTTTTATGGTCTGGTAAGACAAAACGCAGCACTGGATTCTAACAAGTTTTCACATTTTCGTAAAGGGGTATAGAGGGAAAATTACCTTAATAATATGCATGTTGTCAAATGCAAATCAAATAAATATACTTAATTTATCGCCGTATTTTTGAGGCATTACTTATTGAGTGGCGGAATTCAACGCTGCGCCTTTTTCGCTTTGGTACCCGAGCGAAGAAATGAAAATATTAGTAAATAATATTTTTTTCTAGTGAAAATAGAATCCACAACCATCGCATTACCGTCACACGCTTTACATTGTTCCTACCAGGACAACTTCAAACTCTACAAATTAATTATATTTTAAACAATTACAAAGTTAATTACTTACCAATCATAGCAGTAGTATCAGAAACATAAGACGGACCACTCAAATCTACGGTTGGGACATTTGGTGTGGTCGGGGCTTCAACTTTCCTCGGTCTTATGGCCCAACTAACTCCAAGACCAAAGTACGCTCCAAAAGCGTGAATAGCTATGGAACCGCCCACATCGGCTGCCTGAAATATATGTATTACTAAGTTGTGCTATTAGTATAGTTATCTTATTTATTATGTTAGGAAGCATTTGGTATGGAATAATAGAGTATTAAAATGGAGATAGGTTATAGATAATAGGCAGAGGGGCCCTTCCCATTATGAAACTTCGGTTACCCATTTTCCGCTGAATTCTACGCAACGCAACGCATGATGCTAAAAAAATGTTAATTCAAATTCAAATTCAAAGTATTCTTTATTCAAATAAACTTATCATAAGCACTTTTGAATCGTCGAAAGAACATATGAAAAAGAAAAAAAGCTACCACCGGTTCGGAAGGCAGTTCTGCTGAGAAGAGCCATAATAACCTGAGTAATATCATTAATGAACTTCCTACCTTGAATATATGCTCCACAACCCAAAAGTTGAGACAGGCGACAGCTACTTCGATTATCGATATGAATAGCAACTGTAACCCGCTGGCCAGGCCGAGTAGAGCACCGAAAGTTATAAGCACCGTCGCTGACATTATATCGGCCTCTGATGAAAATGTTATAAATATCGAATATTATATTGCAATTACAAGTTCGAGTCCTGCTTAATTAATGTTTAAAATTTAAATAGCAGGAGAATGAGTGATAAGAGAGGCAGGAGGAGACTTTAATTAATTCGTTGTTTAAGAAGTCGGTATTGAAGACACTGAGGGAAGTTTACGTGAAAGCATAAGGGCCCTGCGAAGGTCATGTCTGATGATGACAGTGGATCAACATGCAATGCCTCCAGAATTCTCTGCAGAGTGTTTTAATACTAGGTTTTCCTTGCCTACCTTGCTATGTGAAGTTGAAAAAAAATATATTCATAATTTAATTTCATTATAACGTCGTATTTATAAATTCATCTATTTGTATTGAACGGTAAAACCCAGTACAGCCTTGTAAGGTGAAAATATTCATTTCGAAAATTAAGTATTAAAAAACTGATTACTAAAAGCCTAAAAAAGATAAACAGCTGTGGATCTCAGGGAGGTTTAAGATTTTAAATCCTGCCTTGTATTTTTAGCAAATTAAAATGAGTAAATATTTGTTCCTGTTAGATAGTAGAAGTAATCTCTGGCTTAAGATACTTCAAGACCGTTGTAGTCCAGGAAACGGTTCAGTGAATGCACTTTATTTATGTAAGGAAATACTTAGAGCGTTATAAAGTATATATTTTATTACGACTAGTTTTGCTGAACTAATTTTATTAAGATTTTTAGTCTTTTTTTTCCTTTACTTTACTGTAACTATATTTTGAGTTTTCGATGTATATTCCCATATTTTAGGAAATGTAGAATTTGGAAAATAGTGTTGAAACACTCCGTCTCTCACATTAAATGTTACATTTATTAAAAATATTTTTAGACTGAATTTGAATCTTTAACTTTCGTACTACACTACTTTCGTAACTAAAAACACACACTTTTAGCAGCAAATATTTGTATAATCCTATAAGCTTTTATTTAACTTTGCTCATAAGTTACGTTAGTTTAAAATTCGTAAGCTAAATGCTGAAAATATATAAAACATACTTGTTTACTGAACTGTTAGAAACAACCATAAATAGTAGTTGAATAACTCTTTTAAAGTATGGATTTATTTTTTTGTGTTTTATAAATAGTTTAAAGGTCAATGTAGTGGAATATTTTAAAGTATTTTTCCACACAACGATCATTGGAATAATAAAATTATATTTTAGTATTATATAGCTTCTAGCTGATACTAATATTTTGGTGGGGCGACAGGACAAAATATAAATATAATACCTATATTAATTTTTTTTTGAATATTTCAATAGATAAATTATTACTTATATTTTATACAATAAACTGAATATTGAAATACTTAATACTTAGTTCAAAAACACCCCTCATCCTCCTATTTTTTATTACTATTACCCATATAATATGTACAAAAAAAGTAGCAGTATCCAAAAAACCTGAGAATAATTCAAAGAAAACCAATCTTCGGTAATTTTGATCCTTCCATACGACCACATTACCTTACTGTGGGTTCCTTGAAAAATTGCTGCTAAGATTGCCAAGAGCTTTATTATAACACTTCCAAAGAAGAATATTTACTCGAGTGGAGGTTTTATACGTTCTTCATATCTCTCATGGAGATATATTATGATAATGTTAGCGGTGGCGTACAGAAATATTGAGTTATATAACTTTTAGCGTTCTAGGTTCAATTTCGGTAGTATTTTTGTATTTTAGGTTACAATTATTAGTACAATTTTAGTAGGTTAATAGAAAACTATGTAATAAAATCTAAAAAACTGTATTTGCTATTTGTAATTATTGTAAAAACACAAAATAAAAAAAAATCTCCTTCACGCGGCATCCCGCATACAGCAGGGTAGGCAGAGGGAACCTAATGTTAAGACACTATATGACTATATACGATATCTTAGAAACTGGATTTGACCCACTTATAATAATTGTAAAAAAAAATAAATAAAAAAAATACACATATAAAACAATTATTATAATGGCGACCAGCTCGATGAGACTTTGCTGGTCTGATAATGGAGCCAGGAACTGCATGCGAGAACTCTTCAAAGTCCCTTGAGTTTAGGCTCATATAAATTATAGCTCCGAGCATATTCAGCACTTAGAGCACTTAGTCTAGCATACTAATTAGGTTTTTTTTAGTTTAAATATTTAGTGAAATGTCTAATAAGAAGACTCTCTTAAAACGAAATAATTTAATCTGAATTTCTTAGTATTCGGAAGAATGGTAATATTTCTTGCGCACTACTGACTTGGCTTAAGGAAATTTAAGAAGATTATATTTTTATTTGTTCCTTTCAAAATATTGTTAATTGTAGAAGAAATAATTCAAATAAAAATTATTCTATAAATTATTAAAGACATTTCAGAAAGTTTATGTATTTAATATCTACATTACGCATATTTAAATATCTCTATAGGATCAAATATGTACAAAAGGACTTACCCAATATAGTCTTTTTGGTGACATATATAGTGTTATCTTTCATATGGTAGAAAGATTGACAAAGTAGCGCCCATTGTATCACCAGTGCGGCCAGAAACCAGTTAAATCCCAATGCACTGTAGCAATATTTCTTCAAAAATGTCATCAAAAATCCAAAACCTATGAATATCATGATATGGGTACCTTCAAAACCTGAAAATGATGTTACAATTAGTTAAAAGAGTACATTAACCGTACGGCATATTGGTGAGGGCGTCTGGACGGATTCCAAGAGGCCCGGGTTCCTTTCCTAAGAGATGGAAAAAATACTCATACAGCATAATTCAGCTTCACGCTGAATCCCTCACAACGTTAATATAATATTAATTAATTTATAAGGAGAATGGAGTAATGCATCATAAAATTTTCGCTGTCTGGTCCACATTATGAAGGAAAATAAGCAAAAAAAAAACTGAATAAATATGCAAATTAATGTGAAAATTAAGATAATCACAGAAAGGATGCGCGGGATAAAGACCAGTAATTTCATTTGGAATTTTTCCAAATTATATGTAGAAGCTACATACATATTACATACATTGTACGTAAACCTCATTACGTTACATTTGTCGGGTAACCTTAATATGTTAAATCTTATCAAGATATATTTTTAATCAGAATTTTGGACTATAACGTTAAATTAATTTATTTTATGCATTTTATTCATTTTAGGAAGCCGTCGTGGTTCAGGGGCAAAGGGATTAACTATAAACGCGACGGTTGTAGGTTAGATTCCCACTCAACATGTTAATGGTTGGAAATTTTTTACCACCCGGGACCCGCTTATAAAAACTTTGAAGCTTTAAACCCACCACATCAGGGTTAATAATAATCACCTTATTCTGCAAGAATCCAGGGAGTACAGTACGCGAGATTATTAAAAAATCACTGGCGGTAGTTCGATAAAATAATTGTATCAACTGACAGATGCCATCTCAGTCTACAATGGACTATCATAAAGTAGTACAACACTAATAGTAGTACACTTTACAAATAAGAAAATACATTTTTTTAAGAAAACATCCAACACGATTGTTATAAAAAAAATATATTTTCACGACCACAAAAATTAAACTAAGAAAAATGTTATTCCATTCACAAAATAAATACCGAATACCAATATCTTTGGTATAATAATAGGAAACAAAGCATCAAAACCCACTGTATAGAGCAATAAAGGAAAACGCTACTATCTCAATACTACGAATTCTATGTGCAACCGTTTTTTGTACTATTGGCCCCTCGAGGCCTGTTAACGGCTACTGTGTGATTTTGCAGGCAATTTTTCATTTAGCATTTTTTTTTCTTTGTCAGGTATTATAGCGGCTTCGTAAAGGAGAGTTTAGGCGTCGATTTTTTTGTTTTCCTATTACGTATTCAGACCCTGCTAAAGGCAAGAGGGAACCTAGTGACAGAATTGGTTCTCCGTATTCTGCTTAGTTTTCCAGGCATTGCGTGTTGAGTGGTGGAACTTGACGCCGAACTATGCCTTGTTACCCGTTCAAGAAAGATGATGAAAATATTTTTTTCCAATGGGAATCGAACCCAACACTGTGAGTTTTAAGCACATTGGTCTAATAGATTATTATTCCACGAAATTATTATATTTTCTTATATTAATTAAAATTGAAGGTTTAATCGGTTTTGGTTTCAACAAGTTATTTAATTGTTTCATTTAAAATTGTTTCGTAGTAAAATGTTCGGGAAGTGGAATCAGAAATTAACAGGATTTTCAATAAATAAATTGATAGTAATTTGTTTTTGATAAACACAGGGGTTGTTCTCATAAATAATATATTAAAAAGTTGGAAGTGGAAGCAGAAAAGTTAAAAATAAATAACAACTTTTACTCTTTTGTTTGATATTTACTCTCTGATAACAGAGTTTATTCAAATGTTTCTACTATGTTTACATATTATATCAACAAATATGAGGTGGGTAAACGGGATAGTTATGGGTTCGATTCCCACTAAGGGAAATGAATTATTTAATATTAATTTCCACGCTCTGGTAACGATTGAAAGTTATAATATAATACTCCGAGAATTCTTCAAAAAGTGAAACGGAGAGGTTTTATGCATTAACTTCCGTTTACAGTTCTAATAAATAAATAAATTAAGACACTAGGTTCCCAGGTTCCTTCTGCCTACCCAGCTATGTGCAGTATAAATGAAGCTAAAACATATATGCGTGACGTAAACATATATACCGACATGATCTTCGTAAGTTTCAGGCCCATTTAGAATATGTTCATTTCTCCTCGACGACCAGTTTAGCAACATAAGACGGATCTAGGATAAAGCGCGAAAATAAAAAAAAAATATAAAATTGTGTCATATTTTTATCTACTTGTACCACTGATATATTATAACTTTATATAATTTTATAAACCATCCATCATTTGCCTACTTAAGTAATTTGAATAAATCAGTCAATCATTTATAAGACATATTTTCTTTTTCCTCGGGGAATCTTTGAAAAGATATTCAAAAGAGTATTTTTTAGGTTAAATTTTATTTTAAGTCTAGAGGATTAATATTCTTATTTTTGTTTCGAATATAAGGTTTCATTGTATTCGATGAAGAATGATATTAAAATTTCAATAAAGGTCCAAGAATTTCTTTTTAGTCTATTGTTATTTTTCTTCTATTTTCTTTCAGCTTCACATTTTCTTACCTCATATTCTTTTTTTATCATTCTGTCGCTCTCCGTATCACTCTGTTATGTTCAATTTCTTATTGGACAAAGATAATTTGATCTACTAATAAAGCACCAACCAGAAATGTGTCCAAAATAAAACAAAAATGTAAAATAATAAAACAAAGTTTCTGTTCTTACTTTCATTTTTTTACACGAACGAATGGAAGTGAATAATACTGATGTTATTAAGGTAAAGTGGCATCAGCCTAAGAATTATTTCCATCACTAATACAGAATCTACTCCGATTAATGCGATTCCACCTGATTTGGGACTATCTACCGTCCGATCATTCATTTCATTTTGATAAAGCTTGTTGACTACTTAAGTTAATATGTAGGTACTTATATATTTTACTAATTCTAGAAAATGGTTTTAGTAGCTTTTACCCTTTACCCTGCACAAGACAGGATAGTAATGTTAAGACACTCTATTCCTATGAAGACACATCCGTTATCCACTTTTCGCCCAATTTTCGAGACATTGCGTTTTGAGTGACGGAACTAACCCCCTTTTTGTTTCGTTACCCTTAATATTTTTTTTGCATGATTATTAATAGAAGATATCTCTTCACGCTAGTCACTCCATCATTCTCTTATTATTTACAAATATTTCGTAGGTAATATTAGTACCCGGAGACGAGAGACGCAATGCCTTTAAAATACCGGGGAAAGTGGGGAACAGAAGTGTCTTAAGACTAAGTTCCCTCTGCCTATGGTGCTATCAATTCGATACAGTAGTTCACTAAAAAAAATAACAGTTTCTTTACTTAAACACCACAATATATCAATATTTGATGGGCAACAAGCCCAACCTTTAACCTGATGAAATTGCCCCGTACGTACAAAGATATAACCAGTAATAAGGGACGATTGTTCTGATTAACCGTAAGCCTGTCTTTGAAAGGTATCAGCCAACAATGGGTATTGAAGAGTAATTTGTGTTTCCATTACGCAGTGCGATTGTGTCCCCTACCGCTGCTTGTTTAATCTTAGGGGTTTAATGGAAGTGCTGTTTTAGTGTTGAAGTTATCTTAAGTTGTAGATATTTTGTATCTGTTATTTTAGGGTTCCGTGTCTGAATAGAAAAAAAACACAAAAAAATACTCTGTCTGTATGTTTGTCAAGACCATTTGTCTTAAGATCGCGTGGAATTATCCAGGTCTACGATCCCTTGAAGCACATAAAGATTTCACAAGAACACTTTTCCTTTACAATTACGAAATCTGGTAAGTGAGATGTTTATACCCTTATCTACCTTCATACGGAATCCTTGGTGTGTAATGTCGAATCATAATTGAGCGCTTATTAATATTTTTTTTTGATGAAAAAACAACTTTTTCCAATGTAACCCAAACACCAAAACTTATTTTCTCATTTGACCACGAGGGCGAAGCCGCAAGTAAAAACTAGTGTTTTATAAAATACAAAAGTATGAAATCATATATTGGTACAAGACGATAATTAGATGGTGAAACAGATTTACTGGTTAATTTTCATCTAATTTAGACAATTATATCCAATGTCTGATTTACATTGAGGTAATCTCCTAAAACAGTTTACTGAATTTATCACATTCCTGACTGACTAACCCAAAACTTTTATTAAAATAGAAGCTTGTTTAACCAAACAAATTCTTAAATTTTACAATATCCCTAAATATAGAACCCATAACTTTTGCACATCAAAAACTAACATTAAAAAACGACATCTTTTATAGTGTAATTTATAATAGTGAATTAAAATTATATTATTATGCAATGTATTTTAATCTATTCCTAACATGTAATATTGAGTTAATAGTTTCACATCCTACTAACGTCGTTACGCTAATCGCAAAATCAAGGCGTAGTCTATTAAACTTGATGGGACCGCGTCGATAATATTAACTTTGTTTTAACAAGAAATTCGATTTGTTTCATTTAAGATCACGATGTATTCCGCACATAGGATATGCAGAGAGAACCTGAGAAACTAGGGTTAAGACACTCCGTTTTCTCTCGTTACCAGAGCAAGGAAATGAAAATATTAAATGTGTCATTCCCACGAGTGGCAATCGAACCCACAACCATCACGTTTACAGTCACACGCTCGTGCTCCTGCTTGTTACAGCTGTGGAGCTCAACCCCGTGCTTTATCTACCAGACCAATGATCTATGGTTCTCTCTTCTCAAACCACAAAATATAAGATATGCGTGAAAATAATAATTATTGCACACGATTTCACAAGAATCATATTGCAATTAATGGGATTAATGAAGAATCCAACATTTAATTGTTTGTGGTATTTAGACGCTGTATCGTATTACCATCGTTAATATTCATATAGCCGTGTGGGAGGAATTAAAACAAATTGTTTTAATAATTATAAACTGGCGTGTCGTTGACGAAATTGTTATTATTATTGTCACTTAAATTGCAGTTAGGATATCCTTGGGAGATCAAGATGGTTGAAGATTCTAGTGTCATTTAGGAGAAAAATAATATTTATGGTATAACGTATATATGTTCCTTTTGGGAGACCTTCTTCGTGGCATAGTTGGTCAGTGTGTCACTGTCATTTTTATATTCACGCTCTGGTAAATGATCTATACTGCCACTAAACTCGAAATAATTTGAAATCTTTGGAAAGTAGGAAACAGAGTGTCTTAGCACTAGGTTCTCCCTGCCTACCCTGCTATATGCTGAATACAGGATGATGGTAAAGAATATTTTGCTATGAATAAAAGAAGAAATTAAAGTTTAATGAACGAGTATTTTTATTCCGTTTTCTGAGGAACATGGAATTCGTACAACTTCTTCGTAATATATTAATTATTCGTATTTCGTAATTAAAATTATAATTTTTAAACGGTTTTTGGTAGTTATAAATACGTATAATATACAATATTGTATTATGTAAAATTTCATTATTATATAATCACCGTTTTATATAATCGAGAGTGTTTCAAAAAAAATAGATTTCTTCACACTAAGATAACAGGAAATACATATTTTTCAGCAAATCCATACAAATTTATCTAATTATTTACAAATAAAAGTAAATATTGACTCACCTCTCAAATCGTGATCTTTATCTCCGCCGTATCTCACGAATACAAAATATAAGGCCATGAGAATAACCTGAAATACCAGCAACGGCAGATACTTCATGTTGGCAAATTTCATCATGATTGAATTTGAAACCTGAAAATTAAATTACAATTCAGTTCAATTCTTAGTATATGGCGTTCCGAATGACATTAATGACGTTTATAATATTTAAATGTCTTATTAGTGTATAGGTTTTCTATGATATGATGATTCCTCTTTGACACTTAAACGCAGTATATTTTGGCATAATTTTATTATATGAAAAATTAAGATAGTCAAAATAAAAAAAAATAAAATAAAATAATGTTTACAGTCAAACCCTATCACAATGTTCTCGAATTTATGAATAAAGAAATAATTTCTTTTTTAGTTTCACGCTACATCCTATCCTATATCTTATAAAACAAAGTCGCTTTTCGTGTCTGTCTGAACTTTCTAACTCTTCTTCTTCTAAACCACCCAACGGATTTTTATGCGGTTTTTACCATTAGGTCGAGTATTTCTCAGGGAAGGTTTATATATAGTTTATTATTTGTACATTCTTATGTAAATCAACATAAATACGATAAATGTGTCTAAAGTCCTACCCGTTGAGACACTTTCGCGCATGCGCTGCTTTAATGGTAAGTACTACATGAAAATAATGTACTGGAGTATTGTTCCTCTTAATAAGATCTACAAAAAAGTCCGCGACGGCATATTTTTATCTTTTAAGGATAACGTGTAGTGATCATTTTTCTGTCTAAAAATAGTAATTTCAATATATTTTTTATTGTGAGGGATATTTTTCCATAATGATATTAATCCTTATCCTTTAAAATACTTTCTTAATTTTCTACGTTAAACGAAGATAAAATTTTCTTCTTACACTATTTCGAAATTGCGAATAGTTTTAGAAAAAAACGCATTTAATTGTTGACACATCACGCCGTTGACTCATCAGCTATGCCGACTCAAGTTTTACTTATCCCTTACTCTCAGCATATAAATAAGTATATTAGTTACGTTGGCCATTTAATGTAGATCAAAACTGTCTTTTACTGTTTTTTCATTTTAATAAGTACTTTAGAGGTTGTTACAATATCCAAACATCCTTGCTGCGAAACGCGCCCCGCGACGTTTTGCTTATACAAGCGCGTTATGAGCAGTCATCGGTGGTTAAATGGTAGAATGCTCGCCTGCCACGCGGGCGGCCCGGGTTCGATTCCCGGCCAATGCATTCTATTTAATTTTCCTCACAGGCAGCCACGTAGTGCTTGCTTTTCAGCAGGGACAGAATACCCTCTTCAGCATTAACCACAAGCTCGAAAAAAAAAACCCGGCCGCTATAGAGGCATAGCAACGAAGATTTAGATGCGTTTGCACGTATTGGATAATTTCAGTTGAATGTATTATTTCAGCGCGATATATTTGGTTTCATATTTTTGGTAGTAGTTATTAGTAGATAGGTTTTTGTTTATAATTTCTTCCATTTAAAAATACTTAGTCATTTAAATATCTAAAAATAGTTATTTAAATATATTTTAATAAGTACTTGAAAAGATTAGAAGCACAGATTTAAAATTACGGTACCTACTAAAAAATCCTTGCTGTGTAAAACAATTGGAAACTCCTTATCGAAACTACGAAAATGCGGGTTGCATTAGGGTTTAATTAATTTTCACATTATCTTACACTTAAGATAACATACACTATATATACTTTGCAAACATACATTATACGAATAATCCAGTAGTTAAAGCGGGCGAAGCCGCAAGAGGGTCGCTAGTTCTATATATAGAAGAAAAGGAACTTGGGAACCTAGTGTTAGGACACTTGGTTTAAAATACTTCTGTTCCCCGGTTCCGCCGAATTATCATTAACTGAGCGAGAAAATGAAAATATTAAATATTTCAGTCTTAAATGGGATTCCAACCCACAACCTGTCACATTTACCCTGCACCACGACTGGCCTCGAAGAACTTATAATTACTTTCCAGTAATCCCCAATCAAGGAGAGGCAAAAACCTGACATAACAGTAATTTAGTAAACGCTCCCAGCTCAGTGAGGTTGACCGTAGGGGAAGTAACAAAAAATTACGATCTGACTTCCGGCGATTAATCACCAAGCTTAGTCACACGTCCGATGCCCGTAATTAGGTGAGAAATTCCCTTTAATCAATTCTATTCGCCAAGTGAAATCTTACCATAAAGGTGGGTTGGGATGTTCGGATAATACTTTTACTTTTTCTTATTTTTTATATATTTTTCTTAAAGAAGAAAAACTAAGACAAAGATTTTTTACGGGTTCACTCATTTAGAACTATTCCTGTTAGAACCTACATATATCTCCTCTATCTCCAGAAACTATAAACATGGACCTGCTCCCGGGTTGGATATGAGCCACAAATGTCGTGTACATTGTTGGACACTTCTCAACTGCCTAACGTTAATTACTATTGTTAGTAAGAATTGTTCTAGTAATATGAAAAGCTAATGCAGTATAATATTTACTAAAGACTTTAGCTTAACTGAAATGAAGTAAATCAACTTCGTAAATAGCAGTGTAGGGAGAGGGAACCTAATATTAGGTCACTCCGTTCGCCAATTTTTGCCGAATGTTTCGAGGCATTGCGTGTTGAGTGGCGTAACTCAACGACGGGCTTTTGCCTTGGTGTCAGAGTGAAAAAATTAAAGTATTAAGAAATAATAAGTCATTCCCCGAGTAGGGATCAAACCCACAACAATCGCGTTACAGTCATACCCTTGCACCCCTCCGCCATGACGGCCAAGAGGCCGTCATGGCTAAAGATAGCTAAACTGTCTTAAGATTTAATATTTGTAAAATATTAAAATGGTTACTTTAAAAGCTACTTTAAAAGCCCTGTCTGTCCTCTAAAGTTTAGAAGTACTTAAGCAATTTGGTCAATTATTTATAAAGTAAACTCATTATATTTACAAATGTTTTAACTTTAGGACAAAGCGTGTGACTGTAAACGTGACAGGGTGTGGGTTCGTTTCAACAAATTAACTATTTAATATTTTCATTTCTTCGATCTGTTGTCGAGGCATAGCGCGGCGTTCAGTTCCGCCATTCGATACACAATGCTTTCAGAATTCAGTAGAAAATGAGGAGAGGAGTGTTTTAACATTAGGTTCCTTCTGACTACCCTACCTGTACGGGACACAACGTGAAGCTAAAAAAATATTTTAACTTCATGCACCTTATTTGAAGAGCAAATATAGGGATTATAGTGACGAATTACTTTTTCGCCTTCAATCCATCCACGTTGAGGTGTTTTATAGAGAATCATATTTTTATTACTTTAATAAGTTTCACTATATCAAATTTAATATTTATATTAAAAACTAAATTCCCAAATAAAAAATCAACGGATTTTATTAATATTAAAATTTTTCTTTCTATATTTTTTTTGGTTTTTTTGGTTCTTATTTTAAAAGAAGTTAAATCTATTTAGACAGTCAAACAAATGTTTGAAACACAAATAAAAAAATGCAAAATTTCAACTGTTCAAACAGTAAGCTAGATAGAACTGCGAAAAGTCGACAAATGCATTGAAAATTGGTTAACTCTAGTTATTAATTCACCGATCGTCGATTCACATTCGATCTAATTCTAAATGGAGATTGGACAGTCATTATGTAATTTGGTACACGCGAACGTGAAAACTTTATATTTGACCTGTTATTGCTGAATTGCTTACACTAGGAAAAACTACCTGGTTTTGCTGTAATTTTCATATATCTATTGAAACATGTAAGAATTTTCTTTAATGTTTTTTTAGCTTCACGGAACATAATTTTAAGATTCCGTTTCCGATTTTCCATCGAATTCTGGAGGCACATTGGGTGTTGAGTGGTGGAACTCAACGCCGTGCTTTACCTCGATACCAGAGTGAAGAAATGAAAATATTAAATATTTCATTCCCCCGAATGGGGCTTGAACCCCAAAACCTGTCGCCTTTACAGTCACACGCTTATGCTCGACTGCATCACGACTGGCCTCTACTTATTTTTATTAATAAGAAAAATATATTTTTACATTATAGGCAACGTAACTTAACGCTGTATCTCATAGCAGAATGAGCACATGGAACCTATTAGTCTAGTATTAAGACACTATGTTCTCATTAAGACAAATCCGTTGTCCACTTTCAGTACTACTATAACTACTGACATAAGACAATATGGAATCAGCTAGTGCATTATAAAGAATTTGTTTAGTTCTAAATGTTAGAGCATTCTTTATAATGCAAATATTTTAACTGAGAATGCTCTTTGCCACACACATAGTTAATGTGTTCAAGTTAAACTTATTATCTATTATTAATCCTAAGTACAGATGAGAGAGTTATGCAGAAAGTCTTTGTTAGTTTTAATAAGGTATAGTTCCTTTTCCTAGTTGACCTACAATCCTGAAAGTGGTATGGAAGGGACGCGTTTTCGACTCGCACTTAACCGTTTTTTTTAGTTATTTACGTTATGTTAACAACAATCATTTGAGAAACAAAAGAAAATAACACTAATGTATAAACATAGATTAAATTAAATTTGATGATTAAGATAAATACCCACTTAAAGTGCTCATATAAAAATAATAAGTATTTCATTGTGATGATAAGGAAAAGTAAACCAGTGTTTATTATTAAAAATCTAAGCAAACAAGAAGTAATGCAAATTGCTATGAAATGTGTTTTTTTAAATTACATAATTCAGATTTTTGTTAAATGCTTATTTAGTTAATTATTATGTAGAAGCAGTCGTGGTGCAGGTGTGACTGTAAACGCGAGAGTTGTAGGTTCCATTCACACTCAGGGGAATGAAATATTTAATATTTTCATGTTTCTTATTGTGGTAAGGCGGCAAAGTGCGACGTTGAGTTTCGCCTCTCAACACATATGCCTTGAGAATTTGGCGGAAAGTGAGGAATGGAAGCGTCGGAGTGTCTTAGCGCAAGGTTCCCAGGTTCCGTCTGTCTACCTTACTATGCACGGGATATAATAAGCGTGAATAATAATATGACACAATCATTTAATGAACAATTAAAAATATTTACTCTGCTATGACACGAATGCATTAAACTGGGTTATGACGTCACATTCCATCCATCCACACAGTTTCATCAATCACACTGTTATGTTTTTGAACTTTCATATTACAAATTCTATCGAGATTTCATTTGAATATGGAACAAAAGCTGTGTATGAAAAGTTATATTGTTGATTTCGCTGTCACATTGTATCTACTATACTAGGAACTTGATCGTGTATAGGTATTAGTTTTTTTACATGAAGGGATTTTTTTACATTTATTTTTTTAGTTTCACATCCTGAATTCCGCATATAGCAGCAGAAGGTGGGAGAGAGAACTTAATGTTTAGTCACTCTGATAGGGGATCAATTTTTAAGACATTGATTATTGATTTACGAAATTCAACGCTGCGTTATATCTCGTTACGAGAACGAGGTAATGAACATAATTCATTCCCTCGAGTCTATATAATTTTACATCGTTTTCAGTAATTTCTCTTGATGTTTTAATCACATGAGTAGAATGAATTAATAATTAAAAAGATTAATTTTGCACTACACTCTTATTTATTTTACCAAAAATTGTAAACACCTGTATGAAATTAATGAAAAAGGTTATTTAAGTTATTAATAAATATAATAATTTAAAGATTTTAAATTAGTAAAATTACATGATGTACCTATATTTTTTACCTTCACTTTGTATCCCGCACATAGCAAGGTAGGAAGAGAGAACCTAGGAACCTAATGTGAAGACACTCATATCTCTATTAAGAAACTGCTATTCCCACTTTCCACGAAATTTTTGAGGCCAGACCGAAGAAATGATAGTATTAAATATTTCATTCCGCCGAGTGGTAATCGAACCCCCCAACTGTCGCGTTACGAATCGCACGCTTGTGTTCCTGCGTCACGGTGGCCTCAAAATATCCATTTAAATATTTTTAATTAAATATGTAGGTATATCCATTTAAAATATTTTTAATGGATGTATCAATCTACTGCACTAAGAACCACCAGTTACAAAAATACACTTTTGCACCAAATTATAAATTACACATATCTCAAAAAGATTTTATAAAATATTTTTTATTTTTAATAGAAAATAAATAAATAAAAAAAATATTTTTATATACCTTCTCAGTAGATACCCAACGATCCGCACTTGAGCGCTAACTGAGAACATACACTCGTCATACTTCGCACGCGTCCATCAAAGCCAATTTGTTTCAGTTGTATGATTTATAAGGCAATTTAGAAAATGTCTAAAAATAGTTTTCTAAATAAGATGCTTATAAAAATAACTATGTCATAGTGAAGCATTTGGTATATACAGGGTGATTGGTAGATAGATAGACAAACTGATACAGGTGATGGAGAAACACCATTTCCAATTATTTTTACCTCAAGTAGCATGCATGCTGCGATAATTCACGGTTTTCAAAATATTGTATTTTTTCTAAATATGCGCTAGAAAATAATCTTTTGCTGGTGTATTTGTATTCCCTAGTATATTCAAAATTTAATACGTAACATAAAGCCGCTTGAATATTGTAGTTTTTTGTTTATTGGCTTACAAAATTTAATAATGTAAAACTTTGGTCATAAGCCGTAATTTTTTGTTTTGTTAACCCAAAATATTACATCAATGGAATATAACACCTAAAATTTTATAAACATCCTCACTTTGTTTTCTTTCGATTGATATCGATTGATCATGACCTGTTTAAGATTACATTCTATAGTTCTGTATCCCTATAATACATACTTGAGAATATGATAATTTTTTAATTATTTATATTAAGTACTTAAGAGAAAGCAAGATTTTGGATTGGCTCAAAGGATCTTTGATTTTTGCAACTAAGAAATCATTGGTGGTATATTGACAATATAATAATTATGTCAACTGACAGACGAATGCTACATCAGTCTACCTATAACCACGGACTGCTGTAGTGTTCGACCTGTCAGGTTTCCAAAAAATATACTGATAGGTTATCTTTATAATATTTTTTCTATACTAAAGTAAGTAATAGCTGCAAAAAAGCTATATCAATATCCTTAACAATAAAAATAGAATTACAATAATCTATGTATATTGTATATATATAAAAAAAGATTGAACAGTCAGCGTAGTACAGGTCGTGACAGGCCATCAATATCCCGTATTTATTGTTACAACGTACTCGTACGTGCGATGCATTGAGCGATATTTGAACGCAACATGCTGAAAGACAGTGCGTATAAAAATATTTTTATTCGTATTGGCATTTTGGAGGCATTTTGGCTAAAGATAAAGAATATGTTATGGTTTGGAAAATTCTATTTTTTTGTTGGTGAATGGAGAAAAAAATGATATAAAACATTTACATACTCGTAGTTACAAAAGGGCTCAATGATTTGGATGGAAATTGATACGGATATAGTGCAAGGTTAAATACCTACAATATATAAGATTATTTTTCTTAAGTGATTACATTTTTAATTTAATTCAGACAAATATAAAGTAATTTAAACAAAATTATATTTGGCATAAACTCAGTAATTCTAGGTAAAGTATCTTATACGAACTCGTATATAACGAATATTCCTAATTATTGAAGGTCTGGTAGGATGTTAATAAGGATTAAGTTCATAATCATATGAATAAAGTTATATATAGTTTACAAAATTCATTCTGAATGTTTTTAAACTCTTTTAAAAAATATTACAAAGCTTTCCAAGTTTTTCTATGATATGAAATATAGTGTATTGTGTTCTTTTTAATACATTTTAAAAAGGAACATCGCGCGTTGTTCAAAAACACATACATATTTTGTAAGTAAAAGGTGGAGTGAATGTGAAATATTTTTTAAAATTTTTTGCAATTTTAAACGTATATCAGAAGAGAAATGTTTGTATTTATATAATACATTTATACTAGGTATAATAAACTATTCAATTAAAATAAAAGTTTGTTATTATGTTAATGGAAAAACTCTTATTGTACTACGAAAGTGACAGTTTAATTTTAATACAAAAATTTCATGAGCTATGTTTCCCATATTTGTTTATTTTCTCTAGCGATCAAAATAGATTAGTTTGTTCAAGTTTAATCAGTAATCTACGGAAATCGACTTTTTGAATTTTATACATTTGACATGACGACGTAGAAAAATTGTGATTTGCAGACACTTTAGCAATAGTCAGAATATAGTATTAACTACAACATAGTCGTCCTTGTATGACCCCATGCCATACATACAGTATTAGAGACGAGCGGTTGACTGTTGATAATTATTTTGCTGTTTTCAGTAGTACCATTGCACTTGCATATAATATTTGGTCATATTTTGGATTAAATTTGATAATGAATCAATTGCAGTGATGGCAGTGTGACAACGATGGACTTTCAGCGCTACAGGTTTGATTCCCACGTGGTGGAATCAACCCACCATCATGACACCATCTACATCATCATCTCTCTCACTTTAGTAAGGGTGAGCACGGCGCTGAATTCTACACAATGTCTCGAACTACTTCCGTTTTCCACTTTCCACTGAATTCGTAATGTATTGTGTGTTGAGTGGCGGAACTCCTCGAACTTATAACATAATATTATAGTAATATGTGTAAACAGTTGCGCGAATGTATGATATTGTTACGTTAGAATTTACTATTTACAGTAGTAGTTTGTTTCATTTTAGTGAATAAGAAATCTTAGTTTAGAAATTTTAATTTATGACATTATATTTTTATATCACTATTTACGAGACCTTCGTGGAGTGGAAGCAGTGTCTGACTGAAAACGGGACGGTTGTGGGTTCGATGCTGACTTTGAGGAATGAGTTATTTTTAATATCTCGCTTTGGTAACAAGACAAAGTACGGATATACGAGTGATACTCAAATAATGATCCATTCAATACGCAATATTTCAAAAATTGGGCAGTGCGTGGGGAACGAAGTGCCCTAAGATTGGGTTCTATTTACCTATCCTGCTAAACGCGGGATACAGCGTGAAACAGAGAAATAATTTAGTAATGACCTATAAGTATTTAGTCCTATTTTTGTATAAATCTTACATTTAATCATAATATAATTAGTTTTCTACGTGATTCTATAAATATGCGAATTATTGTTCAAACACAAGCGACACGTTATATGTAACTATCGTGATGTAGTAATTCACGTTGTCATACTAACATTCCGTATGTTATATAATTATTTGTTTCATATTAGATGTATATAATATAAAGAAAAATATACCAAAAGCGCGGCGTTGAATTCCGCCACTCAACACTCAATGCCTCCCGAATTTGGCGGAAAGTGGAAACCGGAATATTTTAGCACTAGGTTCCCAGGTTCCCTCGGTTACAGGTAATTTCTTTTTTTTATTTACATACAAAGATAATATTCAACGTCACTTATGAGATGCGTAAACAAATACCTACTTCAAATATGTATTAATAAAATCTTATCGGATTTTTATGACTCTTTAATCTTGCTTTTTACATATTTGTGTTTCGTAATAATATGAGTAAAACCATAAGAAAATGGAAAAATCAATACAAAAATATGATCTGGATTACTAGAATTAAAACAAATATTGGCAAAAGATGGCACAAGAGTAAAAAATAGTGACGGATGCCAGGAGGACAAGTGCACTCCCAACACCACGGGCGGAGATGTTGCCCTTCGAATCCGCAACCGCCGTCGTCAGAAGACGACTATCGCACTGCGGCTTCGACTGCGGGTTCGGAGGAAGGAATGTCAGAGTCGGAAGGGCCGGCTTTAAGACCACGCCGGCGCGCCGACATCCCACCAGCGGAGGGTTTGGAGCCAGGAGCGTCGAGGATGCTCAACAAGGCTCCCGCTACCGGTGGTAAAGTGCCTCGCATGAGATGGTCTCAACAGCTGAATGAGAGTGTCATGCGTGCGTACTATAGGGCAACAGAGGGGGGAACTAACCTCACTGCGTATCGTTCAAGGTTACTGTCTATGTTTCAGGAGCTTGAACCAACAGCGACCGTTAATGCACAGCGACTGTCGGACAGGGTGCGGATCATTCAGCGACGTCATCTGCTGGATGAATCCGTACTGGAAAGGCTACGCTTGAGCTTTCAGCAGGTCAATACTACCAACAACAACAGTTGCGACATCAGGTCACAGTTCCAGCACGCCAACATTGAGTCGCAAGGTAATATTGAGTTGTCTGTTAGTGCCCAGGATGATGAGCGATTGAGGAGAAGCTTGAAAGATGCTATTTTGGAATATGGTTCCATTCCGGTAGATCTCAGACCAAAATTACCTCGTTTGCCTATGCATAGACGTAACATAGCACTAGTCAGGATTCTAGATCAACATTTGCCAAGTCATTTTAACAACTGTAACGATCTTACTGATACGCATTCATTGTTGTATTGTGGTGCTGTAGCTGTATGTCGTGTTGCTGGTGTACAGTTCCCAAATAAAGGGGGGTACTAAGGCATCAAAGCATACGGTGCCGGCATGGCAGTACGACACTGAAAAGCGTATCAATCTGACTAGAATCCTCATTGGCAAGCTAATAAGTTTCAAGTCGGGTAATCGTAGACCGAGGGTCATGCGGTTTGTGGCGGAAGCATTTGCTGGAACAAATTTAAAGCCCAGTGAGTATATGGCTAACGTCACAAACCGTATTGACTTTCTGAAACAGAAACTCTATGCATTGGCAAAACGCATTAGAAGATATAGAGAACGATGGGATCGATACAATCAGAATAGTGCCTTTCAAAAGAACCAACGGAGTGTATACAGGAAATGGGAACGTTCTGGGGATAGTGTGGTTAATTGCGAGATTCCGAATCCAGATGCTAGTGCTGATTTTTGGCGTAGTATATGGTCGGCTCCTGTTGAACACACTGAGGGTGAATGGTTTTGTGATATTGCGAAAAATTGCGAAAATATTATACCAATGAGATCTATAAAAATAAGCGAAATTGACGTGAGGTGTGCTATTCGTTATGCTAGTAATTGGAAATGTCCCGGGCTAGATGGGTTGCATAATTTCTGGCTGAAGTGGTTTCGCAGTTCACACTCCGTTTTCGCAACACAATTCCAGGATGCCCTTGACTCTGGATCGTTACCAACATTTTTGACAACAGGTGTAACATTCCTGTCATACAAATCCGGATGTACCACAGAGCCTAAAAACTATCGCCCAATAACATGCTTACCTACCATCTATAAGCTCCTTACATCTATTCTGAATAAAAAAATCACAGGACATATTGTTCGTAACAAAATTTTGGCACCGACTCAGAATGGGTGTAAGGCTGGTGGCCGTGGTACAAAGGAACTTCTTCTCATTGACACAACTATAAGCCAACAGGTAAGGCGGAACAGGAAAAATCTCACTACTGCTTGGATAGACTATAAGAAGGCATATGATTCAGTGCCACATACTTGGCTCTTGAAGGTCTTGGAGTTATATAAGATTGATATTACTTTGAGATCATTTTTGGAGGCTTGTATGGGACAATGGGTCACTGTCCTTCGTCATCTAGGGGAGTGTGATATTCCTGCAACGTCTGAACCGATAAGGATAAAGAGGGGTATATTTCAGGGTGACAGTCTGAGTCCTTTATGGTTTTGCCTAGCTCTGAATCCTCTTAGCACTATGTTAGAGGATTCAGGTTTAGGCTTTCGTCTTCGCCGGGGGGGTAAGGTCATATCTCACTTGCTGTACATGGATGATCTGAAATTATTTGCGTCAAAACGTTCTGATCTTATGCGGCTACTAAAGGTAACTCAAACTTTTAGTAGTGATATAAGAATGGAATTTGGCGTCGATAAATGTGCTAGCATGCATGTAGTGCGGGGGAGTGTGATCAGATCTGATAATATTTGCATTTCAGATTCTGTTTCCTTCAGAACTCTTGGTGAAGGTGAGACTTATAAATATCTTGGAATGTCTGAAGCATTGGGTATTGATGAGCGGAGCATAAAGCAATTGGTGAAGGAGCGTTTCTTTAGCCGCCTGAAAAAAGTGCTTGGCAGCCTTTTATCTGGTGGCAACAAGGTGCGTGCTTTCAACGGTTGGGTTATGCCGCTTTTAGCCTATACTTTTGGCATTGTAAGATGGACACAGACTGAGTTAGACTCTGTAGATCGCCAAATACGTAAATTGTTGACGACATACCGAATGCACCATCCGCGTTCGTCTGCAATGAGACTGTATATCCCGCGTAAGTGTGGAGGTCGTGGCTTTTTGAATGTCAAGAACCTCCATAACCACGAGGTATGCAGTCTTAGAGAATATTTTCTCAAGATTGACGTGGATATGCACAAGGATGTGGTAACAGTTGACAAAGGCCTTACTCCTCTTTCCTTGGGCAAAGAGAACTGGCGTCGGCCTGTAGTACTTACTACTTCTGATCGCATGGCTGTATGGAAGAGCAAGGAGCTGCATGGTAGATTCCATAGAGCCCTAGTGGGCCAGGACGTGGATCCTGTTTCATCATTATCTTGGTTACAGTTCGGGGATCTTTTCGGAGAAACTGAAGGTTTTGTCTGTGCAATTATGGACGAAGTTATCAAGACACGGAACTACCAGAGACATATTATGAAAGATGGCACTATCGACATCTGCCGGGCGTGTCATCGACCTGGGGAGTCCCTCAGACATATTGTCTCTGGTTGTTCTCATCTTGCTAATGGCGAGTATTTGCATAGACACAATCAAGTAGCCAAGATAATACACCAGCAACTTGCTCTTCAATATGGCCTTGTAGAATTGGAGGTGCCTTACTACAGGTACAATCCCATGTCTGTTCTTGAAAATAGCTGTGCTTTGCTCTACTGGGATCGGTCTATTATTACTGACAGGTATATTGTTGCCAATAGACCTGATATAGTACTAGTAGACCGAGCGGCGCGCCGCGCTGTGATTGTTGACGTTACTATCCCACATGATGAAAATCTCGTGAAGGCCGAAAAAGAAAAACAATCTAAATATTTGGACCTAGCCCATGAGATTACCGCCATGTGGGATGTCAATGCGACTATCATTGTGCCGATAGTGGTTTCGGTTAACGGTTTAATAGCGAAAAGCCTCGACCAACACCTTAAGAGGCTATCGCTTAGCTGTTGGATCAAGAACCGGATACAGAAGGCAGTATTACTTGAGACGGCACGTATTGTGCGGAGGTTCCTCTCTCTGGAGCCCTAGCCACCGATGGCTTGGACCCTTGTCCCGCCCTCGGAAGAGTGGTTTTTTTATATTTTTAAATGTATCTTTTTTATAATAATTTATATTTAAAAATGTAAAATTGATTCACTAATTTAATAAAAGTATATTCAGTGAGTATTATATAACTGTATTGTTATATAGTTGTTATTTTGATTCACACCTAATATATAACGAGTTCAAATCCAACTGTGGTAAAAATCTTACTTGTAATGTTAGTTTTATTACTGGTTTTTACGCGTCAATTAAATTTAGATACATTAAAAAAAAGGAAGAATACTCTGTTCTTTAGAAAAAATTTGAGCAATGGTTTAACATTTCATATGAATACATATAAAATAATAAATATGTAAATATTGTTTTATTTTTCAATGAGTCGTGAGAGTCGTGGTAAGCACAATGACTGTAGTTACGATACCATCTAGGGGAACTATGTTTAGTTGGCAAGACAAACACAATATCATGGATTTGAAAGAGTGTCTTGACACTAGGTTTTCTTTATTTACCCTCTTATATGAGAAAAGCGTAAAAGTATAGAAACATGAAAAAATAAACATAAAATGGAATGTACACAACATACTAGATGCTTATGTTATATTTCAAATATGTATTGAAAGTAAAAACAACGAATAAGGGGATATGCCAATAAATTCGATAAGCAAAACACTCTTATATCTTATAAAGTTTATATAGGGAAAGGATAGAGGCAATATTTTCTCTCTTCAAGGAACATTGGTACGCATGTTAACTTGTATGAGTTTCATTTTTATGAATAATTTATGTATTTATGAGTACACATTGACTCTTGCATTTTGTAGACTGTAAGAATATTTCTATTAAAGATAAGCCTACTGTTGCCATTTTTTCTACCAACAAAAAATATATATTGAAGTCAGTCGTGACGCAGTGTGACGTGTGACTTTAAACGCGACTCGTTGTGGGTTTGATGCCCACTTGAGAAAATTTTTGGGGGACGGACTGTCTTCACACTAGGTTCCCTCTTCATACCGTATGATATTTATATTCTCTCATATATGACTTTATAAAATGCGGTGTTGGGTTCCGCCGTATGACATGTAATGTTTCGAGAAAAAAACTACCATGTTTATCCTGAAATTAATTATTTTAAGGCTGCCGTACTTAGTTTTAGATAAATTCTTGTAAGTTAATATTTAGTTTTAGTTAATATTTATCTTAGAATTTGAACCAATACCTCACTAAATTCAATAAATCTCCACTACACTACGGTATCTCATAATATATTTCTTCTTTAAGCGTTCAACATTGGTATACAAAGCAAAACAATTATATCCAACTTATTACTTGCGTAGAAAACCTGAAAATTTCATATTAAAAAGATACCTTTTGATGTTTCACTTTGCGTATATCAAAAAATTATAGCTATTTCGCGTGAGCCAAAGTAACAATTCAAAGGGGCCTTGAAGGAAGCGCCGAAAACATCCGTTGAAAGACGAAACAAATAATAAATTAGGCGTCTAAGTGGCCGCGATTATCTTCTTGTACCTTACGCAAAGTTTTTAGTATGGGAAAATCAACTCTACTCTACGGTCTTTTGGTTTAAATTCATATGGAAAATGACACCAAAAAGGACTATATCTATTAGCCTCCCTTTAACTTACCAGATCCTTTATTCCCACAATGTTAAAAGCACTATCTATTGAAACATCTTAAAATAAAATAGAATATTCTCTGGCCACGTCTTGTCTAGCGCTCATACAATATTTATGCGTGAACATCGAACTTCGATTACTGGTAAGCTTAAGGTATTGAGTTCTGGATAGCTTAAATAATGTAGTGGTCTTTTAAAGTTTTTCTCATTTTTCTTTTTTAAATTTATTTTTTTAATCTTATTTTTATTACTACGAGTAATCGCGCTCGTAAGGAGACCTTGCAGTCCGTTTCTCTTTTCCATCCGTGGTTGATAAGTGATTCTTTCTCTTCCTGAAAGTGAGTTAAAAGGTACCTATCAAATCTCTCGGTACTGTTGTCACATTATAGTTCCTACGATTGCACTGAAAGCGCCCCACGTGGCTCTTGCAGCTGTGTGTTTATTTTGTCGTCATGGACTTTTAGCTTTATCTTTTATCATCAATCGTTGAATATATCCTGAACCACTTTCGGTGGTTGAGACAAATAATTGTGAGTGGTCTTTTTGTGCTGGAGTGTACAGGCTTAAGGTAACTTAGGTCCTTACCTCTGTACTCGTATACAATAACCTCATGCTGTTCTGAGGCCTTTACACTTCCCAGAAGAGGCTTATGCTCATAAAGAGAGTCATACTAGATGCGACCAATCTAGAGAGATTTCTCTTAGACATAAATGTCACAAAGAATTTGTTCTCTAAATTCCGGTATGGTTTGAATCCCGTCAATTAACTCCACTGAAATATCTAGTGGGTAACGACCATCCAGTTAACGAGGCGCCATATATAAATAATAATAAGTTTTCTAATTACTTAATTTTTTTTCAAAAATATTTCAAAGTTGAATTGAGTGCAGTGTTTTTTAATGTTAGCAAGCCTAATAGCTCACTTATAAACAACAACTATGGTCTCTAGAAATTTCTAGTGACAATCAAAACCAATAATAGTAATTACCTACTTGTCACTCTTATTTAAATACCTGCTATAATTTTAAACGAAACAAAGAAAAATTTGCTAATATGCACAACTCGTTTTGTTAAAATATTTGGCTACATTTTCAGGTTTAGTCAATTGTAATAGAATTGGGCCTGTTATGGGACAATGACGTAAAACGCAGTCTCTGTTGCCTAACGTTACCCATGTTACAGAGGCAATTGATACTGGAATTGAGCAACTCCCTTCATTTCTGGTTCAGGTGATAGATTATACTAATTGGACAGGAGAAAATTTCTGAAGAAGAAGCAAGTAATTTCATAATCATAAAACTTATATACCATTATTACGTTTAGTATTACGGAATGAATAAAGAATATTTCATATTTCAATTTGCTCGGTGTATTTCGGTGTTATAGTTTGAATTCAATAGAATAGATTTAACTACCAATAAAATTAAGAATCCCGAATCACGCCACCCCGCCTTATCAATGACATTGCTTCTTAGACCCCGTCTTCTTCAACTTTCACTTGTTAACAATACATAAATACATAAATATGGGACCAGTATTTTCTGAGAAAAGTATGTACCAAATAAATAAACTTTTTAGCCTTATAATAATAATTGATATGTAACTATAAATTTAAAAATACGGTGATGAGTGGTGAGTATCCTATGCATAGGTTCCCTCTACCCTCTTTCCACATGCAGGACACACCGAAAAGCTAAAAAGATAATTATAATTTACTAAAGAGTTTTCACGTCACAATTATGTCAAAATATCTCAACTGTACCACGAGTGTTACATTTTATATAAGCAATGCCAAAAAAAACTGAATAAACACGAAAAGCTTAAAGAAATCATTTTTCTATAAATTCCTCTTTTATATACAAAAGAGGGATTTCTACATTTACTTTTGATCTACGTTTCCTGGAAACAAAATCCGTCCCTTTAAACACAGAGATACGTCAAGTACGTTTAATCCTAACTTTGTTTACTTATATTTTGACCTGTATTCTGGGAGACATAATCTAGTTAGTACAAGTACAAAACATAAATTGTAAAAGGAAATTTTGCTACAGTAAATATTATTTGGGGACCGTCCTGGCTCAGCGGCACTGGGGTGATTTTAACGCGACGGTTGTGAATTCGATCCCCACTCGAGGAAATGAAATATTTACTTACGTTTATATTTTTATTTCTACGCTCTAGTGTCGAGGCAAAGAGCGGCGTTGAGTTCTGCCAGTCAACACACATGTTTCCAGAATTCACCAGAACGTGGATAACGAAATGTCTTAACACTAGGTTCCCTCTGCCTACCCAGCTGTGTGCGGGATACAGTGTATGGTACTGGTATGTATACTTATGCACATAAATCAATGAAAGCCTTAACACATAATTATGCTTTGTCTGATAGGAGAAAACCTTAGTGATAAATCTCTCCATTCATCACTAACACTGTGAATATATTTTTTTCTAACATCGAATATTTAATTAACAAGTGGATTATAATCTACCTTCCGAGCGAATGGAATTGAACCATAACAATAAACTAACTTGACTGACGTTTTGTAAATTGATGCTTCAAAAGCACTTGTAAAAGTCTAATTGGATATAGAACAGTTTGTATTTCAATATTAATCAATGAAATTCATATAGTTTTATTATTTGTTTGATAAAATTTTAATAATATATCCACCAGGCCACAAGCGTGCTGTAAAGGCACTTAAAGGTACGTGGGTTCTTTTCCCACTCGAGAAAATGTATTTTTTTATAATTTTTATTCCCTCTGGTAATGAGACAAAGTGCGGCATTGAGCTCCACCACCCCAAGGGCAAGGAGTGTCTTAACACTAAAATCAATCATTTTCATTTCTCTACTCTGGCAAATCAAAAAGCGGCAAAATGAAATAATATTTTTTTTCCTCGCTCTGGTAAGGTGGAAATAAAAATATTTAATATTCACTTAATACTAGGTTCTCAAGTTTCCTCTGTCAACCCTGTTACGATATAGCGTGATGGTGAAAAAAAAAGTTTTACTTTTACTATAACGTATGATGTGTATGTATATTAAAAATAGATAAAACCATTTGTATTCAATATGTAAATTTTTCGTAAACTTCTGTTTGGATTTTTAGCATAATTCCTACAAACAACATATTATTAGAGCGCTACAAACGAAAAACTTTGAAACGCAAACGTTGTGCACTTTAATTTTGGGTCAAACTCGTCGAAATGGCAACTTTTGAATAAGTCATACTTATATGTACTGAAATAATGAGACGCTGCTTTAAGATAAATATTTTCGCTTTGTATGAGTTTTCGTTTTTAAATAAAAAATGTTATATTCTGAATGTGCCGTATTTTTTTTCTTTAAGCTTTAAAAAAAATAATAAAACTGTATCGTGGTGCAGTTGGTAAACCATTGATTGTATAAAAAAAATAGTGCGTTCTATTAAGAAAGAAATATCTACTAAAACCTTTCTTCTCGACCGCCACTAGTAGAAGGATACAGGAACTACAACCTTCTCTCAGCCATGTCTGCGTGGATCTATATATATCTTCAATGTCCTAAACTTTTCAACGATACGAAATGACAACAACGAAAAGGCATCCCTCGCTAGTTCCGCTATTACTTTCTGTGTTCTGTGAGTACTGAACCTACGCTTAGCACCTGTCGCTAGCGACTATATTGTTAAATATAGCCATCAATGACCCCCACAACACTGCAAAGTTCTTTCCTTACTCTAGCACGAGGTGAGCCGTCTCGTTGAGACAACCGTCACACTCCTGGGACATCGGGTTTCCATTCAGCATCTGACATAGATAACCTTCGAACCAGCCATGTCCTGTATGGGCCTGAGTAGTGTGGAATGTAAGACGCCGCAATAGTTTGTCGGCTGGCACTTGAATAGAGTAAGCCTGGTCTCATAACTCTCCAATGTGGTTTCCCGCTCCTTCGCCTTTGGCCATAATAATAGAAAGGGTATCACGTACTCAATGATAATGAAGAAAAAAAAGTATGTAAAGATTTATTTTGTACTATAAAAAAATATAAATCTTTCACCAACCATTTTTAAAATATTCCTTAAAAAATATGATCCCAATATACAAAGCCAGCGTATTAAAAATTTAATTTGGATCAGTATACTATCGTGAACAGAATGGTGGAAAGCTCTCAGCTATATTACTAATAAGTAATAGGCATTCGGCGAATCTTGTTGAAAAGTAAAGCTTCCTTTGGCAAAGTAATTTTAATTTTTGAAACATAAAAGGTGCTGAAAGTGACGCAGTTATGAAAAGTTATTTAATTATTTAACTTTTTCGTATTCGTTATAAGCAAAAGTAGCTTTTTCTTTTCTGTTTCAATTTCATATATCTATTATAGTATACGTACAGGATTTAGTAGCACAGTTAGCTACAGCCTTTTGTGTATAGGTAAAAAATATTATACTTCTATCCGGATTACAAAAGGTTAATTAAAATAAAAGAAAAAAATATGAATATGAATTAGAATAATGTAGTTGAAACTTATTAATAATTTAAAATAGTTTAAACTATAATATCATCGTGGTTCAGTGGTTTAGTTTAACTGAAAACACGATTATGGGTTCAATGGGTTCATAAGTACAATGACCACCAAAGTATGCTCCTAATTTTCATTTTTTTTCATCACCCGATTTCATTTCCTCGACATTTGGGTTCTCTTCTTAAATTTACTTTTAATCCCTCAAAATTGGAACCTGAATTGGGAATATTTGAATCTATTTTTTAGCATTTACTGTTTTAGTAACAATAGAAACATTATTCATGAGGTACAGTTTGTCAACAGACGTACCGACAAACGGATGGACGGACAACCTTAATAATAGGATCCCGTTCTACCCTATGGATACTGAAACTCAGAAATATAATCTAAATCTAAACTAATTAAAACTTGTCACATGTTATACTATGATGGTATTACTTATTAAAATCCTCTATTAAAATTTCAAACACATCAGGCTTTAAACCCACACTTTTTGGAAACAATCCAAGCGCTGCAGCCAATTAAGCTATGTGTCCTCATCCTGCCACAGTAAAACTTGTACACTTTATTAACAACTTTTGCTATTAGTTAAGTTGTGAAGGTAGTACATATAGCACTGCTGAAGCGCTTTAGAATAAACAAAATATATGAATTATTCGTATTTAAACATTTTTTTTGTAACGAATTTAATTTCTTATTCGAAAAAGAAAATATACTTGTATTTTTTTTTACATTTGAGGTCGTGGCACGGCGACGACGTGGCGCGACGTGACGTGGCGTCGGGGTACCTACAGGTGTGCGATTCTGAACGTGGCGGTTGTGGGTTCGATTTCACTCGGAGACTCGTTTCTATATTTTTATCATGTTTATTTATTACGTTAAAGAGCTATCTTAGAATCTGCTACCACAAACGTAATATGATAACTATATTTTAAGTTAGTACAAATCATGTAAATATCTTAAATAGAATAATTAATGTTTATTTTAGGAATAAATTTTAAATTTCACGTCAGCTTCTCTCAATATACTCCAGTATTTCAAATCCAACTGACAAAACTAACCTTTCACGATCAATTGGCGATACCAAAGCGGTATAAAGCTTTCCGAATTCCGAAATCCAGTATATTTTACGTTTGAGTTTCAATATTAAAAGGTAAAAGATCAAGTCAAATACATGCTGGCATGAAGTTGATAGATACAATTTGTAAGAGAACACCTCGCAGAGCAAAATAATAGTGTTTTTGCTTGGGTCTGCGCCAGAAACAGATATATCGTTCACGTGAAACGAAAATGTTTTTAGGCCTAAAATACAAATAAAATGTAATTTTCAAACATTTTCATTATATTCACATTGAAATTAAATTTTCTATTTAAATGTTATATTGTAATACATACAGCGTAAAGCTAAAAAAATCTACCAAGTATTTTTTATTTCCTCTTAGAAGAAACAAGGAGAAATGAGAAATAAGTCGTATGGTTCTCTACTTTGTTCTTCATTATCTTTATTTAATGCCTCACTTTTATTTTTCTATCCAATATTAACTTTTGGTTACAATAAGCCGTATCTTACCGTCTTAAAGTTTAAAATAAGGCATTGCTTCATTTTATACCTCTTCTACACCTAAAGTTGAAGGTCAAAGCTATTCATTTACATCAGTTAGAATTCTGAATTGTGCGGTGTGATAATAAGTTTAGTTTTTGCCCTACTCGTGACAGAATAATAATTTCGCCAGCTTCGCTATTTTTGATATAAAAAAATCTTATATTTTTTGTTCCCGCGAGATTTTTCTTAAGTGACTCGCCGGTTTTGAGAAGCATCTTGGTTATTATAAAGATAACCTTCAAGGAACGCTTTTAAAATTTTTAAATTGTAGATTAAATTTTAATTATATTAAGATTTTTTTAAAGGAAGGTAGGTATACATGATCTTCAAATAAATCTCTTAGTTTTCCGCTCTATAATGTAAGTAATGAAAACCACACTAAGTTAAATCTAAACTAATAGATGTTAATCATTTTAATATTAATGTATATTAAAAAAGAAATAATGTTAGAATGCGCCTTTACGCTTTTTCCCGCTTTACTTGGAACAACAGGGAATAGGTTCCTTCTGGTTCCAAGTAAAGTGTTAAGACACTTCGTTCTCTACCTTCCATCCAGATTACAGGTACTGCGTGTTACACGTGATACTACCTTGTCTTACCAGTAAATTAATGAACTTCCCCAAAATATATTAATATACAGGTTATTCCTAGTATAATCTAAATTACGAAGCTCCAAAAATAATCAAATACGTCTTAATTGCTTTTTGTTCATTATTGTAGTAGAGTTCGTCATTGAAAGTTTTTGTTTGTTAGACAAACGTGGGTGTATCTTCATCTTGGCATTGACTTACAAATGAAAGTAATTTTGGAAGTATTTTGCTTTGAATTCTTTTGTTTTTACTAATAGTATATATATTTTTTTATAAAATGTGGTTGTAAACGCGACGGACGTGGCTTCGACTCCGCCCGGAGGAAAATTTATTTTCAGTTATTTCTTTTCTATAATAATAAAAAGTACAGAGTTAAACTTAGTCACTCATTGCGTAATATCTCGAGAATTGAGTGTAAAGTGGACATAAAAAAAGATAAAAATATATTTCTCTATGTCCTAGATTGAAATAACGCCTAAAATTGTGACTATATAAACAATAGTTTTAAGTTTCCACAAATATTTTATAGGTTAATATTGTAAAAATAATATAGATATACTCGTATAATCAAAAGTCACATATGCCTTATAAGCTTACAAAATAAGTATAACGACATTACCCGTCTTTCACTTTCACTTTCAAGCCGGCTTAATCATAGCCTCTCGTACGGAATATAACAGAATCAGTTGAAAACGCCGTCTCAATATCTTATTCGATTTAGAATTACCAAATAGAATCCTATACGGATCGAGGTGCCGTAATCGTGTTCCTCAGATCTTATTTCCCCAATTTCCTCTCTTGTGATTACTCTGATTTAGGTCTGTTTTTAGAACTCGCATGTTGTATGTGTATATCCTATTATATATGGATATATGTACATATATATATATATATAAAGACCAGTCGTGGTTCAGGGGCAGAAATGTGCGACTGTAAAACCGACAGGCTGCAAGTTCAATTCTCACTCGAGGATATTAAATATTAAATATTTTCATTCCCTCGCTATAATAACGAGGACAAGCACACGTTGAGATCCACCACTCTACAAGTAATATCTATAAAATTGAGTCAAAAGTAGGGAAAAGAGTAAGTAACACTAGGTTCCCTCCACGCCGACATATTTGACCTGAATTGGTAAGGCGTTATAACTCGTTAATAAATTTTTTACCCTATCTCATTAGCTTTAAGTCCTTAAATGACAGATGGGTGGTTGAATTT
>JAEBDU010000096.1:910356-924502 GCA_016802625.1 Heliconius numata
TTACGGAACACTGTATTCGCCACTGTCAATAAAATTTTTAATGTTATATAAATATTTACTGTGGAATAGGTTTTTTTTCGACAAAAAATATACTTAATTGACTAGATTTTGTAGCTGGTGGCCGTTAGCACAGTAGCGCAAGGTGTGACTGTAAATACGAATATTGTGGGTTCGATACCACTCAAAGCAATAAATATTTATTTTTTTATATAACTCGATGGTACTCAATGAGTAATTACTTTAAACGTAGCCACCAATATAACTTTATATTAGTTCAAACTATCTTTAAAAGATAAGCTTTCTTAGAAAAATCTATGTCAAATTTGAACCTAAGATCACCACATAAATAACATAAAAAATAAAACTTACAATTACATATACTATCCATTAGCTACCTACAAATCTAAAAAAAACTACCCAGCAACTATACTTCGAGAAGAATAAATGTATATACGATTCCAAAAGTGAATGAATACCTTAACCTTTCTAGGGTTCGACGATTCCGATCCCTTAAAGTGCCACTTTAATATGAACCTTAACACTAAAACAAGCTTAAAATTTTCTCTGAAAAATATATGAAAACAGAAGTTTTCATGTTTCAACATATATTGGCCTACTCTAAATAAGTCGGTCACACCTGCTAGCTTTCTAGTACGTATGTACTATATATCAAAAGGCTTCTATTCAGTTTTCAAAAGATATATTTCTGTGAATGTTTTTGTTACAATTTGAATGTGATAATTTTGTACTGCTTTTGTTGATCTGGACAATTTTGTTCGCAGAATGTATTATGAAATAAAAGGAGTTGTATGTTTATATTTAGGAAGTTTCAAATAAAAGAAGTTATAAGAAATTGTATAATATTTAAATATTATGATTGATTTCAAGCACGTGTGCCAAGTTTCGCAAGTGTTTGCAAATAAGCAATACATTTCTCTTAAACTAAAAGTTTTATAGAAATGATTCGTTTTATAGTCTAGGACATACAGGTACATATTTCTGATGCATATAGGTAAAGAATAATTGATGGATATTTAAAATTAGTGTATTTTTAACTAAAGATCTAATATTAAATCTAAACATATATAAAGTTTTACAGAGTACCCGCGGAGTGTACAAGATTTCCCAAAATTCCCACGTGAACAAGAAAAAACGAGAATTTACACTTCAGTTACGTGTCTAGGGCAACAAGCAGAGTCTTGAGAATGTTTCGAGTGGCATTTCGCTACACAGAATAAAATTATAAAATGAAGAAGCTATCACTACGAACTTCAACATATTAGTAGAGAGCGTCGGTTCAGCATTTACCGCTTTGCCAATATCACGTGGAATGAAGACCACACGAAGGTACGCTAAAAACGAGATAATGTTACAGAATAGGAAAATTCTATAAATTGACGCAATCTACTACATAGGGTTATCATAGGAAACCTGGGAACCTAGTATTAAGACACTCCGTTCCCATTAAGACATTTCCGTTCCCCTCTTCTCACCAAATTCTGGCAGGCATTCAGTCTTTTTACCAGAGCGAGAGAATGAAAATATTAAATATTTAATTTCCTGGAGTGCAAATCAAACCAAAATCTGACGGCGTTACTACACAGCTTGGCCACTTACGGTCTCAATAATTGTAACTGAAATAAAAAACGTAAACGTACGTATGTACGTTTACTATATAAAATACTTTAAGAGACAACTGCTACACTAAAGGCAACACCGAACATAATCAAATCAAAAAATATCAGTTAAAAGAAAGATATTGGTACCAACTCTAAAAATAAAATATTATTTTTCAATATTCTTTACTTTGAAGTAAATAAAATATTATTTTCAAAAAATTAGTTTTGAAGTCAGTTAATTATTTTTCTTGAAATATTTTTTTTTAACATTTTTGCTTGCTTTCGATTCTTCAATAACATAATTATGATATTTACCCAAACTAAACAATATGCCTTTGATAAATGGAACACGTGTATCTTCATATTGTTATGTTAGGAAAAAATACTACAAATATTTCTTATCACAAATTACATATGAAAGAAGTCCGAAAATTCCTAAATTGGTTTAGTTAGCAATATATTAGGCCTTGTTTATCTTTCTGTGTGTATTTGGAGATAGGTTTTTCTTTATAATAAAGTTTTTGAGCTTCAATACCATTTAATTTGCTTTTCACATAAACACATAAAAAAAATAATAGCGCCTATGCACAGTACACTGTAGTAGTAGTGTCAAATCACTAGTTCGATAGTTAGATCGATGATCGATCTGAGTGGTTATTTATAAAAAAAATCTAAGATTATTGTCTTAAGAATAAGTGACCTTATACATTACATATCCTCCGGATATTGGACCAAGTTAAGGGAAAAAACTTTAGTTGATACAAGAATGAGGTTTCCTTTCAAAGCGTTACATTATTATACGATACACACAAAGCCAACAACTTCATCCGGAAGCAACTTTGAGAGCTTATAGTATATTAAAGTGATCATATTATGGTTATTCTCATCAATTTTCTCATAAAACTTTGGATGGAGATTAAAATCTTGTTTAATTTAAAGGAAATTTTAAAATAACACTAACAAACTGTGTAAAGTCATACTAACTCTTTTCGTAAATGAATATAGAATCTTCGTAAATGAATATAGAACCTTCTCGAAAAATGATCAGAGAGAACCTCATCTCAAGACAGAGAAGGAGAAGGAGAGAGAAGAGAAATTGCGTGGTAACGTAACTCAACGCTGCTTTATAAAGACTAAATATAATATATTCAATAATCAAATTCAATTTTACGACAAATTATATTGAAGCTTTCATAGAAATGCAGCCCACGTGTTATCCACTCATAAAGTTTTAGATGCACTATGCGGTGCGAGAATCGATACTTATAGGGCCTCAGCACCTCGACAGAGTGAGTGAGTATAATAATGAATTCATTTCAGTACGCTATTTTGCTTATAATATTTTACTTTGTGGGAAATTTAAAGTAAAAATACTATATTACCGTTTTAAAAAACGGGATAATGAGGTAGTCATGGTATAACGGCATAGCGTTTGACTGTAATAATGGAAGTTATGAGTTCGATTTTCACTTTTGGAAATAAAATATCTTCATTTATTCTCCCTGGTAAATCTTAAAAAAAAAAATCTATGCGTGGTGTTGACTTTCGCCGCGTGCTCAAAAATTGAACGGAAAGTTGAGAACGGAGTGTCTTAACATTAAATTCACTCTGCCTAACCTCCTATATGAGGGATAGAGTATGAAACTTAAAAACTACGTATATTTTTTATTATAAATATGTATTTAATACTTCGTACATGCATAAAGCATAGTATTTAAATACGTTCTCATATAATATATATGTTATACAGTATGTTCATTTTAAAATATTTATAAAAAAACTTAATAACTTCACGCCACAATCATGTTAAGATTCGTTTTATTTGTTTAAATGGAATTCTTACTTTGCAAAGCTTTTAGGCAATGAGATTAAAGGTCGACGTTTGCGTTAATATAAGTGCGTGGATCAGATGTCTCTAAATTGTAAATATGGTAGCGTTTTGTTTATTTTACTTAGACTGTTTCCATTTGGATGAGTTTAATCTAATACTGGGTATATGGAGTGTGGGCGATTGGATGATTTTTTATTTATTTCTATTTATTTTCTATTTATTTATATATTTTTTTTAGGTAACCTTAACCGGAAGAGAACCGGAATTACTGATATTGTAAAGTTACTATATTGAAATGGCACTGGGCTGGACACATCTTTCGAAAGAAAGTTGGCTTTTGGACCAGACCAGCACTTAAATGGATAGATACCGCGTGTAGTCATTTATTGTTTTTCATATAACCGTCTGTTATTTTTATTCCAATTAAATGGTAGAAAAATATATATTTATAATAATATCTTTACGAATTTTAATTGTAGCAAAAATAATGAACGTGAATGGAAGCATAAATATTATTTCAACGTTCCATGTAAAAATATAAATAAAAAGTATTCATTACATATATGGATAAATATTCGTTTGCAAATAAAGAATTTATGTTCATGTGTGGTATATTTACAAATTGCCACATACTATGAAAAATATTTTTTTAGGGGCAAGTGTCAAGACACTCCATTCCCCACAATTTTCAGGAAATTGCATGTTGAGTGGTGGAGGTCTACACCGCGCTTTACCATGTTACCAGAACGAGAAAATGAGAATAACATAAATAATTATTAATTTTCTCGAGTGGGAATCGAATCCACAACCATCGCGCTTACAGTCATACGCTTCAATATCATGAGTTACACTAAGAATATAAAAAAAAAGGTTATAATAAATTTTTAAAAAAAATCTATAAACAATACTTGAACGGAATTCTAAACGGAAACCTAACGTAAACGGCATCCCTACCGGTAAACCTTAACTAAATCAAAATACAGTACAGTATTAAATAAAACATTACTCATCTCATAGTAGCTGCGTAATTTCAGTGAAAACGGCCGCGTTTTTAAGAGAACAAGAGCGCAGTGCGCAGGAACTTCTTATTTTCTGACTTGAGGTGAAACGTGTTCTAATGTTGAGCTCATAATTCTAGGACTGCAGTTAAAAATATTGTTTAACGCAGTTTTTATGCTGCATTTTGTGCTTTTAATATCATACTGTTTTAACTCCAGCTATTTGACTCTTTGGTTCAATTTTGTAAGGAAATGTTTCGTTTTGTAGATGTTACTTAGTTCTTTATATAAGGGGAAATTGTTTTTTGTAATATAATTATATTTTTTTTCTGAAGAATGGAATGAAGAGCGGAACTGTCTCTGCTTATCTTTTTCGCTTCGTTAACTACCTGCGTACAGCAGACTAGGCAGAAATAACAAGACATTCCGATCTCCGATGTCAGCCCGAATTTAAAATATAGCAGATTTAGTGGCGGAATTTAACACCGCACTTTGTTTTCACTTAGAATATTTATTTAATAAAAAAACCTTACATAAATTAAATATTATACCTACAAATAAATAAATTAATGTCAGCCCCCAAGCTTATAATGAAACGTGTAAAACCTGAGTAATATCCAAACTTTGTAGAACTATTCCACTATTATTATGATTTGAAGAAGGATCGGCTCAAACTGTAATTTCTAGAGGAAAATAAAGGCAACTAATTAAAATGGCGTTAAAGTTCGACCCTTGGGCGTCGTAAAAACTTTGCTAGCTTCAGGATGTTTCAACTTAAGTAAGATGCGGGTGACGAGAGAATAGAATCGATTTAATATGTAAATGAAGCATTTTAAACTTTATCTCAACTAACATTTAAAGATATAAATGGCCAAATAGGTTTGAGTAATTGAATGAAATGAGTTAGGCTAAGTGCGTGAATTTATTGTTTTTTTCAAGTATAGTAATTTTTTAAAGTGGCAGAGAGAAGTTACTGATAAAACAATGCACAAGTACCTCACGGCGTTGAGTTCAGCCACTCAACACTCAATGCCTCCAGAATTCGGCAAAAATTGGGGAACGGATGTTAATTGGACAGGAGAGACGGTTGAGACGGGTCTTAATTGGAATGGAGCGCCTTAGCACTAGGTTCCTATGTTCGCCCTGCCTACTCTTCTATATTCGAGATATAGTGGAAAATTTAAAAAATATTATCAAACAGTTGTTAAAGAAGTCGTCAGCAAAACGAACTGTACGACGGTTGTGAGTTTGATTCTCATTCGGAAGTAAGAGTTTCAATTCTTCCCTCTGGTAACAAGACAATGTCTCGAAAATTGGACGGTGTGTGGGGAATGGAGTGACTTCCCACTATGTTCCCCCTGACTACCCTGCTATATGCGGGATAAAGCGTGATTGTCAAAAACTACTGTTAACATTACTCCCAGTGAGAATCAAAACTTTTATCAAAACTTAAATACCTTTAAACTTACTACTTTTTCATTTCATTTCTTAAAATGTTTAGTAAGTAACTAAAACAGATAAATTTCTTATTGGATATGTCATTTGACAAAATAAATGTACTAAAGTAGAAATAGAAAAATGTTTCTTATAAATTAAGATGTATAGCACTGCACCATCTCGTAGCTTTCTATATGTAATACATACTTCTGTACGCTCTTTTAAACTCAAATGTACTGAGATACTCGGGAGTATTTCAATAATGTAATAACCAAGTTGACTTCAAATATTTTATTTTTTATTCGCTTCATGCTGTATCCCGCACACAACAGGGTAGGCAGAGGGAACCTAGTTTTAAATTCTTTCAATTTCTACTGAATTCTTGGGCCATTGCGTGCTGAGTGGCAGAATTCAACGCCACGCTTTTGCCTCGATACCAGAGCGATGAAATGGAAATATAAATTTAAATAAATATTTCTTCTCCTCGAGTGGGGATTGAATCCACACCCAGTCGGTTTTACAGTCACACTTTTCGCACCTGCGCCACGACTAGCCAGTCGTCATCTTCAAATATTGAAAAAATATACATTAAATATGCTTATTATTTTTATTTTTTATGTAGGTACACGCTTATCCCGCTCATAGCAATGTAGGCAGAGGCATGAGTAATATTTCAAACTAAAATATCACTAATAATTTGTTACAGAAAAATAATATAACAAAATTTCTATGAAGAAAGGCCCTCGTAATATGAACTCGAGAGGGTTAAGCCTAAGTAAAATAAGTTGTCACTTATTACTATCCTGACCTTATACTGGTATAAAGGCCTACCCCGCTATTAATCACAAATGCTCATCTTTCCTACTTTATGGTAAGAGTGAATTCTGGAGTGAATTTTTATTATAATGTTATACAATTTTGCGTATTCTTCATAAGTTTATTATCGAATTTCGACGTATAACGTAACAATTATGGCTATGGGTTCGATTTCCACTTTGGTGAATTGATACCACATAATGTTTTCATTTTCTTGCTCTGGTAGCGCCGCTCTACATGCAATACCTCAAAAATTCAGTGGCGAGGGCGGAAGTATGGAACGAAACTGATATTGGGGAATGGAGTGTCTTAACAATGGGTTCCTAGGTTCCCTCTCCCTAAAGAAATAAGAAAAACATTATAATCAAAAATATTTCGTTGTATGTTTAAGTTTAAGAAGCGTCTCTTGTCGCCTAATTGTCAAAACATTGAATATAGAGATTCACCTCTCAAGGAGTGGGAATAGAATCTACAACACATCGTATAGAAGAAGATCTCTATGAATGAATCGTATAGAATCTAATATAATATTATCTTAATAATGTAGAGAAATCATCAAAATACGAGCTTTCCTTTAAAATTATGTTCTTTTGGCGTTTCATTGATTGCTCTCTAACAAAATCAAATTTTGGATAAACGCCAAAAATATATAGAATTAGCTACTTTCCCAACTTTTGCTATAATTTAAGAATATTTTAGTATTATCTAAAAACTTTATTGTATATCAATTTTTAATACTATTCTCTTTCATGTGTTTCTTGAGATAATCTACATGCTTAATATTTTCTCAGAGTTATCGTCGACGCTACCTATGTAGACACTCCGTTCCCCATTCAGACACGAATTTTTGAAGTATTGAATGTTGAGTAGTGGAAGTTAACGCCGTTCTTTGCCTGTCACCAGAGCGAAGAACGAAATATTTCATACAATAAAAAAATACATAAATATATAAAAAAAATCATTCTTTCTGGGAATTGAACTCACGACCTGCTGCGTTTTCAATGGCACGCTTGTGCCCTTAAGCCATTCCCGTATTAAATAGATTCCACTACCCAATAAAAAAAATTTAAAAATTAGAATGGAAAGTAGGGAACAGAGTTTTTAACACTAGGTTCCCTCTGCCATTGACTTAGTAGTGTGTAAGAAGAAAAATTAAATATTTTTCTTAGAGTGGGTGTTAATAAAAAAAGTTAACACGAAAAGAATAATGTAAAATAAAACCACGTTACAATGTATGTATAACATTGTTAGTATAAAAGTATTTCATTAGTTCTATTTAGTTCTGGAAGAGCTCAAACTGTAAGCGTCTTGAATTGTAATATAAAACAAATAAAATTTATACTAAAGTAGTATAAATAACACTAAAGTTTGGTGTATAAGCATAATATTATTATTGTAGTCTATAGATTTTACCAATGGGAAATCTGAAAAACTATTTTTATTATGCCATTTTTGCTACATTATAACTAGAAATAATAAACATTATTATCAGCTTCACGCTATATTTTCCACACAGCAGGGTAGGAAAAGGGAACCTAGTATTAAGACACTCCGTTCCCCACTATCTACCCTCCCCACTTCCTGATTTAATTTTTTTAGAGAAAACCAGCAAAAACTACTTGTTTCATAAAATAAGCTGAACAAACACTAACAAAATCTCATTTTTCAGGCTCTCCCACTCACAACCCACTGAAAACTATTTCCGGATAAAATCTCCAACACTTGATTCTATTTAAAATTGCCATTGCACCCTTCTAAGGTCGCGCCCCTCATTATCATTACAAACTTAGTTTCACCCCTCAATTTAGTCCCCTTAATTTTCTCTATATAGTTAGAAGGGTGCTGGAATATAGGTCGCTTTGAATAAATATAGTATAACATATATGAATATTATGCCTAAGTTAAGTTTATGAGGTTCCACTTCCATATAATAATATAGTGATTATAATTCTTGATGAGGCCAGTTGTGGTTCAGAGATACGAGCGCGTGTTTATAAGCGTGACAGGTCACGGGTTCGATTCCTACTGAAGGTAATAAAATATTAAACATTTTCATTTCTCCAAAGAGTCTGGAGGTGAAGCGCGACCATAACTTCCGCGAGTCTGCCAAACCTGTTGCATGCAGGATTCATGTATCCTAGCTGATAATGAAAATGTATCCTTCGTAATAAAGTGACAAGAAATCAAAATAATTCATAATAATAACATCCAGATTCCATTTTAAATTTAAATTTTAACTTAATTCGCCTTTGTCATGATAAATAAGGATTGGTTGCGGTTTTGAATCATAAAAGCTATTGTACATAAAACAAACCTTTGTGAAGCTTACATTGTTTTTCAGAGAAGATTACATCTAATCCGGGATTCGTCACAAAATCAATTTCTATTTTAATACTAAAAGCATTGTAGTAGTGTTGGAAAGCGTTTGATTTTTTTACATTTATTTAGATAACTCTTGCGGTGTTGAGTTCCGCGAGGAATACTTCCGCCCAATTTTGAGGTATTGGGTATTAAGTGACGGAATTTAATATCGCCTATCGTCATCGATCGTCATCATATAGTTTCATCACTAGTTTCAAATTTTGCTAGTCAATGGTGTTGTTGTTTGAATTGTTGCTTTTTATCTCAATAAAACAAGTTTTTAAAAAAAATCTGATAATATATTTAAGGTATGACTAATTTCTTGATTATAGTTACTTATTATATTTGTATTTAATTCATACTTTTTATGAACACAAATTATAATAACAAGTTTAATAAATAAAACGGATATCGAAATAAAAGAAATTGTAATGCTATATTTATTTTATTATTACGTAAACAATTGTTTTTAAATTATATATCTATCTATTTAAAAATTCCATGAACATATTATATCTAGCTATATTTACATAATATGTTAGGTGTTAATACAAATAATGTATAACAACGGAATATACAATATTTAAGTAAAGATATACTAAGATGATACTCCATGCCTTTATGGTTGAATTAATATAATTTTAGTAGGTACTATCAATAGATTAAGGTCGTAGTACCGTGCAATAATTGTAAACTCGACGGTTGTGGATTCGATTACCATTTGGGGGAATGAGTTAATTTTAATTCCCCTATTCTGCTAGAGTCATTTAATTCCATCTTTTGACTAATGCTAGTCTTACGTAAGTGAGAATTTAGCCGACAACCGCTGTATTAATTTAGATAGACACTACAAATATTAATAAACAAAAACCTTTTTAACAACAAGATTTTATCCATTTCAGTGTGTATTGTATTTTAGAAATCAAGCCCTTTTATTTGATACCCATATTAATTGTGCGAAAAAAGGGTAATTTGTAATCCGGCGGCCATTTTGTATTAATTGATCGTATGAAATTTAGCTGTCATCAGAACTGAACCTGTGAACCAAATTTCAGAGAACAGAACAAGAACAGGGTCGTTCTATATCTTTACTTATTTGCAAAGTATGCAAAATGTTTCTAATATGGATATAAAAGCTTATTTAATGTATTTACAAAATAATTCAATAATATATACCCCATATCATCTCTGACTGGTTTTCAAGGAGCTACATATCTCTTATTTGACGACGGTATGACATTATATGGAAATATACTTTACAGTATCTAACTTAAGGTCACATGGTCTGTTCTTATTATATTTAATACTAGTCGACGCCCGCTACTTTGTGGAAGGGTGGATTATAACCTAAAAATTAAAAATTTAGTTTTTCACGTTTCCGTAGATATTTCAAATCGTAATTTGGTGCTTCGCTATACATTATTACCTAAATATGTGCCTAATTTCGACTATCTCAGTCCAATATTTTTGTCTGTGCCCTATCTGCCAGTCACTCAGTAATAGAGTCAAAGCGGAAAACCTGGCAGGTTTGCTATCGAATGTTCTGGGTTCAACGAAGCCTGCTATGCTGGAAATGGATATTTCTAAAAGAGTCTTAATCATACAAGGCATGGAATATCATAAAAAAATAATAAAATACATACTAAAAACAAAGAAGAATACTTTAAGTATGACACAAAAAAAAATAAACAAGCATAAATTGAATCTTACATTTATATCACATTTCTTTACAAAAATCCTTATAAATTTATATTTACAATACTTACATAAATATATTTTATATGTATTTTTAATTAATTATTTGAATTATAATTAATATAATATAATAATTGTTATGTGATATTACTGCTATAGTGGAACAGACGTTCAGGCTTAGTCTAGGAAGTCTTGACAGTTTCAATTGTCGGTTCTGATTGCAATGTGGTAGCGCAGGAACGTGCCTACCGAATAGATTTCCTTTGATCTTATCTATTATGTCATGGGTAATAGGTATTTGTATTAATTAAAGATCTTCACGCTGTATCCCGCTCATAGCAGGTTAGGCTGAGTGGACCTGGGAACCTAGTGTTAAGACACTCTGTTCCCCACTTTTAGCCGACTTCTGGACTTCTATAGTAATTTTATAAAGTTGAAGGGTATGTTGGTTTGAATGCGTTAATCTCAGAAATAAAAGAAATACTGGTTAGTATAACATAAAATTCATGCGATCCAACTGAACCTGAACGTCTGGAACATTTACATTTCTATTGTGTGTACAAAATGTATTATAATAATAATAATTGATGAAATTATTGTTATTTATTCTATTTGGTTATACAAAATATTTCTTACTGCATTTAGAGACCGGTTTGTTAAAGCAACAATAACTATTTTAAAACATCAAATCTGTGTTAAATTAGTATTATAAGCTACTCGCATGAAATAAGAATGGTAAAATTTTGAATATATTACACAATTCATATTTTTTAAACAAACATTTTAATTTTATTAAAAGAGTCTATAAGATATTGGCCATTTGGTGCCACAATGAAGTTTATTTACATTGTGGAATATTAATAGACCAAATGTTCGATATAATAATAATGAACATAATAATATTATGTCATTGCAACAAAATTGCAATAAAGTTTGACTTTATACAATGATTGTAAATATTCGTTCATGCAATCAAAACTAATATAAAAGCATAATTATATTAAAAAAAAACACATTTTCTCGTATTAGCCATAGAAAAAAAATGGCTCATCAGTGGAAAAAGTAGTGATTTATCACTATCCCTTTCCTCAACTGCCAATTAAGTGATCAAAATCTAAATTACCAAAACATATTGAAACTCTTACATACAATATCGAATCTGTAAACACATACATTCATATTTGTCCATATATACATCTAACATACTAATAACAATGTAAAAGTTAATAGAACAAAAATGTTCACATTTCTGCATGCGTTTGACGTGTGAATTAAATTTCTATAATCTTTAGCTTCATTCTGTGACGGGTAAGTGTAAGTTCTGTCCGTGACACTTTTAACTTCGGCCGGGCAAGGCAGCAGCTCCACAGGTATTTGTAGCAACGTTTTCTCATTATCAGCTCTTATCTTTTTCGGTTCATCAATATAAACATCTTCTGTTTCACTAAACTCACCATCCCCATCCAAATCGTTTCTAACTTTGTCTATATCCTCTAAGTTATTACTAGTACTCATTCTTTCATAATAAGTGAGATGTGAATTTAATGCAGGATCAGAATTAAATTTGCAAATGAAATTTTCTAAAGACATTCTCACTTTGATGCTCTTCGCCTCGTGCCTCAGCTTATGCATCCACACTAGATGGCAATCGCAATCAAAGTCGTTCCCTGCAACAATCGACACTTTAATTAATCTTTTATTCGACTAATAAATTTCATTTGTCGGGTTAATTGGGTTTTACTGGAACGAAGGTCCTAGAAGTCTTCTAAATGGTTGAGAATAATATTCTACGTACAAAAAGTAATTTACATTGCTCATTATGTACGAGCGAAATGAATTAGGAAGCTAATTTTGAGCTTAAATAAATAAATTGTTACTGTGAAAGTTGTATTTGAGTTTCAAGTTAAATCGTGTATATACAGTGAATACTGTGTTAGTGTGAAATTTATGTACAAAGTGGCTAGGAGTTCAAACCTCACTGGATGAAATAAGCATATTACATGCATACTATACCTAACTTGCAATTAAATAAATTAATAAAGGAAAATGAAATATCGTCTTTTTAAAATCAAATCAGCTTCACGCTGTATCCCGCACACAACAGGGTAGCCAGAGGGAACCTAGTATTAAGACACTCTGTACCCCACTTTCTGCCGAAAGGCAGAACTCAACGCCGGCTTTGCCTCGACACCAGAGCGAAGAAATGGGAATATAAACGTAAACAAATATTTCACTTCGTCGAGTGGTGATCGAACCTACAACCGTCGTATCTATCATATATAGTGATAATATAGTATACTATAATTAAAAATCATAATATACGCACCTTCTAAATAGATGAAGCTCTTCTGCATCTTCAAATTATCATAAATAGGCCGTAAATTATCTATTGTAAACCTCTTTAACTTATTATGTCTTAAGTCTAAAGCTGACAAGCCTCTTACTCCTTCAAACAAACCATCAGTTAATGTCACAAGTTTATTATGGCTTAAGCTCAATTTCTTCAATTGCGACAGACCATCGAATGTTCTCTGAGCTAGTATGTGAATTTCGTTATAATCTAACAATAGCTCTTGGAGATTCCACAATTCTATAAACGTAAAGGAATTAAGTATAGCTATTTTATTCCGCCTTAAATCTAAACGTTTTAAATTAGCAAGCCCATCGAAGCATTCCTTCTTTAAATCACTAATGTTATTTCTGTCTAGCTCCAGCTCTAACAAATTTATTAGGTGACGAAATGCACCATCCTCTATTACACTTATATTATTACTTGTCAAAAACAATTTCTGTAAAGCTGGCAATTCATAAAACGTATCGGTTTCCAATTTTTTCAATAGATTTTCATCCAAGGTGAGTATCGTTAGATTGGGTAAATTATAAAATGCATGTTTACTCAGAACAGCTATTTGGTTTTTGGTCAGCGTCATTTCTTGCACCGACGTCAAATTGACGAACGCTTGACTCTCGATTTTCAATATAGAACTGTATTTTATACTAAAATGCTTTAGCTTCCGTAAATATCTTAGGACTTTCGACGGCACGAAACTTAAGCCGCCGTCTGCTCGGACGTTAAATGCTAACGTTTCTATATTTGACTGAGAAGTAAAGCTCGACCATAAAGGATCCGTCTTGTCTATACCGCCGTTGAATACCCAGCATTCTGTTTTAATTGCCTCGTTTATTTCCTGGCTGTTTTCGCAGTAGCAGTGTACTTTGGAGTCTCGATCGTTTATATCGCAGATGTTTGAGGTGGTCGGAATGATTTTCTCCTTTTGTTTTCTCCTGTTGGCATGTAAGGAGTCTATTGCGAATAGCAAAAGCAAGGCAGCGGGTATCTTTTGAGCCCGCATACCTCCTACCTGTAACAAAGGAAAAAGATTAAAGCT
>JAEBDU010000096.1:934502-1012661 GCA_016802625.1 Heliconius numata
TGTATATAAGAGATAATATACAGAAGAGTATAGAGAAATAACCTAGCTATTGCTTATATACTAAAAAAGTAATTAAATCTCACATACGCAGTAATTACCCTAGCGCTCTACTAATTAACTTTTAAATTTTAAAGTAATATTTCCAAAGTTCTTTTCCACTAACCAAAATATATTATAACGTAGAAAACTATAGAATTAACATTTTTAGTACTTACTGTAATAGAGCTTTTAATTTAAGACTACTATACACAGAGCTTAATAGAAGTAAGCTTATATTTGGACGGTTTGCCTCGTAAGAGTTAAGCTTGCTTTCCAATGTTCCAATAGACGTAATGCGATGCGACGTGCTCGCTCGCGTAAGCACGAAATGGGACGATGCTTAGTGTTTTACACTGTTTCTTGTAAATTTTCTTTCACTATTTGTTTTTTGTTTCGTTTCACGCTTTATCACGCGTTTAACAGGCAGATAGAAAGATACTCAGTTTTCCGTTTTGCATCTAGGTGTAAAAAATGTGCGTATAAAAAAACGAATATATACTCTACTTTAAAGTCCAACATTGAACCTGTAGCTCCTATGGTGTTACATGAAGCTTTGGGGGTGATCATTTACTACCAGGACCCCATACGCCCTTTAGCTTTATTTTTCCCATATAAAAAATAAATAATCAAAAAAGTAAAATAATTTTAGGAAAACTTGAAATAAATTTATAATTATAACAGATATAATTACTTCGCAATTATTTCTTAATAAAAGCCTTAATTTTGTAAATGAAGGTCTAAAGACGTATACTAATTTCGTTTTGAGTAATAAATAAATATTTTATAAATTTTGTAGTAAGCTTAGAGCTCTACACTTCAATGTCCTTTATCTCTTTTTTATCTTTTGTATCTATATGTTTTCCAATAGGCTCTTAAATCCGTAAAAATACGAAAAAAAAATATACGTTTCCTAAGAAAAGTATTTTTTCCATAAGTAGGAAATAATAATTTTGTAAAAATAATGGTAGGCAGAGGGAACCTAGTATAAAGACACTCCGTTCTCCATTTTCCGCTGAATTCTGGAGACATTTCCTCTTAACTAATTTATAAGGTTTTTGAGACCTGTCTAACAAAACTGTCAGTCAACTTGTCACTAAATAGATCGCTTATCCGAATTATGCTATTTACTGCACGTAATGCATGTCATTGATGTTGAACGGACAATCCCAATTGTAATAAGGTAGTCATCTGCACACCTATCAAAGTCAACTTAGAATGGACGTTAGTTAACCTAAATATTCGTTAGATAAATATTAATAACCTAAATATTGGTTAAATGCATAGGTGGGAATATTAAAATTAATAATTTCTTCGTCAATATTTTTTTAGGTTCACGATGTATCCCGCACTTAGTGGGTTAGGCAGAGGGAACCTAGAATTAACACACTCGGATTCCCACTGCCCATCTAATTTTCGAGATATCGCTCGTTGATTGTCAGAACTTAATTACTGGTAGGTACAAGTAAAAATTGTTTACTTCATATACAAACAATATTTCCATTTCCATTGTTTATTTCTAAAAAAAACAAAAATGCACGAATAGATTAATCAAATTATCATCAGCTAGAGATATGACCCGGCGAACGATTTTAATGAAATATTTTCCCAACAAAATTGTGAAAACGGTTTCCGAATATCCAAATATTTTTGTATGTGATTTGTTTTTTCAACGTGAATTTGTAAAGTGAATTTTAAACATGTAAACAAAAACGACGCGGACGCGAGTGTAGACTCTTTTTATTACGGACTCACAGTTGCGTTTTATATAATTAAATATTAATATAATTTATAAAGTACGGTAGCACAGTGTCTGGGTATAATCGCAATGATTGTAGGTTCTATTTCCGTGGAATATTATTCGGGGAAATAATAAATAGTGCCTGGCGTGAAGGTGTAAAACTGAGAACGGAAAGAAGAAAAAGACAGTGTTACATACTAGGTGTCAGCGGAAGTTTAGTTAAAAAGCTAAAAGTGACCACTGTGGGTTCATTATAATAATTAAACATTTTTTTTGCTTATTATATTACAGACATTAAATAAATATATTTTTTATTTGAATTAATAAGGTATAAAAGGTTATTTATTAGTTTAGTATAATAATATTAAAATAAACTCTTTAAATATAAGATTTTACAACTATTAAAAATAGTAGTAATGTTGTGATATAAATGGGACAAAAGTATAAGCTTTTAAGGCAAAAGCCAATTTCTTTGAGCTTTCTTCAGATGTCATCAACAGATATTATTTAATATTAAAGTAAAGTACGAAAACACACGAAATGTTTAAAGTAAGTGAATTGGATAGGATGTGTCTTGTATATAAGATTATTTTTTATCTAAAATTAGCACATTTATAAGGTGTTTTATTATTGAATTCAAGGGAAAATGGAGTGTCTTGTCACTCATTTTTATCGCCTACCTAATGTTATTTAAAAATCTTCCATACAAATATAAATGAAAATTTACAAGCGAAGCCGCAGTAAAATATAATATACAAGAATCATATACATATAAATTATTTCGGAATATGCCTCTGGCCATAACTAAACCCATTTGTACTTTGGATGCTCTATGACAGAAGTTTTGCCAAATTTATAGTACTGTATTGGTTTTGTTTCTAAACTAAAACTATTTATATTGAATTTTCATACAAAATTAAATTATTTTCTGAAATTTTCATACGAAAAGACAACGCTATGGCAGATTTTATTCTTTAGTTAAACAAGGTTCCCATTTTATATGCCATAAAATGAAGGAAAGAGGTGAGTTACGTTATGCATCTGTGCTCTTGGAAAATTGAAAATGTAACATTGTAAGGAACTTTTTAATGTTCGTTTAATTTCTTTTGTTACGACTGTTCTATTAAATTTTATTTAGAAGTGGGCTTTACGAGTTGAAAAGATGATTTATTGTCGGGAACGACGTATTGCTTTTAAATCTGGTTGATTTGGGTTACTGAGGCAGGTAGCCCTACCTGCCGGTTGGGCTGAATTTAGTGAATTTGGAAAATTATGGCAGTGGTTGTGGGTTCTTTTTCGTAAAAGCTTTGTATTTGTAGAAAGCGTTTTTGCCTCGTTACAATAGCGAAGAAATTAGAATATTAAATATTTAATTCCTCCGAACAGAAATCGAACCCATAACCGTCGTGCTACGCCCTACGGCACTACGACTAATTCTCTCATCCAAAATTATCAGTAGAATAAAAAAAAACTTTATAATATAGTCTGTATCACCCCTACTATCAACACTATCTTTTTCAACCCATATTTTAATGTAAATTAATTCATTTAACAGTATTCTCCATTTAATAACAAGATAACAAATTAATTTATTAAACACAAAGTAATCTTAAATCATATTGATCTAAACTCTAAGATACAGCCATGAACGTCTATTTACAAAATAAAGCCTTTCGGTTCGTTGTTTTTGTATAAATAATAAACAATCTTGATACTTCAGTTGTTCCAAAAGCTTGGATAGTCTAAATTTATGTACGTTTTAAGAGCAAAATAACAGTTTATTATACAAATGATTTATGAAAATGGAATTATTTTAATTATACCGTCGTTATTTACACTTGAATTTTGATTTTAAATAATTCAATTTGGTTTTTAGACCAATTAATGTTCTAAAGCTTTTGTAATTATGTTTTGTGCTATAATTATAATAGTATTAATATATTATGAGGTCGAAGCCCTGGGGGCCTGTGCTCGTGTGCGCGACAGGATGTGGGTTAAATTGTCACTCGCGGAAAATGAAATAAATTCTATTTTCTTTTCTTAGCTATGATATCGAGGCAAAACGCGGCGTTGACTTCCGCCAGTCAACACGCAATGCCGCTAGAATTCGCCTGGAAGTGGAGAATAGTTATTCCTCACATAGCAGAATATGCAGAGGGAACCTGGAGATCTAGTGTTAGATACTTCCGTTCCCCACTTACCACAAAATTCTTAAGGCATTGTTTGTTGTGTGGCAATCTTACCGTCGAAACTAAACGTCATTTTCCACCTCATAACCAGGACGAGAAAATGAAAAACTGATAGTAATAAATAATATTCAATAATAGTAGATAAATAGGTAGTAGATAGTAATAAATAATAATCAATATATTCAGCTATGTTTAATAAATGAAAACAAAATAGCCAAACAAAAGGCCAGCTCCAATATCGTCTATTGTTGACATACCGAGTTCGGTATGAAATTAATACTTCTTAGGAATTTTATTATGAGTATATAAACAATCCTACTAACACTACATCAATAGTTTTAGCAATGTTCCCTCAGTTCCCCAGGTTCCCTCTACGTACCCTACTAGGTGCAAAGTACAGCGTCAAGCTAAAAATATATACATATATTCCTGTGAAAAATAAACATTTGCTCAATAAATTAAGCTATCAGATATAATACGTTATTTATAAAATGATATCTTTGTGAACAGCAAATATTCTTTTGTGCTTAAAAGCTCCAATCGCAATAAAACTTAATATATATTTCGGTTTGTGTTTTCGGTGGAGCTCTTTCTTGCATACAAAGAAGAATCTTTGGCAGATTTTGGCTAAGACTAAATGTTCTGAAAGTGGTGTGGCTTGAGAAATTGAGGAAAATTTCTTAATTAAAATTAGTTATAAAACTTGCTCATATATTAATTGCAAAAAGAGATTTTCGTCTCAAGAAGTTTCTATTTTCCATTCGAATTCGAAACACTGCAACGCCGCTATTTGTCATGCCAGATTAGGAAATCATGTTGGATGTTTATAGCAAGAGTTAAATTTAAATTGTCTAATCAGATTCTAGTTAGAAAAAACTTAAAGAACGAATGAAAATTAAAGAATAATTTACTCACTTTATTCATAAACATATGTATTTCCTTATAGAAAATAATATCATATATCTTAATTTCTTCAAACATTTACAAGGTGTCCAAGAAGTATCGCATTCTGTTTCCAAAATTGATAGAGGCCATCGTATCCTAATAGTAAAAGCGACGATTGTGAAATCGATTCCCACTTTGGGGAATGGAAAGTTTTCATTTGTCCGAACAAATAAGACACGGCGTTTAATTCCGCCACTGAACATGTTATTTTACACTATACTCTCTTAAAGGAACGTTAAGTTTAAAAAACAACTACAAACTTACAAAATAAAAAAAAATATTATTTCAAAGAAATGAGCAACAGATTCTTTAAGAGTATATTCATGCCACTTCTATACAAGTCTGAAGATTCAATGGAGTGAAACGAGAACTACTTTAAAACGCTTCTGCATCCACACTCCACAGTGTGGAGGAAATTTTTATTCTAAGCACGTAGGCACTGTTGAGAGAGACATTAGTTAAATCGCTGGTAAAATTACATAGTTAAAATATTCCTTGGAATATACATTAAGTATGGGCGTCTGTAGGTGCCTAGACTGGGGGGCAAATGGGAAGATGTATTCTTTTTGCAAGATAGGCGGGATTGTTATGAAATATTCATATTTTTTTAGAGAGGTGTCTAAGAAGACCCGGTGGAGGAAAGGACGATGTTTTTAAGATTTTAATTATAAGGTTGTGTTATATAATATTATGTAGGTATACTCAATTTAACTTATATTATAAAGCTGAAGAGTGTATTTTTGTGAACTTGTGGTTCTTTATATTATCAAGAACTTTTTAATGGAATAAATGTTTTCATTGAAAAATTCTTTAATGGAGGATACATCAATCCAGATAGGTTATAAGGCTATATTAATTACATCATGTCAATCTTCAAAATGTAACGCAATCGGGCACATAGAAAGTGTCTATCTACAGGGTTTTAGGCATAACAGAATGTCTTCGGCTTGAAAAGATTAAATCTTTATAAAGCAAAAACAAAATAAATTATTTAAAAGTAGATCTATCCATCCCAGAAAATATACAAAAGATTTACATTTTTTTACTTAGCTTTACGCTGTATCTGTACTTTAGCTGGGTAGGCAGAGGGAACCTAGAATTAAAGTACTCCGTTCCTAATGAACTACTCCATTTTCAAGACATTATGTATTGCCTGTTGTGGCGAAACTCAACGCAGTGCCATTTATCATATTTCCACAGGGGTAATAGATTCGAACTTACAACAATCGCGTTTACATTCTGACTGCTTTGCCGCTATACTACTACTAAAAAAAAATAAGTTATTGAAAAGGCAGTAACATTTTTAACTTTAACTTAAATAATATACATACTCGTATGATTAAAAACTTTGCAACTCATTAACGTTAATAGGTACGTTGAAATTATAATACAAACATTTCAAAGAACTAGTACTTTACTTTCCTTCACAAAATGCTCTACCTGTATGTATAAATTGTAAGCAATTATGTTTCTTATTTGTATCTATATAGAGATTTTAATAGAAAAACAAAATTTTATAATCTTTTAAAAGGTCCATAGCGTATGTAGATTACATATGTAAATATTTGTATGTATTTTGTCCGTTTCAATGTAGTTTGTTAATCTCATTTGCTAGAAGTTAAAGTATTTGTTAACAAGGTAACTTTGAGGATTTTCCGTGAAATCTGTCCTTTTACAGTTTATTTCGAAGAATCACGTTGAATGGAGAATTTATCATTTGAAGTCTTGATAAAGCTTATCTATAATATATAGGAGTTTAATATTTTTATACACGAAATTACCTAGTAAAATATTGTACCGGAAAACAAGGATATATGCGGTGTGACTTAGTATTCATTTTTTGTATAAAAAAAAATTAAAAGTGACTTATAAGAGAGGCAGCGGAAAAACTAGGTTGACCTTCCTGAATACAGTCTCGGATGAATACTTTGATTTCGGAGGTTCTGGAGGAGAACTTTATCTTTTAAATAATTTCGTTTCTATAAATAACTTAATCCCTATAAATGTTTCTGCTTCGGACCCTGCACACAGCAGCGTAGGCAGAGGGAAGCTGCCTACTTTCCGCCGAATTTAGAAGCATTGCATGTAGAGAGGCAGAGTGAGAATCGAACCCATATCTATATAATCTCTCGCGCTTACAGTCACGCGCTTACGCCTCTGCGCCACGACTGGCCTCATATGCTATATATTAAACATATTTAATATATTTTTAAATAAAATAAAAATATCCTCTTCAATGTCATACTAGCCATAATATAAGCACATGTTACGCTTTTATTCTGAAAGTAAAATCTGGCATTTACGGTTCAAAAGACCCTGAAAGCTCCGCGACTGTTATAAAAGCTATAACAATAGGTGAATAGTAGAGTTGAAAACTAAACAAAAAATGGCGAAAAAATCGTGAAATCGTATATTTTTTAGAAGGTATTACTAGGGAGACAGTCGTGGTACAAGTGCACAAAGGTCTGGTTCCCCTCCTTCGATCCCCACTTGAGGGAATAAATTATTATTTATTAATATTTTTAAATTATTCGTTCTGGCACCAATGCAAAAAAGACAAGCGTTCGTTCGTTAGTTCTGCCACTCACAACGCAATGCCATGAAAAGTCAGCGGAAAGTGGAGAATGAAGCGTCTTAGCACTATGTTCCCTCTCCCTATCCTGTTTGCGGGATACTGCGTGAAGCTTATTTTTTTAGTCAAATTTATTACAAAGGAAAAACGAAAATTACAACCAACAAAACTTATCTGGGTCATTACGGCTAGAGGCTACTTATGGAATAGAAACGCTTAGTGGAGCTTTCCAAAAAGTTTTCCTGAAACTTTCAGTCCACTCTACATATTTGAGAGGTAGTTATGGCAATATTATATGTTAAATATATGGCACCGTTGGCTTAGTAGTGGTTTTCTAGTATATCATTATAATTATTATTGTTATACCATTTTATATTTTTTACCTGACTACGGTAAAGCAAAAAGGAAGGTGGGTGAGTATGGATGTTGGTGGAGCGAGGATATGAAAAAACTCATTCGACTGTTAATTGGCGGAACTCAACGCCACTACGATGATCTCAATCAAGGAAATGATATACATCTAATGCATTTTCATTGTTGCGCTCTGAAATAATATTTGGTGATGGTGGTGAGAACAAAGTGTCCTAGCACTATGTTCTCTCTGCCTACCCTACTTCATACGGGATACAGCATATAGCTGAAAAAAAAGAACATCAGGCTTACATATTTATTAAATTTAAATTACATATCAGCTTCAAAAGACCACAGCCTACCTAACCTAGCAAGCGACAGTTTCCGCTCGTGTCTTCATAAGGAAATTGGATACATTTTCGAAAGCCAACCTCTAATAAATCATATAATATTATGGTAATAATACTTGTTGTAGCTTATATATTTATATCTTGTAATAATGGGGCACGTTTGATCGCAATTGGGCACGCAATCGTGATGGTTTTGGGTTCGATTCCCTATGGGTTCAATTTCCACTCAGGTAAGTTTGGGTACTACTCCATCATCTGCTTTCTGAAAGTAGAAGAGAAAGGAGTGTTCTTTGGCATTTTCCTCTGCCTAACCTGCTATTTGTGGAACAAAACCAGAAATAAAAAAAAATTGAAACATATATAGTGGTTTATTTAACAACTTTTTTATTATTTATTAAGATTTTTGTTTTTACTAATTTTCAAATAATTTTAAAGGGGCAATTAATAACATACATATTTTTATAAATAAAGTAACACAATAAATATTTAAATTAGCTAACGTACTATACACTTCCATGCTCCTTAATAATTTTCTGCTGATAATTTTAGTAGAGACCATTCCACGTAAATAAACTTTGGACATTAAGGCTTTAAGCTTTAAAATGAAAGTAAAGTCAAGAAGTTTTTCATAATACATTAACAAGAGCAACGTGTTACATTAGTGAGAACGGTCGTTCTGGGACTCGTCATAAATGGCCTCCTTTCTAAGGAGTGTTATATGAGGCCAGTCGAGGGGCATAAGGGTGTGACTGTAAACGTGACAGGTTGTGGGTTCGATTCCCACTTGGGAAATTAAATATATATTTTTTCATTTCTTCGCTCTGGTATCGATGCAAGGCTCGGTGTTTAGACACTCAACACCCAATGCATCCAGAATTTGACGGAAAGTTGGAGCCGGAGGGTCTTAACACTAATTTCCCTCTGCCAGAGCGAAGAAATGAATGAATGGGAATCGAACCGAGTGGGAATTGAACCCACAACTGCCGCGTTACGATCACACCCTTATACCTTTCCATCACGACGACCTCATATATTACATTTTTATAAAATTCCTTATACCTCACGTCAAAATGTCAGCGTACAAGAAACAATTCACGCCACCGAGCCGAAATATTCGCAGCGTCATCTACTGAATTAATCTGATCATACATCATATGTACGGAACTAACGTAAATTAATAAATATATGTATGTATGTATATATTCTCAGCTGGTAACTCTGTTCTGGTAAGATTTTGAGTGTTCTAAGTGGGAAGTACTTTGGAATTAAGTTGTAAGTGGATAGCGAATGGAAAGTAGAGTGTTGAGAGATGGAATCATTTTCTATTTTCTCTGGAAAATTATAGTTTTTTTTAGTTATATGGTTTTTATAGCCTGTATGTAGCACAGTAAGCCCTAGTTATCGCCAATTTTCAATCTTGATTTTCGAGATATTTTGGGAAAGGAACAACATACAATATATCCAAAATGTCGCAGATCAAGAAAAGAGAGGTATAAAAATAAAGAGTCTAATAATAATCGAAACTTGTGATGCTGTACGATGCGGTCTGCCTGTAACTGATTTTCTCTCGGAGAAATGGAAATAAATTATTTCATTTCCCCAGTGCGGTAGATAAAACGCGGCGTTTAGTTCCGTCACTTGACACGTAACATTTAAAAATGTTGACACTAAATCTAGTGTCAACATTTGATTGACAAAGGGAATCCCCTTTGTCAATGTAATGTGTGGAAAATAAAAGTGAAACTGATACAAAATATAATATTGTAACATAAAGGAGTGTGTAAAAATGTTCTAATAAAATTGGACGATATAGAAGTAGACGGTAATCCGACAAGAATTTGTAGGAATCAGCAACACGTGCTTTTCTTGATAGTAGAGGTGCAAAGTTCATAACTTCACACCGAATAAAATATTTGAAAACGTGAAATTATTATTTGAATGTAACTTAAATGTTTAGTTGAAAATGTGTTTATTCCTACACAGCAGGTTAGGCAGAGAAAACCTAATGTCAAGGCACTCTATTTATTATTTTTGCTATCCGAATTTGAGATTGTGTGATAATTAGCGCAACATATATTTTACCAAATATAATTATCCTGTGATCAAGTTGAAATCGAACTTGTAACCATTGCACTTGCAATCAGATATTGATCCACAGCTCGCTTCTGGCTTTCGTGAGTGAAATCTTCAATATTATAGCAAATTTTCATTATTGAAATTTAAGATGATAATTATATTAATTAGTATCTGTAACTGTCTCAATTAAGCTTCATTGGATATATACATTTTCATTTATATTAAAAATTATTCCGAATATTATTCGTTGCAATTATATGTTTTTACTGAAGAGGTAAATTTGATGCTTAAATAAAATATTTTGTCAGTCCAGTTTTATAACCAAATTAACAATTTAAGTATATTTTTTTAATACAAAAACATACAAGTACACGCTTACACTTTCCGAATGGACTCGAGACAAATAGTAATTAATGGCAGTATTTAACGCTGTGATTTGTCTTTGCTCCCTAGTGGCGAGTTATTTTATTATCTGAAATGTAAAAGACGCAGGAGCACAAGCGTGCGAATGTAAACGCGATGGGTGTGGGTTCGATCCTCATTCGGGGGAATGAAATATTTAATATTTTAATTTCCTCGTCCTACGAGAATCTGAATATGTTATCACTAAGTTTACACGTTCCCACTGCTTACCCTGATATGTAAGGGATACAGTGAAAAGTTAAAGAAAAATATAATCAATACATATTCCTATATCCTACATGTAAACCACCCAATTACTTGAAATACTTAAGCAAACATCAACACAAAATCATCCACTCAAAGCGATACTGTTGTTCTGCAACATATCAAATTCATTTCCACCAAACAGTACTTAGAAAGCTTACCTAAACAAGGATATTGAATTTAAAGGTAAAGTAAGTAACGTAAGTAACATTGGTAAACAAAGTTTGAAAAGGGAACCCATATCACACACTCAAGCCCTGCTTCTATGTGACAATCGCTACATGGAATGCTATTTGATACGATTCATTGAATCGCTTACGCCCTTTCGAAATGTATGGGGTAGAAATAATTTTATACGTAAAAACCAATGGGGTACTTTGGGGAAATACTTTTTATATAGTAATGGTTCTCGCTAGCGGCTTTGTTTCCAAAGATTTTAGGAGATTTTACTTTTTTTCTTTTTTTTAGCTTTACGCTGTTGTAGGCCAATAGCAGGGTAAACAGAGGGGTAACCTAGCATTTATACACTCATTTCCCACTTTCCGCCAGATGATCCATTGAGTGTTAAATGGTGGAACTCAACGCCGCATTCTCGACTTCGTTCCTAGTCAGTCGACCTCAGTCCCCACTGGGCTATTTTTTTCGTTCTGACAATGAGGCCAAGCGCAGTTTTAAATTCAGACATTCAACATACAATGCCTCAAAAGTGGAGAATAGGCGAATCTTAATGGAGAACAGTGTTATAACAGGAGGTTCCCAGGCTTCCCCTGCGTACCTCGCTATGTACGGGATGAAGCTAAAAAAAAATTTTTTAAAAGTGTATAAAAGTAGACGAAGAATGTATTTTTTATGTATAACTTTTCATGGTTATATTAAAATTCAAGCGCAAAGTTATTTTTATATGTGAAAGAATTTCAAAAATAAAAATTAATGAGACGAAAGTTAACATATAACGCGGCAGGCAATTACCGATAGCGATTTGGGGTTCTCTTTAATAATATTATGTCATTTTTTTCTTTATATTTTAGAAAAGCTAGAGAGAACCAAATGATACTCACTGCGTTCTCCGCTTCACTCCATTCTATACAGAGATTGCCTGAAAGGTGACAAAACTAAAAGCAATTTTTCATATTAGCTTACATATTTTAATAAATTTTGTAAATAATGATAACCAAAATATATAGCTAATAAATATAAACGAAAAAAAAATCTTTTGATAAAAAAAATGTTTCTTCCACATAAAATACGTTAACATGATATCGTCATAAGTTTTTCAAAACAAATCGATTTCCTTGTTGTTGTTAAATAGTCTAATTCTCAGTTTCCATTGCCACCAACTTAAATTACATTAATTAATTTTCAATTAATATTTATTACTTTCATATTGAAATTCCGCTTTCCTTAGATGTTTACTTAAATCATAGGATTAAACTTCGAATTTTTTTAGGTTCTAGTTTTATACGCACATGGCAGAGTAGACAAAGGTTCCTTAGTGTTAAGACACTCCGTTCCCTATTAAAACACTTAAAATAACCACTTTCAAAGTAACACTTGTAGGCTTGTCTCATAATACTAAAATATCAATAAGAAATATATAAGGACGATTCGCCAGAAGCATGTTTCCGGTAAACCCTCCAATAGTGGTCAAAAGGGTCGTTTTATGTTTGTGTATTACTCTAATATAACGTAAGTGCTGAGGAAATGTGGGGAAATATCATCTCTTATAATTTGTTAGAAGTAAGGTATTAGTAATACTAGCAAATGACTATATTTAGGTAAACTTCATTTATTTCGCATAATTATAGTAGACATTGTGTATTGAGTAGCGTAACTAAACACTACGCTTTATCTAGTCATTACAGCTAGCAAACTAATATAATTTATGTCTAAGTAGAAATTGAACCCACGGCCATCGTGGTTACGGTTAGCTCTCAAAACTACAGCTTTTAAACTTGTCCCCGCTCTAAAAATACAAAAGCGGCGTTAGGTTCCGCCATTCAATATGGAATATCACGAATTCGCATATACTACACTAGTTTTGCCTTCCCTATTAGCAGTAGTAAGAGACAAAGCATGAAGCATGTATTTATATAGATAAAGTATTATTTATGTGTTTCAGAATAAAGAAATCTTAATCCGTCTTACATTTACGACAGACTACTGTACATGTTCCTTCCGTCCACTTAAAATCTATAACAATAGATTGTGAATAGAAAATATCAGAAAATATTCTTGAAAGAACCTTCCATAGGATTAAATCGGATTTGCTATTTTTATAAAAACAAGGATAAAAGTGTTAGTGGCGCAGCGGTACAGCACCTGACTGTATCGCGATAGTTTTGATTCGAAAAATGATATATTTTTATTTACTCGCTCTAGTATCTAGACAAAGCGCGGCGATGAGTTCCGCCAATCAACACGAAAAAGTTCGATAAAATGACAGTGCATGGTGAACGGAGTGTCTTATCACTAGCTCTCTGCTTTTCACTGCTATATGCAGAATACAACATGAAGATGCTTTCAGTTAATTCCTACCAACGTAAGATGTCTATGTCGTGGCGCAGCACAAGCGTGACTGCGAATACGACAGCTATGGGTTCGATACCCACATCAATTAATTATTTAAAATTTTAGTGTTATCGCTCTAGTGTCAATGCAAAATGCGGCGTTGAGATCCACTACTAAACTCGCAATATCTCGACAATCCGCTTCCTACTAAATAATACAGCTTGAAACTAAGAGTAAAACGCCAATTCTTGCGCCAATTTCAAACAAAAAAACACTATAAAGCTAAATATACATAAATTCCCTTCCCCACCAACATAAAATACGGTTGACGCGTTAAACATAAAACAAAAACACTCATTTCGCTGTATTATATGAACATAACTGTAACCAGATATTACTCGTACTCGTACATGAGGAGGAAATTTGCGGTAACACAAACAAGCATAAATTATATTTTTAACATATATAGACTATGATTTTTTAACATAGCATAGCAGGCTAGGCGGAGGGAACCTGGGAACCTAATGTTAAGTGCTAAGTGGTAGAACTCAACGCTGTGCTTTGCTCCTTTAACCCCCCAGACCGAGGAAATGAACATAAATATTAAATGTCCTCGAGTGCGAATCGAACTCACAGTCTATCGCATTTAGTTTGTACCCCTGGGCTACGTCAGGCCTCGACCTAGATAATTCTTAACAAGTTATATATAGGTGAGTAAAAAAACCATTGTGCAATGTTCTGTCATACTATAGGCGATAAGCTTTGCGTTTGATGCCCACTGGGGCATACTCTCCGTATTTATATTTTAATTATCTTAATTTAGCTTTATTTCTACGATTTGAAACGCAGTGTATTTTAATATAGACGGAAAATGGTGAACAGAAAGTCCTAACAGAAAATTTTCCTACTGCGGTTTAATTTGGGTAGCGATTTTCTTTTCATTTTCCATCTAGCTTTGTCGCGAGTGGGAGTCGAACCCACAACCGTCATGTTAACAATGAGACGACAATCTAAAATAAAAATAAACGAAAATTAACCAAAAATAATCTGACACTACCTACAAATAGGGTAAAATTTAATTCATCAAACACAAAACATAATTTTACTTGACAATATTTTATGAGCAAGAAATATTAAACCTAAAGGTCGCTTCACACAAGTGTGTGTTACATAAACTCTAATAAAATAGTCGTAGTAGGAGAGAAGGCGTAGGTAACTTTTCACATTGTTCTTTCGAGATCGACTTTAAAGTATACAATAAAGTTAATCTTGTAACTATGTTGTTTTACCTACTTCTTATATCTATACTATAAACTAGTACTAATATTACAACGCTGAAGCGTTTGTTTGGTTGCTCGCGGTAATCTCAGAAACTCTTTTTAGCTATTATTAATACATACATAATCATTAAGATACTTCTATTTCCCATTTTTTGCTGAATTCAAGAGTGGTAGAACTTAACACCGCAATTTACCTCGTTATGCCTTGGAATAACGTATAAATGTGAACGCGATGGTTATAGATTCGGTTTTTCAAGAGAAAATTAATTATTTTAATTTTCTCCTCTGATAAGATACACCGAGGCGTTGAATTCCGCCTTTCAAGACTCAATTTCTCTAATTAGATGAAACGAAAAACTGATACTATTATAATCTTAATATTAATTATATTTATGTCTTTAATTTGAGTCGGTCTGTCTTTCTGTTTGTCTGGGCTAATGCGGAACAGCTGAATTCCTTTTTTGTGGGGCTAACACTGAAAAATAGAAGGTGCAGTGGAACAACATATCGGCTATTTTTTATCCCGAAATTTCCACTGGATTGGGATTTAGGCGGGAAATACACGTTTGTCGTACACACATATCTGCCGCCTATCTAGACAGATATGAAATAACAAATATTTTTTTATTAAATACGACAATTTTTGAGGGGAAAATCAAATAAAACCCCAAAAGATTTAAATTACAATTTATACCATACTAATATAATCCATATATTTTCTATTAATACACTTAAATATTATTAAGTAAATATTCATATAGCTCAAGCGGGCAAAGCCGCGTGGAGACCGCTAGTTCTAAAATATAATCAATGACTATTTTCCGTGGCCATTGAAATACTTTTAGTAATTAGTTTTCTGTTTTCAATTTACTCGTTAGAACTTTTAATTGCCTTGATCTGTGCACTTTTACGCAATAGTTAAGTTAAATAAGATATTTTATTTTTACGCATGTTGTTGACTTACGCTAAAAAACTATGCGTAAATTTTTTTTACATTAATTTTGTTAAGCCACCTTACCAGGAAACATCGTGTTAAGGGTTCCAATACAAAACAATGTTATTATCTTTTAAAAAATAGGTAGAATAAAATATTTGTATTAGTTTATATAAATGATTTTTTTTCCAAATAATAAAAAATACTAAAATGTTAAAGAAAATATGATAAAGACCTGTATTAGAAAGTGTAAGGTGACTTTGAGAGAGAGAGAGAGATGAGATTGTTGCCAGTGATATATTATATTTTTATTCACCCTGCAAATAACGGGGTAAATAAAGGTAATCTATATTTAAGACACTCATTTCCCCACTTTCTGTCTAATTTTCGCTGTAGCATGAAGTTGAGTAGTGAAACTCAAAACTCCGCTTTGTCTTGTTACTACAGAGAAAAAGTAAAACAAGTAATTCCTTTAAACTTAAATAGATAATAGATATAAAATAAACTTTTCAAATATTGCTATTTATTTTATAAAATAGATACTCTCAGATATTTCTATTCATTCCTTATAGAGTAGACCTTTTAGATATTTCCATTTATTCTTAAATGAATCAAAATTAAAGGGATCGCTTACAAACGATTAAACATGATCTTATCGATGTTAATTACTGAAGAATTTGCTTAAACAGTTCGTATTAAAGTTGAATACAAAATTTAGATAATTCTAACCTTTGGGAAACCGAGTTAATTTGGTAGGCTTATGATAAGATGGTAATACGTGATAACCATATTCTATAACATTTCCTTTGCCTTAGGCGTCGCAAATAAATGTTATACATGTGTGGATGTTTTCAAAAGTAACTAAATTTATATCTAATAATAGTTTGAATTAGATTATTATATATCTTGAACTTCTCTTTTTTTCAGCTACACGCTGTAGGTACTCTGCATGTACTAGGGTAGGTATAAATTTTCACATTTTGCTCTTTTAGGATTTATTCGTAAGATAAGTCCTCATTAAGCGCCAAATTTTATAGCGAGAAGTGCCCTATAGGTTTTGATTTCATGCAAAATGCAGCAAAAGAGATGCATAAAATGCTCGTAAAAATAATATTTGATAATAATTTTAGATTAATAGCTTCACGCGATTTTGAGATATATGGTGTTTAAAGACTGACAACAGAGTGACCCTATAATGGTTTCATTTTACTTTTATAGATACGGAAACTTAAAAATGTGTAAAACAATAAATAAACAAAAATCAAAGTTCAAATTTTTAACATAAAGGTAAAATACTTATTCTCACTAAATAAAATCGCGTTAGCTTTACTTCCACATTACATTTTATGACAATACCACAATCACGTCTCAATGCTTCATCAGCAAAGTGAAAATTTAGAGGAAGAAATCTACGATCGGGCGATTTTCTCAAGTGTAAGCGAAATTTGGTAGAATCATTAGTGATATTGTCAGAGCGGTAGTTGCTAAACTGTAGTTACAAAATGCCCGAATAAGACTTGGCCTCGATTTAGATTGAAAAATTTACGGGAAAAAAAATCAGCGTTCTTCAGAACAAATACGTGATTTGTTCTATCACGATCATATGACAGTGTTTACGCTTGTGTGATAGTGTGTAAGTGCAATCTATCACATTTGTTTGAAAGTGGTTACATGCCGTCTATGACGGTTACGTGTCCAATGTTTTGCAGAAAGAAATAAATAGTGTTAAGACACGCCGTTCTCTCATGCCTGTCTGAATATATAATAATAATTATCTTAGTATATTTGAAATTGAAAAATCATGTGTATACTTCAATACTACCCATAAATATATACACATACACATATTATAGTGTTGAAAAAGATGCATAAAAAGTAAAGTAACTTTTTTATTTCATTGAATTCTTCAATAATTCTTCAATAATAAATTTAATGTTAAAGTTTATTCGTAAATTTACTTTAAGTTTATTCGTAATCACGGACTATTATAAAATGGTTATATTATCTGTTCGAAGTGTAAGTACAGAAATAAAATAAAATTACATACTAAAGTACATTGAAATGTTTTTTATTCGTATAAACAATGTAATTTTATGACTTCTTTGCGGAAATTGGTTAATTATTAAGCACCAACTGAAGTACCTATATTATATTACTGAGTTCGTATGAAGACCATCGTGGCGCGGAACAGCGTCTAACTATAAGAGGGACGGTTGTGGGTTCGATTTTCTTTGAGGGAATGGATTATTTTCATTTTTCTGCTCTGATATACCTATAGCGCAGCTTTGAGTTACGCCACTCAACACGCAGGTTTTAGAGTGAAGACTCTGTATTCCATTGGCATTTTTTGCACACATTCCAAAATTTACCCCTTCTAGTTTTATGAGACCTCGAGTGGGAATCGAACCCACAATCTGTCGCGTTTACAGCCACACTTCGTGCCACATTCACCACAACTGGCCTCGTACTAATATTAATAATAATAATTCCTTCAATTTCATTTAGTTTAAAAATGATTAAAACACGGACCGCCAACAAAGAAAAAGTATGGAACATAAAATATGAGAAACTGTATCTTATGAGAAAATGTGAATTTTTATAGCTCGGAATGGAGCTAGTAATTTACATAAACATTCATATGAAATATGTTACTTTAATATTTAAGGGCTCCCGCGTACAAGTCATTATAATAATATTATTAATGGGATATAATATCTATACTAATATTATAAATCGAAAGAGTTTGTTTTGTTTAGCGCGCAAAACTCAGGAACTATTGGCTTTATTTGAATTTTTTTTTGTGTTGGGTTATTGTAATCCACCGAGTTTCTGTTTAGAGTTACTTAGGGGGAAACTTCGGTTGACCTTCGAAAACACAGTATCAAAGATACTGGAGGAAGATCACGTAAAAAGCATGAGGATTCTCCGGTGAACATGTATGAAGAGGTTGATGACATTGAACGAGGCGAAAGAGGTACGTAGAGACCGTAGCGTTTAGCGCTCCGTACTCTCTGACTACCCCGCTAGGGATAAAGCGTGAAGCTATGTATGTATGTATAAGAAAAAGTCGCCTCACACAGTAACCAAACTGACACCTAAACCACCGACCACTCTAAACGACGATTGTGTGATAAAAATGTTATATTTTTGTTTCATTTATACCGTTTTATCAGATCTGAGACAAGTCCACGAGTAAAACGTGACTGGCACGCTTATGCGGAACTTAAAGTTGTAGACAATTTTAAAATATTTTTGATGAAAAATTTTATATTTAATCTGTGTTTGTATTTTCCTCTTACTATAGAGGCTATTATGAGGTATTTTAGACCGAAATAGCGTTAATTGCGGGATTTAAAGTAGCCTTTATATTACTTTACAAGCCTTTCAACTCGCTGTTCCGGAAATTAGACCGAATAAACAGAAATACAGACAGACCGAAAAACATTTTAATAAATAATATTAAATAAATAAATATAGTTGGCGGTAAGGCCGTCCTCTGTGGACTTCGCTAGGCTAACATTTTTTATAGTTAACAAAAATTTTCGTTCGTTTTCCTCTCGTAAACGAGACATCGAACTCATAAAAATGGTGTTCAAAGTCAGACACTGCCCCACTGCCCCACAATGGCCTTTCATTTAACTTTTCCCACCATTATTCGTTAAAAGTAAAAAAAAGATAATACTTTTTCTCATAAATTATGTGAATAAAGTAAACGCTGGCTTAGTATTCAAAGTTCGTGTTATTACGCTCTGCAAAATCATTATTTAATAACCATGTTTAAATTGGCTTACTTAATGGAGTTCTCGCATTAAAATTGTGATTTATTACTGCATTACTTTTAGGAACGTTTTTGTTTATTATTATTTTTGTTTAGTATTTAGAGATAAATTAGTAGCACATTATTCCCCACTTTTTGACATTTCAAAATTTATGAAACTGATTGTAAACGCGACGGTTGTGGGATCGAATTCGATTCGGGAGTAAAAATTTGAACGGAACGCGGAGAATGTAGTGTCTTGACAATAAGTTCTTACTGCTTTCCCAACCTAAGGGGCTTAAGCTCAAAAAAAAAATAAAAAAGTCTTAAATTAATGGCACTATTACGTACCGTAATACAAATAATATAAATATGATCCTTAAATCGATCCCAAGATATCTTTCGAGATGGCTATTAAATACAATATAATACAATACAATTGCGTGTTGAGTTCTACCACCCAAGCATCTTAATGGGAGCGAAGTACCTTAACACTGGGTTCCCAGGTTCCCTCTGCATATCCTGCTTTATGGCGTGGAACTAAATTTATTAATAAGCACCCAATCATCTATTTATTAAGCCTCATTACCATTAAAATTATGTTTGACGTAATAAAGAAAATATAGACACTAATTGCTATCTAATATCGAAGTCAATAATAATTATATAGTGCTTTGAGAGACAGAATATTCAGTGTAGTATTGGAAATGGACTTATAATAAATAGCTACAGGGAGCGTACCGCATTAATTTGACTATAATATATTACATAGGTATGTATGGTTTAAGCATTATTGATCCAATAGTAGTGAGTTCAAATTCAGAAATAGATTTTGTATGTAAATATTAACTAATAGGTAGTAAAAAAGTTTTTTTTAGATATAAAAATTAAATTTAGAAAATAATGGAACTTGTCATGGCTCACGGACTATGCAACTGTAAAACTGTCAGTTTTAAATACAAACATTATAACATTTTTAGTTATTTGCAATATTTTATTAAATTTTATATCAGGTAAAATATTACAAATAAAAGGCCTGTTACGTTCTTGTTCTGGTAACGAAGCATAACGCGGCGTTGTGTTCTAATACGCAATGTCTCAAAAATTTGCCGAAAAGAACAGAGGATTCTTCTGCCTACTATCCTACAATTTGTATAATAGTGGGAAGGTTTAAAAAAATTAATAAATAACCGCGAAAACTAGATATATATTTATGTATTTTTTTATTAGCTTTACGCTATATCCCGCACTTACCAGATTAAGCAGAGAGAACCTGGGCACCTAGTGCTTAAAAAATCTATTCTCATCAATATATCGATATTCTGTTCTCCACTTTATGTTTCGTAACCCGAAAGAGAAGTTGAAAATATAAAATATCTCAGTCCCCTTGGAATCGAACCCACAACTGTATATAATAAAACAAAAAAAAAACACTTGTATATAAAAATCACAATCCCTGTAGATGATCTACACCAAATGAAACACGCTGAAGCGTTTCTCAATTTCACAAAGTACCCTATAAATAAAAACATTTTGTACCTCGACGCTCTCTTGACATTCAAATAAGTATTTTTTGTAAAGCTTACACTTTATCATTTCTTCTTATATTTCCACCAATTTCCAACGCTTTTTCCCTGTCAACTTCAGTTTACCTAAACGTAATTTAACGCTGCCGGTTCAAAATATTACTTATTTAGATTGAAAGATACAATTATCTTTTTATATCACGTTTTTTAGCTTCAGTCATATCTATCTATGTGAGATTGGTATGGAAGCTTCGAACGTATTTTTGACCGATTTTGGAATATCAGAATAATTTCAATTCTTATCAGTACCGATGATAATGCAAAAAGATAAAAAAAATCGGCTAAGTGTGAGTAGGACTCGCCCTCTGAGGGTCCCGTACCAAATTTTCGGATTGTAAGTCAACGGGAATTGTGATTTATAAATAAATAATAGTAAAAAAAAAACAACAAACATATCTATGTGAAAAAAAATGATAAGTGCTTTTGTTTTGTTTTTTAATTAAATTAAGAATAGTATACTTAAAGTCAAAAATCTCTAGTTATATAATCTTTCCCTCTATGCGAAATGAACCCACGATCGTCTTACATAAATCCAGATACTTATTATTTAAGGCGTTTTTAAAGGTATAACGCTAATATGACGTATAAAATGTAATATAAAATATATTTAATACGTAACATGACACCCGCAGGAAACATTAAAGGGATAAATCATGTTTAGAATACATTTAAAAGTATGGAGTACGCTTTCTTACATACATAATGATGTGAGGGTAGGCAAATGTTTTTTTTATTATCATATAATGAGGTAGCACTGTGTTTTATATTCACATAATATCATTTTGGAAACCGCGGTTAAATTATGTAAGGCTCTACCTATATATAAGGATTAAAAAAATATTTTCAAATTTCTAATTTTAAGCTTTAACCCTAAATATTTTTGGCAAGAAATTTCAGTTACGGTATCTGTGTTATATTGTTTTTACTATATTTACTGTATTATAAAGACAATATAATAAACAGAAAAGTAGTTTTTTTTAAAGTAATTTTTTTTATTGGGCAACATGCAATAAAACCAATTCGAACTTTTCTAATACTTCGTAGTGGTCAGTTTAGACAATTTCGTAACATCTGCAGTGCAATACTTTCAAATAGAGCAATCATAATATGGAAACGGAAAAAATATTGTATAACACTAAAATTAATAAAATCCACCAAAAGCCTATTAAAATATAAGTTCTGGTTACAATCATTATTAGCATTATAAAATTATTATCAAAGAATAAGATGACAAAAAAACGTTTAGAACTTAATTTTTTTATAACTAAGACCAGTCGTGGCTCGGAGGGCACAAAGTGTAACTGTAAAATCGACTGGTTGTGAGTTCGATCCCTATTCGAGAAGATGAAATATCTATTTAAATGTATATTTCAGTTTCTTCGCTTCACTCCAGGCTAAGCGCGGCGTTCAATTCTGCTACTCAACACGCAGTGTCTCCAGAATTCGGCAGAAAGTGGGGAACAGAGTGTCTTATGTACAAAAACTGAACGATATAAAATATAAGGTAAAACCTTACAAATACCTAAAAATTCTACAATGTTTGTCTTTCAAACTGACACATAGTAATGCATAGTTTGCGCACTTCTGCAATTTAAAGTTTAAACTCAAACTAAATCTCTGCAGAATTAAAAACTTATTCCTACCAATAGTACCAATAGTAACATTTTTTTACAGCTTCACGCTTTATCCCGCACACAGTAGAGCAGGCAGAAGCAATCTGGGTGCCTAGTGTTGAGAAGCCTACAGAATTCGGCGGAAAATGAGGAACGGAGTGTCTTAACACTAGGTTTCCTCTGCTTACGATGCTCTGTATGCAGGATACAGCGAAACGCTAAAACACGAGGGAAAAGAAGAACGAAGATGACGGACTCTTATGTCTTTCAAAAACGGCGTACACTTAAAAAATATATATATTTATTTTGGATCACAATGTATTTCAAAATAGAATTCTTTTGTTATATGGAAAGGTTTCCAAATAAATTTATTAACCTTGATGTGAACCTAGGTATGAAAGAAAATTATTAAATAGTATCTCTCAATAAATTTTCTAGAAATATTCCAAAGTTCATCATATCAAACGAATAATGTCTGATAAAAATTAATTATTTTTTACTTTAGATAATGACTTTTCTAGAGTTTCTTTTTGTGCTGATTTTATAAGATATGTCAAATTTATTATTTAAAAAAATCTTTAATTTTTTTCACTTAAGATGAGAATGTATGACCGATGTCATTCTATTTACTAACCGTTGTGTCTGAAATTTTGACTCAAAATTATTAAAATTAGTATTATAGAAATTATAAATCTAACTTCTGTAATTCTATCTGTACTTTTATCATACTACAATGAGGAAAAATGACGATAAAGGACTAAAAAAAATTCACGTGATTTCGTAGTAAAATGACTTTCTAGTCTAAATACCTTATAAATAAATAAATAAATCAGCTTCACGCTTTATCCCGCTAGTATATCATACTAGAAATTAAGTTCTTTAAATTTCATACCGCTTAAACCAAATAGTTTCTCGAAGAGCTATAGAAAAGCTTAAGCAATTTTCGCTTCATTCTACTTTAAAGAGTAATGCTATTTAGAAATTTGGTAGAGAAAAATTATAGCAACATACAAAGTTTGAAAGTCCAACCAGTCCAATTATGTTCCAAGATAACTACAACTATTCTATTCAGGAACAAGCAGCTTATTATTATGCTACAATAGACTTTGGTCCAGTTCGGTCCAGTTATTGGTACTTAGATAATAGAAATTGACTTCTATTATAATACGTTCGTATAGGTATTTGTTTTATGAAACAATATAATATTTGTAATATTCAAAGAAATGTTATAACGTGATAGCATAGTCGGAAATTATAAGGAAACTTAATTGCTGCTATTTATGGAGAATTTAAATAGAAAAATTAAAAATATTTTCGTTTTTACAGTGGAAAGATACGTCGTAGGTCAACGACATAGCGTTTGACTGTAATTGCAACGGTTGTATAATGGTCAAGCTATTTTTCGTTAGCTTTCGTACTTTAAAAGAAAAAAAATTTACGCCGTGTTTGCTGATAATATTTTGTCCCGGAATAGTAGTAGCTCGAGGGCCACCTTTTATAATTGTCTGAAATTCTAAATGTATAAAGGGTGGGTTGAAGCTGCAGTTTTAACACTCGTTGTCCCCTTTATTCTTTGATTACAATGTAAATTTTAAAAGTCAATCATTATCGCCATTAATCTCGGTTACACAATTAAAAAACGAATGCCTGAAGCGAAATGCATAAAGAGAACACTAGTTATAAGCCAGCAAATAATTCATGTTAAGGTCTGCCCCAGAACGACCGTAACAGCCCCGGGACTACCTATTGTAAGTGTCAAAAATGTTAAATGTATAAACAAGGGTTTAAGCCCTCACATGATGTAATATTCCTATTATATATTTTCACTTTCCACAGAGTTATTTAACAAATAAAACAAAGAACGAAGAGCTTTTACACTATATTATCCCATTTGTTTTTTTAATTAACATCCCAAAATTTAAAAGTCAATAATTATCACGATTAACCCCGCTTAAACAATTAAAAAAACGAAAGCTCGAAGCGAAATGCATAAACAAAACATTAGTTATAAACGAGCAAATAACTCACGTCCTGTCTACTGATTAAATTCTGCTCCGGAACAATCGTAATAGCCCCCGGGGCACCTGAGGTTAATTACACGGTGACATGGGCATTGATAATAATTATGCTCCTTGTAAAAAAGTTCCGCAAGAGAATCGCTATTGTTTTTAAAAAGCTTTTTTCATTTCTTTTTAACTTTTGCTTCTTGATTGTGTTTGTTAATTTTGTATTTTTTTTTGTGTTGATATGATTAGGGGTGATTAGGTTAGGTTTTAGGTACTAAAATACTTAATAATAATATGTTTTTTTATCAGTTTTCTGGAGCTCAACGCTGCGCTTGATCATATCAGAGCATTCTACTGTATAATATACATATTTTAAAGAATATTGAAAATCTTTTTTAGTTTAATACTGCTTCCCCCATTTAGCAGAGTAGGCAAAGGGAACCTATGTTTAAGACACTCCGTTCCCCACTTTGCATCGATTTTTCAAGTCATTGCAGTGTGCAAGTAAGTGGCAAAATTCAACGCCACTCTTTATTTCTTATCGGAGAAAATATTTAATTTCAACGAATAGGAATCGAGCTCACAACTACTGCGTTTACCGGCAGATACTGCTCACCGCGCCACGAGTGCAACTAACTCTCTCTCCAATTTACAATATCTTACAATGTTTAATAAGAAAAAAAATCTGAATTTTATGCAAAGACAATCAATTTCTCGTCCTAAAATAATATTTCAAATTGAATAACAACCAGTAAAAGTCTTGATTATTTTCAATTCAGCGTACTGCGAACACTTTCTATTTTAATAAGCTATTAACCAAATTAAATTTATTGGACTGGATAACTTAGAAATAATAGGTTCTTTTGTTTAATTATGGTGAAGTCAACGAGAAAAATAGGTGAAATAATATTTATCTTTACGGTAACGCATGACTGCGTCTTTTAGGGACGATGATATTATAAATTAAATGAAATCATTTACTTTTTATTTTTTTAGGTTCTTTATTTTTTGTTTTGCTAAATAAATGCCTAATAGTAAGGCAGGCTGTTCACTACTGACTTCCCAATTTTTCGAGACATTGCACGCTGCGTGGTGGATCCTAAGCGTCGCACTTTGTCTTGTTAAGAAATCAAATAAATGAAACCCTCATGTGCCTTACATTTTATGATAAAAAATAGAAAATAAAAAAAAAATTTTTTGAAGGCGAATAATAATATTTTTGTACATTTTAAACGTAAGTTAAAAATAATTCCATACTAAACTGGTAAATGACAAACTATCCCAACACTTATGTAAACTCTCAAAGCTCACATAGGTAGAACCAAGGTTACAATATACTAATTAGTGGGAGATTGTAAGATTACCTCAGCATCACATTAAGCGGACTGTACCTAATTACCTGTCAGCTCGGGCTAAGATAGGAAAAATGTGATAAAATAGGTCAGTACAAACGAGCTAACTTGTTTACTAAGGTAAAGCAGATTATTAAAGCTATTCTTGGTAAGCTATAAAATCGATGTATATTGTATATAGACTAGGTAGATATTAAAAATAAGTATATAATTTTTATAATATAATGTGTAATTAATTTAAGAAAATTATATATAGAATACAGAACAGAAATCAAGAAATGCATGGCTAACTGTATCAGAAATAACTACTGAACTGATTTTGATGAAACTTTAGACTATTCCTTGACGAGGGATTATATCACATTTGAATGAAAATGAAACATTTTGATATGATTTTTAGATTCCGATAAATTCGTGGATTCGAAATTTAGTACACGTGTTTGATTGCTTAAATAAATCATCTTGCTCAAATATTGTCGTAAAGGGAGAAGAAAGGACACAGAACAGGAGAGTTTTGAGGTTCCTTATACCTAACGAGAGCTAGGCGGGATAAAGCGGGAAATTAAACAAAAAGATAAGACTAAATTAATATATTACTTAAATTTAACTATTGTCGTACAGATCACGTAGAACGACTAAAATACTTTGTCTTAGTGAATTATTGTTGTTTTTGTATCGCTTTCCGTTAAGAGAATAAAATGAGGATTTATATATTAATCAACTTGGATATAATAAACAAATAGTCTTAGTCAGTCGCAATAACATGTGATTTTTTGGAAATATTTAGTATTTTTAGGGTTCCGTACGTCAAGTATGGAAGGTATTGCGTATTGAGTGGCGGAACTTAACGTCACGTCTTGAATTTGGTTATTTAATTGCTGCTGCTTTAATGTGTCCCATTATAGGTTCTTCTATAATCCGCACCACTGCTACTCTCTCAGGTGAATGTTATTCGTAGGATAGTTTCGTATTCTAAGTTTAATGCATCACAATTAATGCAGGTTCTATTCTCGAGTAAGTATTAATAATCACATTACAAATCTTTCCATAATTTATTAAATATTTCTATTTTATCGCTCTAGTGTCAAGGCAAAGCGCGGTGTTGAGTTCCGCCACACAACACGCAACGCCTCCAGAATCCGGCAAAAACTGAGAACTGAGTGTTTAAACACTAGGCTCCCTGATATATGCGGGATACAGCGCGATTCTCAATAAAACAAATAAAAATACTTCCATAGTATGTTTAGACAAAGTGAACCGATGATGCGTGAAGATGAAAAAGATTTTTCAAATCAACGCGTAAGAATTTTTTTGCGTCATTCCTTTTATACAATTCAACTTGAGAGCCATTATGCAGATTCTTTTAAAGTTTTCGCTTGAAAGATGAGTTTTCACTTTTAAATTACGTAAGGGGAAACACTTTTCTAGTTTCAAGCAGTATATATTAAGTTAGTTCATTAAAGCTTGGGGAATTTTAAAAATGTTTGAATAATTTTGAACTTTTTTAGGATATATTATTGTTTAGAAGTTCACATAAAAAAAGACCAGTAGTGGCGCTGGGGCACAGGCGGGTGACTGTAAACGTAACAGGACGTGGGTTCGATTCCTACTCGAGAAGATGAATTTAGTATTTTTATTTCCTCGGTCTGGTAACGAGGTAGAGCGCGACGTTGGGTACCGTCGTTTAAATGTAGAGAATAGTATGTATTAACCAATTTCTTTTATTCTTATGTCAATTGATTCGTCTTAGTTTACCTTTCTGCTTACTTAAAGACAACATATTTCCCCCAAGTGGGGACGAATGCAAGACCATCTCGTTTTCAGTCAAATACTGTCTAAAATACCACAATGGCCTCATCATGAATGTAATGTACATATCCAAATACAATTCAAAATCAACTCATTTCATCATAACAAAAGTCAATATAGAAAGAAAAGAGTAAATTCTTGTTACATTTCACATATTCATTCTATTTGTCTTTGTTTCTTAGTATTGTTTTAGCACAGAGCGTACGCGCGGTAATTGAACGATTCTATAAACCCACATGTGGTGGCTTCATTCTCCATTCTTTTATTGTGTCACCATTTACTCCCTAATGATCGCAATTGTTTCAACTGAATGAGTGAAATTTGAAAAAAAATAATGATATTTCATAGACACAGTCAGGTCTGTAACAAAGGATTTATGTATGTTACGTATAATCGTATATTGTTCTAGCGATCGATTTTTGATGAGATAATTAAGTTTAAATTTTGATAATACAGCAGAGTAGGCAGAGGGCACCTAGTGGTAAGACTCTCCGTTCACCAGTTCCCCATTTCGAAGTTTTAGATGAAGATATTATTTTGATTTAAAATTGTTATATCAACAAATATAAAGAAAAAACTACACGTTCTATAATTAGAATAACTAATCTATAAACCTGAGGATTATTAGGTCGAATATGCCAATCTGAAAAAGTACATTTGATTCATACTTCAGAAAATAAAATATTTAATATTTTCATTTCCTCGTTTTGCCTCGAGAATTCAGCAGAAAAAAGGAAACGAAAGTAACTGAAAGGGTTACGGAGTGTCTTAACACTAGGTTCCCAGGTTCACTTTGGCTACTCTCCCCACCGTAACAACCGTCACTCTCGCTGTCACTTACTTGTGCCTAAAATGTCTGGTATATATATATGTATATGTAGTAAATATTATACAAAAAAGCCACTGTCAGTCAACTTTATACACGTGCAAGAATAATTAATTATACACGAGACATACAAAAAGGCTTTTAATGTTATTGCAAGCATAGAACTATGCGAGAAAGTTCAGGTGAACATTGTTCTCACACGTACTGTAATATTTTAAAGTGTTCTCATTTAGGATTAGAAGAATAAATTTTGAAATAATATTTCATATAAAAAATAAAATGTAGTCGGATTAGATTTTTTAATGTTTTATAATGATCATTATAATGATCGCTACTGTAAGCGAGACGAGTTGTAGGTTCAAGTCCTATTCGAAAAAATGAACTATTTAATATTTTAGTTTCAGTTAGCGAAGCAAAAGCGCGTCGTTGAGTTCTGCCACTCAACGAGCAGTGTCCCTAAAATGTCTCTCTGTTTATCTATTTGCGGGATAAAGCGTGAACCTATAAAAAACAATTATAATAATCGCACGCGGGAATCGAACCCGGTAAATTAGCGTAGCTCCAAGTTCCACTTCTTTTGTAAATATTATCTAAAATAATTTTTCTATCCATAATTCTCAATGACACATAAACATACTAAAATATATTAGTACAATTTGCAATAAAACGTAAAATTAAATACCTAGAATTCATTTGACGTTGGATGATTAACGGAGATAAGATGAGGATTCATCTGCTATAACGCTGTCGAGGTATTTGATCTCCTTTTAGATTGAAGGATTATTATTCATCAAAAGATTTAAGTACCTGGAACAAAAAAATTAAATGGTTTTTTTACATTATTTTAACAAGCCACCTGCTCGTGACTTCGCCCGTTTGAACTACACAACTGTTTATTTACCTTAATTTAACAGTAGTTATATTTTCCATTTTTCCATAATGAAAATATTTATTATTTCATTTCTTTAATTGCCAATCGACCCCATAACTGTCCCCTGCCACAAGAGCCCCTGCGCCATGACGACTTCAATAATTAAGAAAGAAGTATTAAGACGAATTCAATAATTACTAGCAGCCCGCCCGCGGCTTCGCCTGCGTGAACTACGTTATTATTAATTTCTATGTTCATGAGTACCTACGTGCTATAAGTGACGGCCATGAGAACCAAAATTTGAGACTCTTAGCATTTGTAGTAACGAAGTTTCATACAAACTTTCAACCCCAAAAACAACCCCTTAGAAGTCGAATTTAGCAAATTCCCGTCTTAGCGAGCACCTACGTCCTATAAGTAACTCCTATGCAAAATATGAGATTCCTAGCACATGTAGTTACTGAGATTTCGTGATGAGTGAGTGACCTTTCGATTTTATATATATAGATATAAGATATCATACAACATATATTATATTGAACAAAATATTTATATAGAATTTAAACCTATTACCAAGCAACCACAAATGGCTACCAAAACTATATTCGCTAATATTCGCCTAACGATACAGGCCATTCTCGGCAACAGTACTATTGTACACATAAATTGTTTGGAGTAAGACTGTGGGACATCTATGGGTCGTTACGTTCAGTTACATTTGTATACAAATTGTAGTAAATGTTTGTATATATGTATGTTTGTATGTTCATTGTGGCCGTTGTGGCATAGCATTAGACTGTAAGCGCGATGATTATGAATTCGATTCCTATGATTGGGGTGAGATGGAGGCGGTGTTGAGATCTGCCACGCAACACGCAATTTATCGATTAGGCAATGCGTGTGGAGCTTAACCAGGTCTCCTTTATCTCCTGTGCTATAATATACTAGGATAGGGATATTATACTGTGATGACAAAAGAAAGTACCTAATAATAATCAAACTTGCGACGATATGAACATTCAGTTTAATTGAAAATAAGAGATTGAATAAAAAAAAATAAGAGTTTGATTTCTACATTTTTTTGTCAGATTAAGCAGGGAGGACCTGGAAACCTGGTGTTAAGACACTCCGTTCCTATTAAGACATTTTTGTTCCCCAGTTTGAATTCTGGGAGCATTGCGAGTTTAATGGTCCGCTACTTAACGCGGCGCTTTGCCTCAGTACCAATATTTTATTTAATCGAGCGGAAATCGAATTCACAATCTTTCGAATCTACAGTACGCACACTTGCCCCTGTACCACGACTGGCCTTACTTTATATTTAAATAACATTCAAGCACAAAATTCTTTGTATGTTTTCAATTAAGAGTGCGAAGTGTAGCTCTTTGTGGAGCTCGTGATTGATCGTAAATAATGATGTTGCAAATAAAACGTTTGTGTATAAGCAAAATAAGTTTATTTATTTGGTATAACATATTTATAATTAAAGTATAAGATTTTAATATATAAAATAATGAATTTGAGATGAGGAATTAAATTCTGTTCCCGTAAAAAATTCTAAAAAAAACCTCTTTGATAGATTGTGGCGCAGGGGCACAAGCGTAAGGAGAAGTAAGGCAGAGGGATCCTAATATTACGACACTCCGTCCCCCCACTCTCCGCCGGAGGCATTGCGTGTTGCTTGGTAGAACACAACGCCGTGCTTTGCCTCGTTACCAGAGCGTGGAATCGAAACACAACTTATCGCGTTCACTGTTACATGCTAGTGATCCCAAGCCATGACCAGCCTTATCACCGTATAGAATTAAATATATATATAGAACTAAAAAGAAGATATAATGACTAAAACTTATACAAAAATAATTAAAACTTATACAAAACTTAAAAGCAACATTTAAAAAAAACTTATTTCACTTAGCAAGAAATTAATTCCTGCCACATTGTAATGGCAACAACATTTTACTTTTAGTTTTACTATACTACCTTAATAAACCTACTCAATTATAAAGGATACTTAGTGGTTCTTACTTTATTTTAATTCTCTTGAAACGGGAGGTTAAAAAATTCAACTTTAAAATTTACTTTATTTTTATAAGCATTTATTTAACTTCCTGTGGTTGTATTTGTATGTATGTATGAAATCTTGCCAAGTAAATAGGACCAACTGCCTAGTGTCCGATTTAGAAAAAAAATATCAATATTGTTGTCAATCTAAAATGGCCGCAGAAACAAAATGGCGGATTACCAATTTTTAAGCAACACACCTAATATGAGTATCAAAACAAAAGGGTTTTATTTGTAAAATGTAATTCATCAATAAAATAAATATCTAGTTATGCACTCACCCAAACCCTCAGTATTAGGTTAAGCGAGATTATTCCGCTGGCTCAGCGAGACCACCGGGATATTCCCATTATTGTTGTAAGCACTTTTATTGTTTCGTAAAAATTCATGTTAAATGTCGCAATACATTATAACTTTTGTAATACAAATACTTTTAACTTTAAGAAATAATATTGTTGTGATCTCCAAATCGATCAGACGTATTAAATAGTTTTAATTTAAATTAGTATTTTATTTTTAAAAAAGTAAATTCTCAATTAGAAAGTTTAACTATCTAGGGAGTTTGCTTTTAAAAAGATTTTTTAATTTAGTATTTTATTACTATTAAAGTGGCTATATACAGACGAATGTAATGTTTACTTTAAATATCCTATGAGTTCAGTTTTGTCCTCTTGAAAAACAGCATCCCAAAAATTTCTTAAATGTCTTATAAAACCGGAATTTTATTTAATTTTTCGTGAGAAGCTTAACTAAAAATATCATCAATTATCAAAAAAATCTACTTCAATTTAAACTAATACCATTTCAAAGCTTAACTTCACAAATAATGAATATAGGTACTTTCTCACTACAACGTTTACTCAGTATTAATCCACGTAAGCGTATAAGATTCGTATCGGCGAGTTTGGCTGTGTACTCTAAATCTTAAGCGATCGGTCCGCGTTTGCTACGGTCGGGCAATCTGTAATACCTAGAGTTCTAAGTCATGGATTTAATTTAAGTGAGCTAGCTACGTCTTGGTTCTATGTGGATAGGAATATTGTTTTTATAGATCTTTGAGTTAATAATATAAAATATGTTAAAGATTTTTTTAAATCTAGGCTTATTGAGCTTAAAGTAACTTGAATGCAAGATAAACATAAAGTTGCACTATACTAAGGAAACAAAATAAATTAACATAGTTTCGAATGGAACTTGATTATACTTACTAGTCATGAATTAGGAATTGTGCCTGACTTAACGATTTAAACGTAAAAATATTTAGATATATTTTTTTGTATCATTTATGAAGTTTATTCTTTTTGCTTTTTTTGTGTACAAAATTTTTTACTTCAATTATAGAAAATATATTTATATAAAAAGACAAACAATTATTAGCTTAATGTTACAAATTTCAAAGAAGAGAGCCTAAATTTCTATATTACAGATAACAAACTTTAGAAATGAAATGTTCGACTCTTTGGTAATAAAGCCTATTTAAGTAACCCAAATAATAAATTTGTAATTCAAATACGAAATTATTTATTAGTTCTATTTGTAAGTCCTATGAAACATTGTGATACTTGGTTTATTATTTTATAACTCCTTCGGGGTATTGTCTTACTTGTGGTATTTCTCATTGCTTTCGCATCTTTGTGTAGAATATTAAATAGATTTTGGCTTTTATAAGTTTAATTATTTTAAAAACTTTTGTTAGTTGCGGGTTTTTTAAATAAACTATTATATAAAAAAAATGACACTTAATGCTAAGACACTCCGATGTCTAGTTTCCGCTCAATTTTGAACCATGGAATGTTGAGTGGTGGAACTCCCCACCGCAGGTTGTCTTATCGCAAGTTGGTATGGAACTCATAATAATGACAAACTATCACAACGCTTTTCTAGCTTTACTTCTTCGAACTGAGTTAGAATGCTAAAGAAAAACTAATTAGAATGAAGAAAAGTCATACCCGACCGGAACTTTAAAAGGCGAAAACATAAAAATATTATTTTCTTGCTTTTCACCACGGCTTCGCCGCCATGGACTTGTTATGCACATATATAAAAGGCATATATAGGTTATATCGAAACGATTGACATGAAATAATAAAGCCCATGGCCCAGCCATCCTCAGTATATGGACTATCCAGTACAAAAATAATATTTCCATTACGTACCTTTTAGAAATGAAATAAATATTAGTATAGATATAGATAACTAGGGTTGTATATTATATCTGTTCCTATAGCCTTGGACGCCAAAGCAAGCAGTGGCTGGATGTTGTGATGCAGAATAATATGAGATCCAAGGATTTTGACCACCGTTCTAGTGGAGTAGATTATCTCGGAAAGTAGACCTTGGCAATAAAAGCCGAGCCTTATACCATGTTAAAGAAGATAGGTATATAACTAAGTTTACAATTTTCAAAACAAAATTAGAAAATTTGGATTCATAATTAATTTAAAACATCGTCTATGCATATTAAGTGAGTTGTGTAAGTGTTGTGGAGTTTCAGAAATGTTGTTTTGTGTTTTACTTTGATACACAAACAAGTATTAACAAATACCTAACATTGTAACACTGAAGGAATAATTACATTTCATTTTTTGTCTTGTTTAAGAAAAGTCGTCCCCATTAAGATACTTCAGTTTTCCATTTTCCGCCGAATTCCAAAGACTTTACATGTTGAGTGGCGGATCTGTACGCCGGACTTTGTCATAGTTTTAGCATTTGTCCTCGCAGTGGGAACTTGTAAACACGACAGGAAGGTATATTTTATATCAACATTAAATTATTTCTACAGTTAAACCTCTTCATCTACCTTTTTAAATATTATAATAATGTAAACAACGTAGAAAAAACGTAAACATATAGCAAACCAAAATCCTTTCATCACACATATTTGAAACCAGAAATGGTAAAACACAAACACATTCAAAGCAGATCAAAACAGCCATATTGATTGAATATTGCCAACCTTTGTAAATAATTGTGTATTTAAGCGTCTAATGTTCCGTAACGGAATTATCAAAGAAATTGCTATGAAAACGGAACAGATAAACAGAAAGTCGATTTCGTTCAGAGGACTTCCATTGTAACACTGATAGGCCATTTACAAAACAAAGTGAATCGATGAATGGCTATTAATGCTCATCTGATAATAAAGAAACAAATGTTTTGAGACTGAGATTTTGATTACATTTTATAATTAAGACTAGCGGCCCGCTCGCGGTTTCACCCGCGTGAAATATGTTATTATTAATTTCTGTCTCCATGACTACGTCCTAGTGACGTCCATGCAAAATTTGAGACTCCCAGCATTTGTAGTAATGAAGTTTTATACAAACTTTCAACCCCAAAAATAACCCCTTAAAAGTCGAATATTGCAAATTCCCGTCTTAGCGAGCACCTACATCCTATAAATAACACCCATATCCTATAAATAACCTCCGTGCAAAATTTGAAACTCCTAGCTCTGGTAGTTTTTGAGATTTCGTGATGAGTGAGTGAGTGACCTTTCGGTTTTATATATATAGATAGATACGATTATTTAATGTGCGGCGTTAGTTTTAAAAAAACACTCCCTACAACCTTATATAAACTGCTTCGCTTTATTTAATTTATTGTGTTATAAGAAAAAGATAATGGTTGTAATGTACTGCGGTACTCGTATATCCCACGGGAGCAACTCAGCCTAACAGGATAAAAATTAAATTGAATTTATAATTATATTGAAATATCTTCTTCTTAATAACAATTAAATATATTTAATGTTTCGGATGGAAAATTAGATTTTTTATATTTTAAAATGTAAATGCTTACATTAAGGTGTTATATTAAAAAAAAAAATTCTAATGCAAAACCAAAATTCTTAGTGACATTTTAATATGTGTCTATTTTTTTTTCTTAAAACACACAAATAATATTTCTAAAACACACATTTTAATTGTGTTACCACACAAGTTAGCTGGACGGAGATGTGGGACACTTGTTACATTTGTGAATTCCTACGATAATTACAAGACGTTATGAAGAAGAAGAAGAATGGTAGGTATCGTGGTAGACGTGGATAATTAATAGCTTTAAATTGTTTCCCAATTTTCACATATAAGGTAACTTAAGATAAAACATTTACTGTCTCTATACATAAACATTAAACTTAATGTATAGGAAAGTTAACGTCAATCGTTCACAATCATGCAAAGTTCGTCGCGTCAGAGCTTAGTTAGAATTAGCTTACGATCTTGTATAGAATAATATATCGAAGTTAGTAGAGTTTCGATAACACTCATTAGTATAGAAAACTTTGTGACTTATTATTTATTAGCAAGGTTTTTGGAATTAATAATTGTCATTGAAATGTGAAAACCGTCTGACTGAAAATGCGATGATTGTAGGTTTGATTCCCACTCAGGGTAATAAATATTTTTTATTCACAGCGTTGAGTTCGACCATTCAATGTAATTCAAATTCAAAATATTCTTTATTTAAATAGGCAATTATTATAAGCACTTTTGAATCGTCGAATGAACATATGAACAAAAAGCTACCACCGGTTCGGAAGGCAGTTCTGGTGAGAAGAGCCGGCAAGAAACTCAACAATATCTCTAGTTAGACGGAAAGTGAGAAACGGAATGACATAACACTACGTTCCCTCTACCTGCCCATTATGCGATATGAGATAAAAAAAATACTAAAATAGAGAGATGAGATAAAAAATAAAATTAAAAAAAATTAAAACTTAAAATAAACAGCGAAAAACTTTAAAAAATTTCACGCATATATCATTTTACTCGGGAGTTATTTTAACACAGCACTAACTACTAAGTACGGATAGTACAGTTTACGTAATTCATAGTTGGCCACTTTAAATTTGTAGAACAAACACTGTGCTTCCAACACATTGTCTCGGCTTGTGGCTAAGCTTCGCTTCGCTTCAATTCAAGCAAAACAATTTCCAAACTTTTCACAGCTGGACACCTCGGTTTTCGTAATTTACTGTACAAAGTCAACAATATACGTTATTTTTGTACGCCATTTTGTTATGTTGAAACAAAATATTCATGTAATATAAATATGGAAGTATACTCGTACATATTTATATTTACGCTTGAAATTTATTTATTTTTTGCATGAAAGTACACATATTTGTACGTTGTAAATAGAGAAGATTTATTGATTTACACAATTTATTTTTTTAAGCTTAACGCTTATCACGCATATAGCAGAGTAGGATGCATTGCGTGGTGAAATGAATTCGATATGAATCGAACCCATATCATGCTGCGTTTAAAATCGAACTCTTTTACCCCTACACCAAAACTGGCCTTTGTTCTAAATATGTCATATTATTTATATTTTATAGCATTTTTGGAATATTGCCGAGGGATATTGACGAAAACGTCTTTATCAATCTCAATTTATAATAACAATATGTTAAAATTAATAATATAAAAATATTACATAAATTATTTACTATTTAATATAGCTCAGTTCACAACAAAGACTCATACTTATTTCACAGAACTACCTCTAACGATATAGTAGTTACAAAATACCTAGCATATAAAATTAGTGTTTCCAACGTCTTTTTATTTAACTTGACCTATTTCTCTAATGGATGTGAAGTTCTGAACAGAGCTTCCTAGAAAACCTTTGCTTATTGAAAATGTTCAGTGAGTTAACGTGAAATTGCAATATTAACATATAAAAGATTTTTTAATTTTTAAGTACAAAAGAAAATAAAATTAGATTAATCCTTTATGCTGCAAAATTAATATTACAATTGAACTGTAGCAAAAGTCCGCCTGTACCTGCACTATATTATTTGTACAAAAACATATATTTTTTAATATTATACATATTTATAAGTACAAGTGCAATAAGCTTTAAACGACGACGACGAAGAAAAATAAAAGATCTAGTTTCACTAGTATTGAAAAACTGAATACTAGAGAAAAAACACTAGAACTACTCAATTGTAGAAAAATAGCAATTTAGTTAAAGTTGATGCGTGCTTCTTGTTAATAAATAAAAATATTCGGAAATTATCACCAGCATTCGGGGGAAAATGGAAAAAATAAATTGAAAAATAATAATGGTGGTGTTTTATACGTTCTCTAAAAACATCGAAAATTTGTCAAAGTAAATAAATATTTTAATATAAGCACAAAATCTATACTAATATTAAAATATTAAGTTAATTAATTTAAGTACTAATAATAGTCATTTCAGATTAATATCTATTGTTTAACTGACCAACTAACTTCAAGTCTCAACTTGTTTCATTTAACCAGCCGTTCTTGGAGGAAGTTTGTAGGTACGAACACTAAGAGCAATATATCATGTTGACTTACGTTTAGTATTTATGTGACAAATTTGTTGATATCGGTTGTTAGATGTTAGGAAAGTTGATATGATAGTTATTAATACTTTATTGCTTCATTCTGACCCCGTAACAGGGAACCTAGTGTTAGTGGAACATATAGTTCCCCACTTTCTGTTCAATTTTTGAGGTATTCCGTGTTGAACGGCGGAGTTTAAGCCCGCGCGTATCAATATATTATCTGAAGAAATTAAAATAATTTGTTATCCCGAGTAGGAATCGAATCCACAACTGTCGCTTTTACAAGCAGAGAAGCAACCACTGAGCGATGATGGCCTGAATTTTTATGTTAAAAATATACTTTTTAAATTATTTAGTGCATTGATTAAAATTTTAATTTAATTTTTAATTTATAACTACACAGCGTATATCCTCTCAGCGTAAGCTAGGCAGTGTGAATCTAGTGTCAAGACACTCCGCCACCCCCTTTACTACGTCTTTTAAAACTCAACATCGCACTTTAAAACGTACTGTAAAAAAACAAATAAAATCACTTCCTAGTAGTTTTTATATTTTTTTACACAAAATAAAATAAAAAAAACAGTTTGAATGTTTAAACCTGAATACACTCAATTGAATACTTCATACAGTATTACGAATAAGGACAGAAATATTCTACATTCAGTATTTCAAAGGCTAGGCTTAGCATTTAAGCGCTCAAGGGGATGAAATCTCTTTCACATACTCAATGTATGTATAATCATACTTTTATTTAACTATACACGAGTACTTTTAACGTAGGTACAAGCTTTAAACTTCCCTAGAGTATTTTTTTAAAAATATTTATGTAATTTTTCGTATTATCAAATTATTTTAAAACTGTGTGTCAATTGTAATATATAAAAGTTTTATTTTCATATTTTTCGTTAAGTAATTTTTATTTTTAGTAATAAAAAAATAATGCGCGGCGTTGAAATCCGCCGCTACGAAACTTGATATGAAAGTGGAAAATGGAATATCTTAACATTAGGTTCCCTTTTCCTCCTCTGCTATCGGGAAAAGCGTTAAGCTTTTTTAATACTAAATGTTTAGTAATTACTGTGATTGCTGTAATTACCTAATTACTGTCTTCCAATTGTCGACTATCCCATTATTAGGTTCTGTTTAAATAATGAGCCTTGTTAACAATTAGAATTCTAGCGAGATTTTTCTCTGTTAAATAAAATAAATTAATTGTTAAAGGATTTTTACCCTATATCAGTTTTTCTTTTAACCTGTTTGATAATATATTTTCAAATTTAAGACATTTTTCATTTACCGTTACACATTTTTCATTTAATGCGAGCATAATTCGGCAAAAAGTGGGGAAGGAAAGTTTCTTAATGGGGATAGAGTGTCTTAACACTATTTTCCTAGGTTCACCTCTGTCTAGCCTGCTTTGTGGAAAAAATATTGAAAATCCTGTCCTGAATAAAACAAATAATACCAAGTTAACATAAGACTCTACTTAAGTTTCTATACTTTGAGTAGCTATATTCTAGTGTTCAAATAGACCCTACTAAATTTTGTCCGGATTATTCTAGTTAAACAGCTAAGATATTATCTCTTCTCCCTTTGATTTTGAGATTTATCTTAGATATAAATGGTAAGACATCAAGAAGCTCTCGTTTTATTTTATTCTACTTGGTCAATGACTTTAGAAATATATTGCCTAAGTATCTGTCTAGTAATCTTTTTAAGTATATAATTTAATGCCAGTTATTTGAGGCCAGTCGTGGCGTAGGGCCACAAAGTGTGATTGTAAATGCGACTGGTTGTGGGTTCGATCCCATTCGAGGCAAAGCGCGGCGTTGAGTTTCACTACTCAACACGCAATGCCTCTAGAATTCAGCGGAAAGTGGGGAAAGGAGTATCTTAACACTAGGTTCCCTTTTCCCTACTGTTAGTGGGATACAGTATGAAGCTGATTTAATATAATGTAAGAAACTAAAAAATACAGTGATTTTACTGTACTACTTACTAAACTAGAGAAATATTTTTATATATTTTTTTAACACGCTATAGTAAGAATTTAATTTTGCAAATAGTTAATTAAAGCAATAATGTAATGTTCAATACAAAGTCTTAAGTTTAAATAACATTACTTCTTCATCCATTAGAGTTAATGGATATTTAATTTATAATACAATTATCCTTCCAATTTTCTCGTTGTCATTGAACAATATATCGTCTTCAGGTAAGCTATTTTCTTGAAATAATATATATCTTTAAATCTAAACACACAAAAGTAAGAAAAAATAAATTTTACTGAATAAAACCGAATTACCAATATGTAACACGAATTAATTATAAACACACACCGATACATATACACATTCACACATACACAAATACAATCACACACACAATTTCTTGTAGTTAGTGTTATAATTATTTTTTATAGTAGGTCATATAATTGCACGAAGCACAAAATATATAAATCATAGCATATTATCGTATCGTATTAGCAGTGGGTCGTCAACTTAATATCTTGCCTTGTCATTGAATAATCGACCATATGTATAAAGACATTAAGAACTATTTATTGTTGAAGATATCAGATCGTAACTCACTAAGCATGACTTCAGAGCCTCTAATGTGTAATACTAGTTGAATTATTGAGATTCTAAGGCGCTATAATGGGTGTCTAGCTCAAGTATGCTTTATTTGATGAAATTTTAAATGAAACTATTTTTAACGAAAGCGATATGGTAGGGTTCCGTGATGTCAGAACAGCTATTCGACGCATCCTCTGTACAAACACAAGAAGAGGAAGCTCCCCAGCTCAGGAGTCAGATCTAAAAGTGGTGCTGAGGGACGGTTAACACCGCGAAAGACCTGTTCTACATTCGATTCCTTACAATTACGCTCGAATCACTCAAAAGAGTGGCAAGAGGTGGAACTTAACGTTGTGTTTTGACTTGTCAGGGCAGGGACAACAAAAAAATATTCATTCCACGCCATTAAATATTTACAATTAGATCAAATTACTCTAAATATTTAATTTTAGTGTGAATTTTCAAATTAAATTCTTCAGATTAAACAAAATACTTCTTATTTAACTAAAATGTAATTTAAATTTGACATAAGTTATGCAAAAGATATTTACTTTATTAATGAATTCCCTCAGATCTTGGTTTATATTAGTATAAATATTGTGTAATTATTTTAACTTCGATGTCGGCGTCATCTGAAGCCTGCCCAAATTGTTTGAATATTAAAAGTTTAATAATTTAAATTTTAATATTACATAATATTATTTTTATGGTATACCGAAAGTCAATATTCTAAGCATGTAAGTGTAATATTTGTATTATAGTAATTATAATGAGATTATATTTTTGTTCCTAATGTGGCTTTAAGCTTCTTTTTTAGGGTTCCGTAACTCAAAAGACAAAAACAAAAAACATTTAAGACATTAAGACATTCCGTTCCTCAAAATTCAATTTTACATTTTGTCTAATAGCACCAGCAAATGAAAGAAATTTAATTAAAACAATACATTTATTCAATTTTCTTTTACTTTTACTTGGAATTTTATAACATTACTATTTCTTCTTACGCAAACCCATATATTAAACGCTAAGTTTTTATTACGTAATAGAGCAAACGCAAACGGGCACTAACGTTTTGCGCCATTTAACCCAACTTCACAGGAATTTGGGCGCAATACCACGTATTATGTTATGATAATGTCGTAAGTTTGTTTGTTTGTCATATCATATCACCTTGAAATATTCTTTGAATGAAATATACTTTTAATGAAATATACTTTTTTCATAATGTTGGTATTTACTTAAGTCATTGTTAAGTCATTCTAATCATTATTTCTAATTCCCTATTTCTAATAAAATAGGGAATAGATTCCCTATTTTTGACAACGGTTGAAATTTAAATTACTACTTGAGGGAATGAATTACTATACCTACAGTGTCGTTCATAACAAAAAACTATACGGAACAGCATCTGATTGTAAATGTGACGGTTGTGGTCCTAGTTGTAGTTGTAGTGGTTGGAATCCTAGTCGGGGGAAAGAATTATGTTCATTTATAGTATCTAAGATAAGATCTAAGATATTATGTATCAGTTTAGATGTACCAACAATTGTATATATATAAATATAAAAATTTATATTAAAAAAGGCAAACAAATAGTTTTTTACAACCCAACATAAATTTGGTATTCTCTGCTTTACTCTAATACAGAATACACGCACACCTATCGTCTATTAGTGGAAACGGCACTAAAATTTGATGCGCACCGTACCGTATTTATATTTTTTTAGAAAACATATAAAAAATATTTATTTTATGTTATGTAAATATAATAGAAATCAGGTATTTATAATCAGAATCTATATTCTAACAAAACAAATTGACCTGGAATTCTAAGCCTTACTTCAATAGTAGGTATTTCCAAGAAAAGACTTCTAGTATCTTATTAGGATTGTCCTATGTAAAAACGCAAATTTACGTAAGCAGTACGAAGTTTTCACTTAAACGTGGAAAATACAGGAAAAATTCCATTTCCTTTTTATTTTAATTTCTAAGGGCAATGCAGAAACGTGAAAAGTAGAATACTGTATCTATTCGTTATTTTGTAAAGAAGGCTAATTGTAAATGAAGATTTATTTTTGTTTTCTATTTGGGGTCAAAAAAAGATTATAATATATTAAATTATAGTCGGCTGAAGATCGAGTGTGGTGGCGAGAACTGGGAAAGGCCTAGACCACCAGTGGACAATCGATGGCTGTCGATGATGATGATGATGATGATGAAATTATAGTCCAATTATGTTATTGTGTGGTATATGGTGGATATTTCATTTTCAAGTTCAGGCTGTGTTTCACCTTGAAACAATTGAACCTGAGTTTAAATGCCTAAACATACGTTAATTAACATTATACAGGCCAATACATAGTTCCGTGACTCCATACAGGCCAATTCAAATCATATTTTCGTACTTTTTATAAAAAAAATTATATGATGCAAAAGCTTTACCTAATGTATGATTCACACGAAGTATTATCTTACGAAGTGGTTTCATTTGAACATTAGATCTGACGCACTGCGGTAATCGTATACGTATTTTGCACTTTTGCTAACACGTTCCCGCTAGTTAGCCCTTTGTGGAACGAAAAATGGGTGAAATTTGATTATTTTTAAATTCTCCTGCCATTTACTTTGGTACAAATTAAATTAAAAGTTAAATATTTTCTGATCACCGCCACGCTTCGTCTGCCAGAGTTATTACAATGAAAATAATTTAAAATAAACATCTCGAGCGGGGTTTGAATTGTGTTAATACCACAACCTTTTATTTTATTTTTTTGTTATATAAAAGGGGCCTAAGGGGCTCCAGCCACTCCTTGCTTCGCTAACCAAGCCCCGGCTAGCAATGATCAAAAAATTTAATTAAAATAAATAATAAATCTCACCGTAACGATGTTCGAGCCTAAATTTACTACAAAAATAAATAAATGCTATAACAACGCTATATTGTCTACTTCAAAAAAAGTCACCTGCCACTACTAAAAACACATTTTTATAAAATAAAAACTTCATATAAATAACAAATAATATAAATTTTCGTAATCATTTCTAGCTTAGTGCTTATCTTGAAACCTAGATTCGCGCATGCTAAGACTGTGTAATATAGGACAAAATATGAGTACTATCAGTAGGATTTGCAAGGCTCGCTGTCTCCTTAGTATAAAATAAATTTTACTCCATATTATACATATCGTCCTTACCACCCGCATAAGGGTTGTACTGTAGTTATAAATTTAAATAGGGGTATTAAAACTTTATACTTGGACTTTAATATGAAGTAAAAGTGGCTGGAAATATTCGGCTCTCGATAAGGTATCGCTTGGAAATGGTACCCATATTAAATATACGCGTAAGAAATGACGTTGAAAGTTTTATTGTTGGCTTGATATCGAAACATTTGTAAAGATTCTAAATTTATCTTTGACTTGTTGCTCTTATAAACCTCTGTCTCTATTTGAAATTTCACAGAATGGGTTTTATACATAAATTTTTGATGACTTAATTTTGTCTTTTGAAATATTTTTACGATTTTATTAAACATTATATATTCTCAACATACTATTATATTCTCATGAAAAAACATCATACCTAATTATGTACAGTCATTTAAAGTGTATGACGCTACAAGCGTGTGATTGTAAGCGCGACAGGTAATCGTTACGATTTCCACTCCAGGAAATGAAAAAAAATATATTTTCATTTCTTCGTTCTGGTATCGTGGCGAGACGAGGCCGCACAACACGCAATGCCGGCAGAAAATGGAGAACGGAGTGTCATAACACTAGGTTCCCTCTGACTGCCTTATTACATGCGAGATACAAAAAAATCAATTTTCCATACATTTTTGTATTGAGAATCAAATCCATACCTATTTATTATATCACTACAACTCAACATCTATGCGAGACTGATACAACAATATTTGGACCGACGTGAGTGCCTTTCAGGGATCGCAAATTCAATTGTATCCAGTAACGAATACCTGTGGAAAAATAAACAAAAATAAAATAAACAGGATTCATGCTACATTTCTTTCGGAAGAAAATACCTACAAACAAATATTTACTGGTAATTGATTAGAATATAGAGATTGTTCTAACTCTTGGTTCCCTTTGTCTACGCTTCTGTGCGCGGGATACAGCGTGAAGCTGAAAAAAAGATCCAAAACGTGAAATATAAATCTGATCTGAATTAAATTTGAATGCAATAAGCTTACTCTTAGTCTGATAAATGTCAACTGCCTGAACGAGTAAATTTTGATAAAATATTTATGTATTTTTAAAATAAAATATAATTTCAGTAATTAAAACTTTTTTGAGCCCGTCTTGGTGCAGCGGAACAAAGGTGTGACTGCAACGCGACGGTTGTGGGCACGATCCCCACTCGAGGGAATGAATTATTATTTGTTAATATTTTAATTTCTTCGCTATGGCACCAAGGCTTTGAGTTCCGCCTCTCAATAATCAACGCCTCCAAAAATTCGGCAGTAAGTGAAGATCGGAGTGTCCTAACACTGAATTCTCTCTGCTAAACCTGCTATTTGCAGGATAAAGCGTGAAACTATTTTTATTTAGTTAGAAAGTATCTAGTTATCATTTATATAAGTATTCTTAATAAATGCTAAAAGTAGCAATTATATTTAATGATGAAGAAAGGCCTGTGTAGACCGGCATATGAGTATATAATGGGCCATTACACAGGATCCTCCTATAGTGGATAGGAGCGTAGAGGTTGTTTGTAACAAATTAGAAATAATAGGAAAAATAGCCATAAAGATTTTCTTTATGAGATTATTTCGTACAAGATTAGTTTTATTATCCACGTACTAAAATAGATATAAAAGGGATCTATCAATTCTATACTTTATGTTTCAATTCGGGATTTTTACAATTCGTTTGGTTTTTCCTTACTTGGTTATGTTTATGTATCGATTCCTATGTTGATATCAAGACTTACAAACGCTGCCTTTTATAAGCATTGCATATTAAATGAATTTTTGTTTATAAACGCTATTTGAACGTAAAGCGATGGTAGAAGCTCAACCTCAGAATTCAGTCTTTATTATCCATTATCCTCATTTATCACACCATGTGGAATGACGGAGTGTTTTGACACCATTTCTTTGTACTTAATTATATTTCTTCGTATCTACGAAATAAATCCTGAAGCTAAAATTTTTCTAATATTTAAATTGATCCTATTACCTTCAACACAAATGACGATACTTCAGATTTACCGTTATCAACATATTTAATTTACCTCCTCTCCTTTCACGGCATCTCATATTAGAAATTTATTAGCCTCTCTACACTTCATTAATAAACGGAGTATATTAATTTGACAAGGCGTTTGAGCGATAAATGGTTGGAACAATATACTGTTATTGTTTAGTGAAATTTAAATTCTTAAGTAAATTCTATATTGAATTTGATTTATTAATGAGTAAAAGTAAAGGCAGTCGTATGACTGTAATCGTGGCGGTTGTAGGTTCGATTCCTAGTCGGGTTTATGAATTATTTTGTTTTCTTTGCTCTGGTAAAGAGACAAAGCGCGGCGTTGAGTGCCGCCACTAATTTCATTTCATCAACGCATTGCTGCTACGCCACGACTGCCTTTCAAATTGCAAGTAAAAAATCTTTTATTTCACAATTGTATTAACTTCGTAAAGACTGAATTGATTTCGAATTGAGTACAGTAAAGTAGTATTTAAATTTTAAGAGAGTTTAATGTTGTTCGTTCATTTTGTCTCAAGAATTGTTTTTTTCTCAGCACTCGAGGCTTTGTTTTAAAGAATTATTTTTCGTTTCTATGAAAATATATACAGTGATTCATATAAATAGATCTTTTGGCTTACCTTAATAATGATAGTGTTGTTTTTGAGAGTTTTGTTTTCAAAAATATATTTGTATAAATAAAAAAGCATAAACGCTAAATATTATTAGTAGGCAGAGGGTACCTAGTGAAAGGACACTTTTTTCCCCACTTTTCGTCCAATTTTCGAAATATTAAAATTACGAGAGCGAGATAATGAAAATAATGCATTATCCTAAATCGAATCCACTGCCATCATTGTAAGTAGTAATCTCTTAAAACGAAAATATCGTACAGATAATGATATATTGAATACAATATCACCTTACTGAAGTTAATGAGATTTTGATAACTGGACTTTATATAATTGGAAAAATTATTTATCCATATGTATCAGTAGATGAATCATTTTTAATGTCAATCATCATTTTCGTAAATAGAGTCATTTACAAAAATGATGGATTATATAAACCAAATGAATGTTGACTAAGACGCTGATTTTGTAAAATAATTACGAAATTAGAGGCTGGTAGTCCTTGTGTCCACAAGGATGCAACTGTACAGGCGTCAGGTTGTAAGTTCGATTCCCATTCGATAAATATTGCATGTTTTAATTTCCTTGCTCTGGTAAGAAGGCAAAACGCTGCGTTGTGTTCTACCACTCAACACGCAAGCCTCCATAGAATTCGGCGAAAAGTGAGAGATTGTCATAACAAAAGGATCCCAGGTACCCTCTGCAATACAACTGTAGGAGACGCAATTTACAAAATTTAACTGCATATCCTGCAATTGTTTTAAAAAATGCAAATATGTCATTGTTCCACCAAATAACCGAAGGGTATCCCTACCTAAACTTCCACAACCAACAGAGAGGAAAAGTATTTTTTTTACAGAATTATACCTAAATTTAATTTTCCAGAGAAAGTTCCTGGCATTCTTTAAACCACATTCATAAAAAAATCTTAAAGAACATCATATTTTCTCTTTTACAATCGTAATTTTAATCAAACCTGCATTTATATACCTTGTGCAGTCTCTTGTCCATTTTTATTTGGCGTCTATTTTTATCTTTTAGTTCAAAGATATCAAGTTGCTACTGGATAGTGTTACTGAATAAGACTATTATAATATTTTTATGATGTTCAAAGGCTACCGTGGCGTAGTTAGACAGTATCTGGCTATATACGCTTTGATTGTGGGTAAACATAATAAATTTATTTCGTCTCAAAAATTAAACGATACATAGGGAACGGAGTGTCTTAACACTAAGTTTCGTGTCTACTCTGAGGGCTATATCGTGAAGTTACAGAGTAACTTGGTTATGAAGTCTCGGAATCTCGTATTAGACAAAAAGTAAAAAAGTGTTTGAATTTTTCTGCGTCCTTTTTTTACCTATTATACTAAAAATCTGATATAAAAGTAAAACTAATTAACAAAGTTTGTTAAAAATAAAAAAAAACCATTTCTAAGTAACACGAAAAATATTATAATTTATACCAATTATAACTTCGCCTATATGGTTCCACTTTTATTATAGTAATAACTCTACTTCCAAGGATACCAGTAAACGTTAAATTCATGCGAGGCATAACTTATGGCTATCAAATTATTATGGAACTAGGTGACCATTCCACTGTTTGATTTTCACTTTTATGTCAGCACGTGTGTTTTTATATCATAACTTGAAAAATATACAATTTTGCACCTTATCTTCATAATGATAAAGAATAAAATCGATACTCAAAAAAGAGTTCCAGAAGTGTTATTTCATGCAAGAAATAATATTTCAAAGGATTCAAATGATAAATGTATGAAAATTACACTTTTATTTGTATACGAGTACTTATATATGTAAATTTTGAAAGTAGTTGTAAATTCTTGACAAGTTTTATGACGAACGAAGTGAATGAAATATAACCTACATTTACGTGAGCTTCAGATATGTGTAATGGTAGCTCCTTAGGGCATACTTGGCTGTAGCGACTACGTTTAATTTTGTAATATAATGCGGTTTATGGTGGAAATGTGGTGTGGGTTCGATTCCCACACGGGGGAATAAATTATTAGTTATTAATATTATCATTTTTTAACCTACATTTACGCGAGCTTCAGATAGATATGTATAATGGTAGCAGGTTAGGGCCTAATTGGCTTTGGCATGGTTAGTATTTAGCTCAAATGTGGTTACGAGTTCGATTCCCACTTGGCGGGGAGAATTATTATTTATTCATATTTTAATTTTTTAACCAACATTTACGTTAGTTTCAGATATGTATAATGGTATCTCCTCAGGGCATACTTGGCCGTAGCGGATACATTTAATTTTGTAGTATAATGTCGAAATGGCATAGTTGGTATTTAGCTAAAAATAGGTTGTGAGTTAGATTCCTACTCGGGGGAATCAATTATTAGTTATTAATATTTTTATTCCTTAACCTACATTTATGTGAGCTTCAGATATGATAATGCTGGCTCCTTAGGGAATACTTGGCTGAAGTGACATTTCATTTTGTAATATAATTTAGTCGAAATAGTGTAGTTGGTATTCGGCTTAAATGCGGTTGTTAGTTCGATTCCCACTCGGAATAATGAAATATTGTTTTATAATATTTTCATTTCCTAACCCACATTTACTTGAGCTGCAAATAGATATGTATAATGGTAGCAGCTTAGGGAATACTTGGCCTTAACGACTACGTTTAATTTGGATATAAAATAGGAAATGGAATTTTACCTCACTAGAGTGAAGAAATAATAGAAATAATAATTATTCAATAGTCGTTAATGGAAATCGAATTTACACCCGTCGCCTTACTGTCACACACTTGTGCCCCTATTATCATAATTATTTTCTCAAGTATTTACATCATTATCCAATATATAAACTCAAACGCGTCCCATCTGTATTTTCATTGTAAACAAACTTATATTTGTCTAAAGAGCTTAAATAACAGAACGACTGTAATCTATTTTTTTACACAAAAATCTTTTAAAGCAAATATCTTTAATACCCCCAAAACCAAACTGATTGCGTATTCAATTTTATTATTCATGAGGAACCAACGTGACTTACTTACTCCCAATATTATGGCAATATCTCTTAAACAAATATATTGTTTGTTTTCCTTGTCTTTTACTGGAAAAATTGCGTACAAAAATACGTATGTATATGTAAAACTATGAATAAATTTTGTTAGACTAACGACTTCCCATGATTCTACAATCTTCACACGAGTACAGGTTTTGCAAACTTGTATAAGATTATGTATAAATCAAATAAAATAAATCAGTTTCACGCTGTATCCTACACAGCAGGGTAGGCAGAGGGTTAACCTAGTGTTAAGACACTCCGTTCCCCACTTTCTGCCGAATTATGGAGGCGTTGGGTGTTGAGTGGTAGATCTCAACGCCGCGCTTTACCTCTACACAAGAGCGAAGAAATGGAAATAAAAATTTAAATAAATATTTCATCTCCTCAAGTGAGGTTGGAGCCAAAAACCAGTCGGCTTAACAGTCATACTCTATGCCTCTAAGCCACGACTTGTCTTATAAGATTCAATGCACTAATATTATAAAACTTCTACAGCCGCTGTGGAGGCACCAGGGTTGAGTTCCGCCTCGAGATAACCTAGGTCTGCAAATCGTAACTACAATCCCCCGACTGAGAATCGAATCCACAACCGAATTTACAGTCCGACGCTATACCACTGCAGCCTTTTTATATACGGATTATACACAAGCTTTACTAATTAAAAAACGGAACTATGTATATACGCGGTATTAACAACGAACTGATCAAAGAGATAAATTATTCCTTTAATTAATTATAGTACAACCGTGCGTAACCAAAGTAAACATGTGTTTGATCAAAATATGTAAATATATGCTATATGTTTTTCCTATATCAATGTATAATATACATATATACATAGAAGTTATAAATATTAAATCAATAAGGAAACATCAAAGATTCAATTTCGAAACAAAATTAACATTTGCAAGTGATTTTTTGTGCATGTTATACATATGTAGGTACGAGTATTCAAATACTTGATAAAAATAATTTCTTAATTTAATTGAATTGAATTCTTGATATGTGGCGTTTCGAGCGTGCCAGTTGAGCACAATTCATTTCGCCAATGTCACGTTGTATGGAAAACACACGAAGGAAATTGACCGGTCATAAAAAAGATAAATATACACAATTATAGAATACATGTAAAAAAGACATCCAGTGTAAATACAGCCAGCCATTCTTAATTTATACATTTTAACTATAGATTAGACACGTGTCCAATCTATTCATTTTTCGAAAATTATTTATATGATTCCATTTTATTAGTAGTAATTTGACTTAAAATTGGACATAATTATCTCTAGTTATCCTAAGTCCAAGTATTTGGTTTGCCTTTATCCATATATTTAAGTTAATATTATTTTAATATCATATATTTAATAATTTATACATTAAATCCTCTTCGGATGCATCAGGAAGCAATGGACGATATATGACATTAAAGCCCATGGACTAACCACCGAGGATGTGCAAAGTGAAGTAGATTGAGTAGGAACGCAGTCGCTGCCAACAAAAGCCGGCTCTTATTCCAGGTATATCGATGAAGATTTTTTATTAACCTTATCACGGTAAGTCTACATTATTGATCAATTAAAAAAAATACTTATATATTTTTTTGCCTTACGCTACTCCTTTATTCTTTTGGAGGAACTGCCAAATATTAAAAATATTTCCCGTGTTAGAGTCAATACAGTCAGATATTCATTAATTAACTTATTCACATTGTTTTATATGTTTATATACAGCGTAATATCAACAATAAAATAAATTAGCTTCACCCTAGGGAACCTAGTGTTAACACACTCCGTTCCTCGTTCATGCATGTTGAGTAGTGGAACTTAACGCCGCTCTTTGCCTAGACACTACAATAAAGAAATGAAAAAATAAATTTAAATAAATATTTAATTTCCTCGAGTGGGGATCGAACCCACAACCAGTAGCGTTTACAGTCACACACTTGTGCCCCTCCGCCACGACGACCCCAATATTATTATAAATAACTACAATTATAAAACAAACAAAATGAACTAAATAAAATCTCATATTCGATAGTAAAGAGGCAATTCCAAAAGAATTTTAGAAGTACACAATAAAAGTGGGTAATGCTATGTTCCAGTCCATTTGTTTCGTAGCGAGTATCGCCTCGATCAGCTCTTGTAAGTGGCGTGTTTATAGTTTACGTAACATGTTATGTAATATAAGGAAATTGTGTTTCTATTATAAATCATTCGTTTGCTATCGTTTTAATCTCATAAGTATGCTTTTATTAGTCAGATACGATGGGGTTTGTTTTTTTCTATCGTTTTGCTGTAGAATATTAATTTAAATAGTTTTCATATTTTTTCATTGTATTCGTTTTTCATATTGTATTGACAATACAGTTTTATTTATATTGTATTGATAATACAGGCCATTCGTGGCGCAGAATCCCAAAGAGTGACTGTAAAACCGACTGGTCGTGTGGTCGATCCCCACTCGAGGAGATGAAATATTTATTTAAATTTATATTTCCATTTTTTTGCCCTGGTGTCAAGACAAAACGCGGCGTTGAGTTCCACCACTGAATACGCAATGCCTCCAGAATGCGGCGGAAAGTGTCTAAACACAAAGTTCCCTATGCCTATCCGTCTAGCTGCGGGATACAGCGTGAAGCTGATTTAATACGTAAATCCCCCTACAATTGAGTTATTCATTTTCTACTGATTTTGAACTAAAAGAGATGTTTTAGAGCTTATTAGGTGACATATCATATTATATTAACAACATTATTGAAACTATAATAACTACAGTATACTCATATACAGGTAATATTAAGTTCCGGTCCATTTGTTAGCGTAGCGAGTATTGCCTCTATCAGCACTTTTAAGCGGCGTGCTTATATAACTTAATATTATATAAGTTTATATTGTATTTCTATTATAAATACTTCTTTTAATATTTTTCTATTTTGATTTCATTAGTATCTCTGAATATTTAACTTCACATCTTATCTTTGTAGGTTATATAATGGCAATATATGACTTTGATCTTCAGCCCGATTTTAAGAGATACTGTGCGTTCTAAGATTAGCCTGAACCCTTTAGGGTGTTGTTCGAATCAGAGAAACGGAAGAGTTACAAAATACGTTAAAACGGCGTCTATTGTTTTTTTTTAGGAATATTGCTATCCTATTTTTTTAATTATACCTTATAAATATTCTAATATTATCATAACTAAAAAGGTTACATAGCAAAAAAATGTTCAAATTCTCGGCAACGTTACACATATGTTACATATTTATTGTAAGAAAGCCTCCTGAATACCTGATTCGTGTCTAAAAACGGTATTGGCAACCAAATTACGGAATCTCCTGTTTATTTAATGGAATATCGATATTCTTAAGCTTAGGTATGGTAAATATATAATAGGAAATAACACATTTATGTATATAAGTTTTGTATATTCTAGTATGTTATATTTTTTTAGTTTCACTCTGTATCCTCCATATAGTAGAATAGGCAGAGAAAAAACCCTGTTCCCATTAAGACACTTCTGTTCCCTATTTTTTAACAAATTCTGGAAGCATTGCTGATGGGTGGCGGAATTAAACGTCGCACTTTGCCTTCTTATCAGATCATAGCAATTGAACCACCCTTGTGCCACGCCACGACTAGCCCAATGTTATAAATGTTTTAATTATTTGTCCTAAGATCCTTACTTTTATATAGAAAGTATAAATCTTAAAAGTATATATCATAGTAGTGTATGCAGAAGAAATCTAGAGTTAAAACACTCCGTGCCCCACTTTCTGCCTAAATGTGGCGACATTGCGCAAGGCAACTATACCAATAACAACACCAAGTTGGCAAGTTGTTAGTAACTTAACAACCAAACTCGTAAAGTACTCCATCAAAGATAGTGTCCAATCTTTATATAATACGACATTTTGTCTCTTTTCTACTTATTTGATTTTATGAAATTCGTATATTAATCAGTGACATAATGATAGATCCCACTGTTCTTTGTTTTTTACGTATACTAAAACGTACATTATGTAGGTATAACAATACGGCGTTGGTTTCCTCGATTCAATACATACTAATATGTTTTTGCACAGGTGTCTTTTTCTATCTACCCTACTATACGAGATAAGCTGTGTGAAGGTAATATATGAGTACAAACTTGTGGATACTTATAATCATTTAGAATTAAATTCAGCCTTGCTGTGTGCGGGATACAGCGTGAAGCTGATCCCGCAATTTATAAATAATGAAAGCAATATTTGTCGTTACATTTTCTCGTATATTCTATGTAGATTTTAGGTATATCCAGGTAAGCTGGCCGCTATACGACATGGTTCCCCTATTTTTTGTACGAAGTAAACAAAATCATATGGGTCACTAGCTCAACGGGTCCGAGCGTGTGTTAAGGTGTAGTCGCGACCTTAGACCAGAATTTATTAATAGAAAATTACTAAAGCTTGGATATTTTCTTACAACGCCTACTTGAATGTGGATTTCTTTTTATTAAAACTATTATAGTTTGTGAGATATTGCAAAAGATATTACGAATTCAAAATTGCCGAGGGCGTTGTAGCGCAGTTGCATAGCATCTGGCTGTAAACACGACGGTTGTCGGTTCGATTCACACTTGGGGAATTAAATAATTTTATTTCTTTGCCCTAGTAACAAGACAAAGCGCGGCGTTTATTTCCACTTCTAAACACACAATGTCTTGAAATTTTTGACAGTGGGCAGTGGAGTGTCTTAAGTGGGTAATGACTGTCTTCTTCTTCTTCTCTGTATACCCCGCAAAATGCGATCTAAACCGCGGAGCTTAAAATTTTCAATGACAATATAAAGGCATTTCAAGGTCAGTTGACTGCTCGTTAGTTGCAATTTAAAACCACTTAACCCATTGTAGCGGCTAAAGCTTTGGCCGTGCTTTGATAAACTTGACCATTTTTGTAAAAAGATACTATTAGTGTAAAATTTTATTTTTTAGTTAAAAATATGATGTTACAGTACAGTGCCTATGTAAAATAATGATTGTGGTTTTAAATAATATTATGAATATTTCTACATCGCACTTTGGCCCGACACCAGAACGAATGAAAATATAAATTTAAATAAGTATTTAATTTCCTCGAGTGGGGATCGAACCCACAACCAACCGCGTTTACAGTCACCCTATGTGCACCTGCGCTATGACTGGCCTCAATAGTTAATTTTCAATAAAATATTAAGAAATAAATACACCCTACAAATGTTATCTTTAAGACTTTTACCCTTCTTTATTACTTCGTGTTTGTCTAAAGGAACCACTTTCACAGTCTACGGATAGCCTGTTTCTATAACGCAGTTACTCTAAGTGCATCGTCCAAAGTAATCCGCACTGTGAAAACAAGTAAAACTAAGAAGAGGGTAGAATGCAAGTGAAATCCTTTGAACTAATCTTATTCACAGCGTGTCTAAATACTTATTTAATCTTTTTTTAAATTGCGAGCTCATTTTAATTCAGTAGTAGATTCAATCCCCGCTCGAGGTAATAATTTATTTTCATTTCCACGCTCTGGTAAGAAGACTAGTCGTGGCGTTGGGTTACAAAGTGTCGAGGTAAAGCGCGGCGTTGAGTTGAGAAAGTGGGAAACGGAGTATCTTAACAGTAGGTTTCCACTGTCTAACCCTACTGTGTGCGGGATACAGCGTGAAGATTAAATAGAGTAATATAAATTTAAAAATTCCAACACACAACACGCAATATCCCCCAAATTTGGCAATATGGAGTGTTTTAACACTAGTATCCCTCTACCTACCTAGATAAATACGGGATGCAGCGTGAAGCTTAATCTAAATAGGTAAACCAAATATTCGTAGATTTCGTTAAAAAAAGAGCACAAATACTCTATATCAAATTTATGGCTGTTTCCGACATGTTTGCAAATGAGAAAACCTATCTTTGGTAGCGGTGAATCCAATTCTATTTAACTTTTCTTATTGTGCTGAAGATTTTTCTACTAGAAAATACTACGATGAAACTTTTATTTATAGGAAAAAAATATTTTTCTTTGCAAAAATGTAAGTTAGAATTCCTCGACAACGACTGACTTTAAACTCAATGGTTATCTATTCTATATATAGAATAGATCTACTTTGAAAAATTAATTAAATTTACCTTTTTGCGCCCAAACAAAACGTGGCAGTAGAAATTTAATTATTTGATAGAAAATAACACTGTTTTAGCAAAAATCTTAACACATTTAAAAGAAACTTTTATTTTTACTTGTCGTTGCGTTGGTATTCTAAAAACCGATGAAAAATAAAAAAAAATAGATTAAAAAATATAATTAAATAAGTTATTAACAATTCTCATAGTAATTTCAATAATGCAATAACATATTATTCAACAGTGCAGTCGGATCGGTCAGCGCAAACACTGGACTCCACACACTTGCACACGGCCAGTGAACACAACAAGTTCATTAATTAACATACTTTTATTATGAATACCTACTAGTTTACTTAAATTGTATTATATTTTCTTTTTTCATTTTTACGTTATGTTTTATTTATTGGAAACGTACTTGCTGTGAACGAAATTTAGAAATGAAAAAATATATATTTAAAGATTTTTAAGGTACCTTTTGTTTATTTCACACTAAGGAAAAATAATAGTTAAAAAATGTTTATAAGTAAATGTATTAAAGTTTTAACAGTATTTGAACTCGCACCTCATGGAAACCGTCCAAGCACTTTGATTACTAAGCCACACGTTCTTATTACGCTATGTCGAAATTCTTATACTCTTGTTATAAACTAATCATGTTATCACAGCGAGAGAATGAAATATTACATATTTCATATCCTCGAATAGGAATCGAACCCACAACCTCGCATCGCGCGTCGCGCTTACATACGCACATTTGTGCCCCTATGACACGACTGACCTCTTCGAAAGAATACTAGATGTTAAATATTTTTCTATAAATATAAATACGGAATAATATTTCCAAAATATAAACAAATTTTACTTATACCAAATAAAACGAATCTTAAATTTCCCATACTAAAGAGCAAATAACTTAATATATAAGTAGTTCTGCATTCGCAATGCATTCCGTTAACGCACAAAGTTCCGTAACTTACTGCTGGAGTACCAGAGTCATACAAGCATATTGTACCGCTTTGCAGTTTGACTTACTTTTGTATAACTTTTTATATAAGTTTTGTATTTATATTGAATTTGTGTTCAAAGTAGCTTTTTGTACAAGTATGGATTGTGGATTTGCATATTTATATGTACACTTGTATGTTTTGTTCATTTTTGAATAGAACTTCGAAGACCGTCGGGATTGAGGCTTTCCTGGCGCAGTTTCTGATTATAATCGCAATGAGTTCATTTCTGAAATGCATTATTTCTATTTTTATATCAAACTAGCGGTTCGCCTGCGTGAAATACGTTATTATTAATTTCCATCTCCATAAGTACATACGTCCTATGAGCGACGTGCATGCAATATTTAAGACTTCTAGCATTTGTAGTAACGAAGTTTCATACAAACTTTCGACCCCAAAAACAACCCCTTAGAAATTGAATATTGCAAATTCCCGTCTTAGCGAGCACCTACGTCCTATAAATAACTCCTATGCAAAATTTAAGATTCCTAGCACATGTAGTTTCTGAGATTTCGTGATGAGTGAGTGACCTTTCGATTTTATATATATGTATCCTATGAAATGTTATGTATAATATACATAATACATTTAGCAAGTAATAAAAGAAAGTAATGAAATGAAATAAAGTTACAAAAATAAAGTAACATAAAACTAATCAATTAAATGCCTCCTTACAAATATTATAAGGATCGTAAGAAATAAGCAAAATGTACGTGAAACGACTTATTTTCGTCATTTCTTAGGCTTTATGAGCCCATAAAAGATTAATAATATTAATGCGTGGATAAGTAGCTCGAGGTGGTTGTAAGTTCGATATCCACATTTTTTTTTGTAACTGCTGAGGTAATTTATTTAAATAAATTTTAATTTTAAACAAATTATGAACTATGTATGAATATTTTTTAAAATACTAGTCTATACTTTAAAAAAAACGAACAAAAATATAGGTGAATATCTTAAGAAATTGGCGGATAATGGAATTTACAGTGTCTCAACGCTGTCGATGATTTAATAGGCAGAGAGAACTTAGTGTCAAAAAACTTCATTCTTCACTTTCTACCTGAATGGGGGACTCTTTTAAGACCGTAAGAGTCGAGTAAGAGTCCGTAAGAGATGTTATGCAATCATTTGAATGATTTGGTACGTATTCATTAGAGCTAAAAAGCATTTACTACTAAAACTGGTTAGCATTTTAAAAGTTAGGTTTTATTCTTTCATAATAATGGATGTGCCGGAATGTGCCAATTGAGCACTACTCATCTCTCCAACGACACATTCTATGAAGAATACAAGAAAAACATAATTAAATACCTTTTTAAAGTATTCTCCAATACAAATACAATTTTTGAAATCCACAAAAGCGGAAATCACTGTCAAAAATTACCAAGTAGGTATATACAAAATGACGCATTTAGATAATTTAAATAACAATTGAATGTTTAATAATTAACTTCAGTAATTAGCTAAAATGGACACAAATTTAATTATTATACAGAATACACCGTATGTTTGCTCAATATTGCGAATCAAATATGTTAATGTCGATGTAAACAATTTTGTATGATGAATTTTGAATATTGGTTAAAGCAAAAATTTATAGAGAGGACCTCGTGGGGCAGGGGTAGAAGCGTGTGTAGGGAAACGCGATGCTTGTGGGTTCGATTTATACTCGGAGATAATATTTAATATCTTCATTTCTTCGCTCTGGCAACAAGGTAAATATGAGTTGTTAACGAGGCAAAACACGATAAGTTCCGCTACTTAACACTCAAAGCTTCCAGAGTTCGGCGGAAAGTGGGGAACGGAAGTGGTTTAATGAAAACGAACTGTCTTGGTGCCAGGTACCCTCCGCTTACCCTGATATATGCGGGATACAGCGTGAAACTAAGAATGTCCTCACTTGTGAGATAAAGTGTTTAGTTCCCCCACTTCCCCCACGGGAATGAAGAGTACAGGGTCCCCTATCTACCCTTGCTGTAGTGGAACTGGAAAAAATGAATAATTAAATTGATATTACGTAGCAACTCATATTAAAAATAAACTCTATAGTAAGAATAGCGGCAACTTCATTAAAATGCACTTTATTAAAGAAAATTTTCTAGAATATGCGGAGAAAATCAAATAGTAACGCCACTCATATTGAAATAGTTGAGATAACTCACACATATGAGGAAGGGGATGTATGAAAGAAATTATTAAGACGTGGTATTTAGATATTGGGGTCAAGCTAGGAATTTTATGTATAGAGACTCGTATAGGAAATTACTTTTTGTTAACAAAAGACATTTTTCTTTTCAGTATTTTCATTTTCTCAGCTTTCCAAACTAATTCAAAATATTGCGGTAAGTGGCGGAATCCAACGCCGCGTTATGTCTTACTTGAGCAATAAAATGAAAATAATTTAAGTTGTAAAACCACCGAACTTACGAGTCGGTCGGTGTTTCACTGTGCAACTATAACCTCCAAAAAATATTGTTATTGGTGCTAAAGAATAGGCAACACGTATCATTTTAAAAGGGTCCCTTTGCCTTCCCTGGAACGTGCGGGATATAGCGTGATGACAAAAAAAAAACAATTAAATGCTACAAAACATCGAACTATAAAACAAAATAATAAATTTCCCTAATTTACAAAAAAAAAACGCCAAAATATCCAAGAATAAATCAGTATAAAGCATATTAACCCGTAAAACACGTAGCACTGACACGCAACAATCTCCTAATGACTCCTTATTTCCTGGTAATAAGTGATAAAACACTACCAAGGCCGCAATTAACTATTACATAAAAAGGCTATGGGCGGTATTATGTTATATGGAATATGGCATGGATGTAAAAATACCGCGCCTATATGCGTGAGTGTGGAATAAAAGTCTGTAATTTAGTTTTTTAGTATATTTAGTGGTCATTACAACTCGAACTTGAGGCCGTCGTAGCACAGCGGCCCAGGGTGTGACTGTTATGGGTTCGATTCCCACTCGAGAAAACGTAATATTTACTTACATTTATACAAGGTTCCCACTGCCTATACTGCCATGTGCGGAATATAGGTGAAGCTGACAATAAAAAATAAGAACTCTACGTATCCTCTGCCTATTTAGCAGAATAAAATGTGTGGAAAAATTGTGATTATTAGGGTATACACAAAATAAAAGTTGAAAACTTTATAGGTATATATTAGTAGGTTCCCGTTGACCAACAATCACTAAAATGATAGGTACGGGAACCTCGATGTGCGAGACTGACTCACACTTGACTGCTTTTAGTCAGTAACTTTGGCGGTGCATTTTCCCATAATCAATCAACAAGTTACAGAATACTATTATGTCGAGATATCTTTAATTGCTATGTGGTTGCACAATAAAAAACAATTATTTACTATTAAAAATAGCGTAGATACAAATATAGTAGAGTAAACAAAAAGAACAGACTATCAATCCATTAAAATCTCCGCTTTTTACCCAAATATGAAACTTAGTAGTAGGTCTCCGTACCCCTAAAATATCTCAAATAGAGTCATTAAAAAATAACCAAATGACCTTTTAAATACAACAAAGAAAGATTAATTGTATAATTCACGAAAATACATACAAGTCGCATAAAATTAAAGGTGAATAGCAAAATACACATTAATATCACATTACGGTGTTCCAAACACGCGTCCTAATGGGAGAGTTAAGCCGTTAAAAGTGAACACGAGGCTACTCCAATACAACAGGCTTTAATTTAGAGAGTAGAGTAGAGTTCATTCATTTTTGAATGACTTTTTAGTCATTTGGGTATATGTAAATTGAGAAGTTTTCAATACACGAACTGGATAAAGTTTTTTCGTTGTACACGTAATATTTCTTTGTTTTGAATACGTTTGCGGCGTAGTGTTCCAATGTAAACGCAATGGTTGTGAATTTGATTCCCGGACGGGGGTTGAAAACCGCCGCTTGAAAATTGGACAGTGTCGGGAAAGGAGTAGCTTAACACTGGTTTCCAGAGGAAAACTGCCTACCCTGCTAAATGCGGGATAAAGCGTGAAGAGAAAAGTTACATTCCATATTAATAAAAAATTAAGTTTACGCGCATAAACTGCGCATAAAGTGGCGAGTTCAGAGGGAACATAGTGACAGAACTCAACGCCACTCTTTGTCTTGGCAGTAGAACGAGGAAATGAAAATATTTATTCATCGATTGTAACCTAGAACCGTTGTATTTACCGTCTAGACGCTTAATCACTGCGCCACAAAGGCGTCTAAACAAATTTCCTTCTATCAAATCAGTTTTAATGCTCATTAAAACTTTGTACCAATAATAGCATGATATAACCAATTTTGTGTATTTGATAGCTAATAACTCATTAATATACTCGTACCAATATACCATATTCAGTGAGGAATTTCAATAATAATATAGACGTGAATTGAATAACACTAATGACTATTCATAGAAGACTTAAGAGTGTGTGGGTTCTTTATGGTTGATGGAATATTAAGTATGTAAAATGATATTTATTTTGTGCTAGAAGTATGTATCAAGTTTTATGTGGGTACAGGTTCGAATTAAGTTTGCGCAAGTTAGTTATTATTATTGTTTGTAGGCATGGGATATCCTAGCGTTAATACACTCCGTTCCCATTTAGACACATTCGGTCCCCATTTTGAATTCTAGAAAAATTGTAGGTTTAGTTGCAGAAATCAACGCCGCGTCAAGAGCGAGAAAATGGAAATATATAATGAATTAATCATTGTTAATATAAAACAAAAAAATAAACAAGTTTGAACAAGCCTCGGAGGATGCTAAAATTTCCAAATGATATTATCCAAATATAATTTTGTACGAAATTAAAGTATGTACGCCAAGTTATAAAGTCAAAGGGCACCCAGTTGTCATTGTGATACAACAAAGCGTAATTTAATAAAGCCTCCGCGTTTCATACTCGCTATTTTAATGATAGAATTAATTGGTACATATTATATTGTTATAAATATTTCGTTATTTCTAAAATTGCGGAACTGAACTTCGCAATTTAAGTACCAGTGTTGTGTTACGAAAAGAATGTATTTATTCAAATAGAGATTCGAACCCACAATCTTCTCACCCACAGTCTTTATGGCCATATGCTGTTCAACTGCATTAAACTACGCAATGGATTTTATATATGGTTTTCTGAAATTAATAATGATTATGATATATTCATTTTATTGCACTGGTAACGTGCGTGGAGGCATTACGTGTTGAATGGCCGGACTTAACGCCGTGCTTTGTCTGGACACCAGAGCGAAGAAATGTAAATATAAATTTGTATAAATTTTCCTAGAGTAGAGATAGAACCCGCAACCAGTCACATTGAACCCGTACACTACGAGTGGCCTCGATCAAATAATATTTTAATTAATATAATTTTAGGAACTGTTTCTTACATGAAAGGATACGTACTCGTATATAATATTTCATTAGGAGACTTGTTACCGCTTCCTAGAAATATTTACGGCGCGGGCATACGATTGGTTATATATTTTTCTGGAACTCATAATATTACATTATATTGATTCAATTTTCAGTCACGCTATATATTATATATAAATGACTAGTGACCCACGCGGCTTCACTTGTCTAAAACTTATTTTTATATTAAACCCATATTATATATATTATTCTTAGAATTTAACGCTTTTAACGCTTTTATTACTTTCACGCTGTATCTTTTATATAGCAGGGATAGCAGAGAGAACATCGTTTTAAAAATTACCTTACGTAAAAATTTGAAGACCACTGCATATGGTGAAATCCAACGCTACACTCTGATTTCGAGAAAAGAAACCTAATTAACTTCACGAGTAGGAAATGAATCTACGACCATCACGTTTACAATCATATACTGTGCTGCTTAGCTGCTACAACCTCAAAGCTAATAATTTTCTAATAAATCAACGGAGTTATTGGCTTAAAACGACGACTGTCTGTCGATTAATTTATAGTATATTTTATATTACTAGGAGAAATCTCAATCCGTAAGACTTACTTTGATTAACTTAATTAATATAAATCACATAAATCACGATTAAAAGAATTTCTAATTGGTATACATTCTTTAATTGTATCTAAGGATTAAGTACATATTTTATGTAGAATAATTGATAATAACAAATTAATCTTTATTTTACGATATTTTTTTGCGCTTTGAAAGTTTTTTTTTGCATGTTCACGCTGTATCCTAGCTGTTCCCACGCGGGAACCTAGTGTTGAGGCACTGTGTCCTCATAGAGACACTTCCGTTCTAAACTTTCCACCAAATTGCCAGAGCAAGCAAATGAAAATAATTTGTATTTACAAATTTCACAAATATTTAATTCCTTCAAATGGAAATAGTACACACAACCGTCACCTTTATAGTCACTATACTCGCTTGTACTTCTGCGCCACAAAGACCTTTTAAGATTATTATATTTATTTCTTTTTTGCCATAAAGTACATCGATATGAAAAATATAGTATAATATATTAGCCAGGACTGATCCGAAGTTGATTAAAATTAATTTTACAGACACGGAATTTAACGCCGGTTTTTATTTAACCACACCAAAGAAATTATGTATATTATTCAAACAAATGAATTAGAATTGTAAAAGGTAGAATTACGTAACGACAGCTTGATCTAGTACATTTTTTATGTCAAGAAACAAAAAAAAAATGGCGTTCCACATTCAAAATATCAAAAGAATTTCAAAAACCATAGTACATCTTAAAAATATACCATGAGACATGTTTTCATCAAACAACGCCACTGAGTCCTCTCTTGAGCTAAAAGCAAAAATCTTTGTCCTCGAAATGGCAAGACGTTTTTACGTACTATTTTCTGGGTTGCCCATGTACATATTTTTGTACCCATGTTTTTTAGTTCGTGCTGTATCCCGCACATAGTAGGCTAAGCAGAGGAGATATGGGAATCTAGTGTTCAGACACTCTATTATCCATTATGCACAGACTTTTCGAGTCATTATGGCGCTCAGTACCGGAATGCCATCCTTTTTCTTATCATCAGCGCGAATAAATTAATATAATACCGAATGAATCAAGAGAAAGACATGAAATATATAATGTATTCATATTACATTACGCGATAGAATTATTAATGTACTAGCGGCCCGCCCGCGGCTTGGCCTGCGTAAAGTATGTTATTATTAATTTCTGTCTCCATGAGTACCTACGTCCCATAAGTGACGTCCAAGCAAAATTTGAGACTCCTAGTATTGGTAGTAAAGAAGTTTATACAAACTTTCAACCCCAAAAACACCCCTTTAGGAGTCGAATATTGCAAATTCCCGTCTTAGCGAGCACCTACGTCCTATAATTAACTCCTATGCAAAATTTTAGATTCCTAGCACATGCAGTTTCTGAGATTTCGTGATGAGTGAGTGACCTTTCGATTTTATATATATAGATAAAAAAAATATTTTTAATATATTATATTACATTACATATAACCTAGTATAGGTTTTTATTAAAAAAAAACCTATATAACCAACAATAAGAGTTTGAACGACAGTAGCTATTTTACATGTCAACATTCTTTATAATATATGAAATGAATATACGGGTAATACTTCACACTAGCTACTACGTGACTTCACCTAGTTGCTCAGGAGCTTTTTGGTTATTTTCTCAAACTTTGTTACATTTATATGCGACAAAAGTTTTGAAAAAACTATATTTTGATATTTTCTTTAATAATCGTGCATTCTTTTATTTTTAAAAGAGATCATAGGTTCAAATGACTTTTGTTTTTCAACTTTAGTAGCTTAGTATGTTAATCGTTGATGAAGCTAGTAAAAAAATATTCGATTCTCTACAATTCACTTGTTTTAGAAACATTAAAGATAGTATCATAAAAATGCAGGGTATTTTTTTTTAAATAAATAATTAAATTTGTCGATGGTCGTGGATTGAACTCCGACTCGGGAGAATGATTTAATTTTTCCTCGCTCTGGTAACAAGACTAAGCGCGGCGTTTAGTTCCACCATTCAAAATTAAATGTCTCGAAAATTCTGCGGAGTGCCTAAGCACTTCTCTCTGCCTACCCTGTTAAATATCCGATACAGTTTGAAATTTTAATTTATTGTTTTTGCCATTGCCACAGTGTGAAACCGAACCAAAACTTACTTACAATACAATTAGATACTTTTTTACTGCGCTACCACAGTGTTGAAGTGATATAGTTGCAAGCATTAATAAATTGAGTGAAATGAGATATATAATCAAATTATTCCACTCTGTTTGAATTATGTATAAGAAGTATTTATTCCACTAAGTTATAGAATATATTATTCTCACATAAGAAACAGAATAAATTCTATTTTTCTCAAGAATAAACTATGGTTAAGACACTGCGAGAGAATGAATTAATTTCATTTCCTTGCTCTGGTGGCAAGAGAAAGAACGGGGTTGAAGTCTTCCATTCAAAACGTAATATCTCGGAAATTGGACGGAAAAGGGAGACGGAGTGTTGTAACACTGCGTTTTTCTCGTCGCCCGATGTATGCGGAATACAGTATGAAAAAAAAAATTTAGAACTGGAATCCAATTTTCCGAGTAGGCTTCGCACATCGCTTAAATATAATTAAAATATTTTATATAAATATTATAGGAAGTAACTCCACGCGAGTGCTCCGTGACCTGTATACTGTCTGGAGTAAATTAATAGAATATTAATTATATTTAGTTATTCAGTATGTTAAATGTGTATACTATAATGTATTACAATGTATAAATAGTTAAATAAAAGAAAATACACGGGTTTGTAATTGAATGGCGGAACTCAACGCCACGCCTTGTCTTATTACCAGAACGAGGAAATGAAAATAGTTCATTATTCTGAGTTGGAATCGAATCCACAATCATCATACTTACAATACATCCTACATACTAAACGGTTGTATTACAATGTGGAAAATTGATAATAATATCAACATATAAATGTAAATGTAGGGTACCTATGAATTGGGTACACCGTAATTAGAAGGGTTTTTGTATTTTCCTACAGAATTCTAATTATACTTAATGAGCCGATATTTTTAGAAATACAGATGTTTAAATGTTATAGAAATTAAATTGTAATTATGCTATTTAAATAATATATAAATTCTTTTTTCTCTTTTTCAGTTTCAGATTTCTTGCTATGAAGCATTGTGAACACGTTTGTTATCTATTTCCAAGATGTAGATGGAAAGAATGGTTTAATACAGAAAAAATATGTGCAAAGCTTATAAGCGATTACTATATCGATATTGCTTATAATAGTTTAGGGTACGTAATTAATGCAAACAAAATTGCTTGTTATACAAATAGGCTAGGCTAGCTAGAGCTAAGACACTCCGCCCCCTACTTTTTTTCCAAATAACCAATCTGACATACGTATGTTACAATCTGACATTTAAACACTCCTCAATATCATAGGTAGTTTATTTTACGACAAGCACCTATGTATTATTATGCCGAAAAGCTATAATATACCATTATTGTCTCATAAATTCAATAGAGTTTGAAATCCAATTAAACAATGTTAGCCGTGAAATGCACTTTGTATTACATAAATTAATTTCCAAATTTGTATACGAAATTTTCAAATAACCATTTAGCTTAATAAATTACCTCTCTATTTGTAAATGAGGTTCAAATTGCTGGTAATGAAATTGATCCATCGGATGAGAATAATGGTGAATTTGTTGAATAAAAAATTAAATTAACCCTCGGTGGATTGGATTATTAGCATTTCCTAGCTCTAGGAATAAAACAAAGAATGGTGTTAAGTTACGCCATTAACCAAGCAATATCTTAAAAATTTGAAAGAAAGTGGAAAACATTTGATGGACACATAAGAAAAAAGTATAAAATTACTGAGGATCAATGTCCTTATACGATATCCTAATGGATATCGTTATTCAGATCAGATATTTTCCTGAACTCGAAAATCCTAAAGCGTGTAGTAAAACCAACAGTTCCATTGGAAACATGTATCTCTAAAAATCATATCTTTAAAGTAAGTAAATATTAAGACTTTACTAGTTATCTAGAAGTATTTATTTCTAGAAAATGTTTCGATGGGGACACTTGTAAAATAATTTCTAATTTAGTAAGGTCTCATCCACTGACTAGGTCAGTGGATGAGAACATTAGTGCGCATATAAATAGGCCCCTTAAACACATTTCCTTTTCAAGTTCCAGGTACTGCTCCTCACCCTGTAACGTGAAAGGCCGTATCGTGAAACTATGAAATGCCAAGTAGTTTATTTTCGTTTCTTCTTTACCATTTTTCTATATAAATTCTCATGTCAACAAAAGGCAAATAGCATACATATATTTAACATGTTTATTGAAAATTGAACGTCTTAAGTGATAAAAAATTATAGAAAACCTATATAATATAACTAGCGACCCTCTTGCGGCTTCGCCCGCTTTTACTACTGGATTATTCATATAATGTATGTTTGTACAAAAAAAAATATGAAACTAAATATATCGCGCTGAAATAATACATTCAACTCTAATTATCCAATACGTGCAAACGCTTCTAAATCTTTGTTGCTATAGAGACAGGCGGGTTTTTTTTTCGAGCTTGTGGTTAATGCTGAAGAGGGTATTCTGTCACTGATGAAAAGCAAGCACTATGTGGCTGCCTGTGAGGAAAATTAAATAGAATGCATCGGCCAGGAATCGAACCCGGGCCGCCCGCGTGGCAGGCGGGCATTCTACCACTGCACCACCGATGCGTGTAAGGCAGGCGGCGCGGCGGACGCGCTTGTATAAGCAAAACGTCTCGGGGAGCGGTATTTTTTGATATTGTAACAACTTCTAAAGTACTGATTAAGATGAAAAACAGTAAAAGACAGTTTTGATCTACATTAAATGGCCAACGTAACTAATATACTTATTTATATGCTGAGAGTAAGGGATAAGTGAAACTTGCGTAACATACAGCTGATGTGTGAACGGCGTGATGTGTTAACAATTAAATGCGTTTTTCTCTAAAACTATTCGCAATTTCGAAATAGTGTTAAAAGAAAATTTTATCTTCGTTTAACGTAGAAAATTAATAAAGTATTTTAAAGGATAAGGATTAATCCTTAATGATGATGGTATTAATACCATTATGGAAAAATATGACTCACAATAAAAAATATATTGAAATTATTATTTTTAGACAGAAAAGTGATCACTACACGTTATTCTTAAAAGATACGAATATGCTCTCGCGGACTTTTTTGTAGATCTCATTAAGAGGAACAATACTCCAGTACATTTTTTTCATGTAGTACTTACCTTTAAAGCAGCGCATGCGCGAAAGTGTCTTAACGGGTAGGACTTTATACATATTTATCGTATTTATGTTAATTTACATAAGAATGTACAAATAATAAACTATATATAAACCTTCTACGAAAAATACTCGACCTAATGGTGAAAACCGCATAAAAATCCGTTGGGTTGTTTAGAAGAAGAAGAGTTAGAAACAACAGACAGACACGAAAAGCGACTTTGTTTTATAAGATACTAGCGACCCCCTTGCGGCTTCGCCCGCTTTTACTACTGGATTATTCATATAATGTATGTTTGCAAAGCACTTAAGATAATGTGAAAATTAATTAAACCTTAATACAACCCGCATTTTCGTAGTTTCAATAAGGATTTTCCAATAGTTTTACACACCAAGGATTTTTTAGTAGGCACTGTAATTTTAAATCTTTGCTACTAATTATTTCAAGTTTTTATTAAAATATATTTAAATGACTATTTTTAGATAGTTAAATTACTATTTTTAAACGGAAGAAATTATGAACAAAAACCTACCTACTAATAACTACTATAAAAAATATGAAACCAAATATATCGTGCTGAAATAATACAATCAACTCCAATTATCCAATACGTGCAAACGCATCTAATTCTTCGTTGCTATAAAGGCAGACGGGTTTTTTTTTTCGAGCTTGTGGTTAATGCTGAAGAGGGTATTCTGTCCCTGAAACGTGGCTGCCTGTGAGGAAAATTAAATAGAATGCATCAGCCGGGAATCGAACCCGGGCCGCCCGAGTGGCAGGCGAGCATTCTACCACTGAACCACCGATGCGTGTAAGGCAGGCGGGCAGACGCGCTTGTTTAAGCAAATCGTCGCGGGACGCATGGCGAGTGGCGAGCCGTTTCGCAGCAAGGATTGTTTGATATTGTAACAACTTCTAAAGTACTTATTAAAATGAAAAACGTAACTAATATACTTATTTATATGCTGAGACTAAGGGATAAGTGAAACTTGAGTAACATACAGCTGATGTGTCAACGGCGGGATGTGTCAACAATTAAATGCGTTTTTCTGTAAAACTATTCGCAATTTCGAAATAGTGTAAAAAGCTAATTTTATCTTCGTTTAACGTAGAAAATTAATAAAGTATTTTAAAGGATAAGGATTAATACCATTATGGAAAAATATCCCTCACAATAAAAAATATATTGAAATTACAATTTTTAGACAGAAATATGATCACTACACGTTATTCTTAGAAGATACGAATATGCTCTCGCTGACTTTTTTGTAGATCTTATTAAGAGGAACAATACTCCAGTACATTTTTTCATGTAGTACTTACCATTAAAGCAGCGCATGCGCGAAAGTGTCTCAACGGGTAGGACTTTATACATATTTATCGTATTTATGTTAATTTACATAAGAATGTACAAATAATAAACTATATATAAACCTTCCCTGAGAAATACTTGACCTAATGGTGAAAACCGCTTTAAAATCCGTTGGGTGGTTTAGAAGAAGAAGAGTTAGAAAGTTCAGACAGACACGAAAAGCGACTTTGTTTTATAAGATATAGGATAGGATAGGATAAAAAACACTACGCCAACTAGTAGCAACCGCAAGCTCATCTTACACCGGAACTGACGTCAAATAATGTGACCCGGTCAAAAGACTTTAGGAAGGTTCCTTCAAAGCAGCAAAGCTCACAGTCTGTCGAATGAAATAATTTTTGCTTATATAGTTCTCTTTAAAAGAATTTTTATTGCCTTTAGTTATTGCGTTGAAAGATTTCTTTCTAATTTCTTGTACGTACCTTAAAATATGTTTTAACTAAAAAAAACAGCTAATTGTATAGATATTTTACACGGTGATTAGTCTGTTCAAGCGGAGGTATAAAAATTCCCCAACTAGGAATTAAACCCATAACCAACTTTCATATAGTCAGATGCAAACTATGTATTTCAAAACAAATTGCTCAACTTTTGCAAATTAAGCATTTCCTAACTACACATAGTTAAGAAGTTTTAATTTTACTAGATGCCTGTGGATTCGATCTCTGTTCCAAAGAATGTATATTTAAATTTTTGATTTTGCTTGTCTTTATTTCTTATGTCTTGTTTTTATTCTGAGATGACCTGTTATACTCTAACCTAGGGTAAAACACGGCGTTATGTTACACCACGCAACATACTGTATCTCAATGTCAATATAGCAAGAATCAAAAGATACATAGGGAATACAAACTTACTTGAATTAATATCAAAAGCGCAAGGTTGTGGGTTCGATTTCCGCTCAAAAGAATAATTATATTTACACTATAGTACGGTCTCGCGGTCACGATCGTCCTGAAGTTAGGTTTTCTAAGTTTGTGCGGATTATTCATTCAAAAAAATATATAATGTGCACGGCCATCTAAAGTTAACTTCTCAAAGGCCACGACTTGTTGAGCGTCATGCAATTTTTTGTTTCCTTAATAGACAAACCGAGGGTTTGAATTCCGTCACTCAACACGTTCACGTCAACTCTACGTTCTGTAATACGTGAAAAAGTGTAAAGCCGTTATAAATAAAAAAAGTGCCCGCTATTTATCTTAAAAGTCTCATATCAAATCTGAACAAAATTCGAACGACACACGAAATGCTAATTCATCAGACAACATTGACATAAAAACGTCGACTTTTCCTTATATTTGGATAAAAATGATATTAGATGTATTGAAAATACGCTTACAAATCGACTGTTCCAGGAAATGAAGGAATTTACAAAGAGGAAATAATGGGTTCATTACATTTTTGGAATTCCAAATGAAGACAATTTGCCTTTTCCTGGTGAAATACCCTGTCAAATATATGTATGAGCTTTTTGTAATATTAGATTGTGTGGATTTGAGATACGAGAAAAACCTTTATATTTAACTAGGACTTTGCGCGCGGTTTCGTCTGCTTGGTGTACATTAATATGTTTTTTATATAAAAAAATAATAAAATACCGCTTGATACTTTCAGTAATAAGTTACTCGTGGTTACTAAAGTGGGAAACGAAATTGCCTAAATCGGAACGGGATATCCCAAAATTAGGTTCCCAGGTTCCCTCTGCCTACCCTACTATGTCCGGGATACACATTAAGTTAAAAAAACTACGTGGTTCAACACATGGTTTACGTTCACGTGGTTTACATACCAACGCTCTGTTAAGCCACTCTATTAGAGAAAACTGCATAAAAATTGTTACGTAAGTAAATTGAAAGATCTAATCGTGATTTAGTATGAATTGACTTATAATATATATTATGCAAACTTATAATGTTCCATAACCGTTGTCGTTGAGACCGTCGTGGCGCAGTGGTTGTCCCACTGACTATAAACGCAATGGTCGTGGGTTTGATCACCAAATAAAAAGTTTAAAAAATATACTCCTTATATTAAAGTAACATCTGCCAAAGTAAAAAAAACAATGTTAAGAAAGTGTCTTAACAAAAACAGTGTCTTAACACTAGTTTCCCTCTACCTGTCTAGATATATGTAGGATATAGGGTGAAGCTTAAACAAGCACTCTCTATATTAAACGACAGATTCCTAAGTGATATCTTCATTAGTTAATTGTCATTAAATTAGAGGTTTGAGTTGTGGTTTGGCTTAATCAATTAGTTCATACTACTATTAGCTAATACATTATACAGTGTATATATGCATACGGGTAAAGACAACATTCCCTAGCGGCTATAAATAGCATTATTTAAAAAAGTTTATCGGTTAAGAATCTATATATATAAAAGGACTTGTTCTCACTGACTGAGGTAAGACGCACGCACAGCCGTAACCGCCGATGGTAGAAACGTGGAATTTGGACAGATGTTTACTTTCATATTCTGGACGTCCACTAAGAAGGGATTTTGAAAAATTTTAACCCTTAAGGGGTGAAATAGGGGTTGAAAGTTTGTATGGAAATAAATTTAAATCAGCACCGATTTTTATAAAATTTGAAATTTAGATTTTTAAAAGTATTTAATTGAACACGTGTTTCATAGTTTTCTAGAATTCTTGCCCTAAGGGTGCAAATAAGGGGTTGAAAGTTTGTATGGAAAAATCTTTAATTCGCCAACGATTTTTATAAAATTTGAAATTGAGACTCTTAAAAATATATTATTAAACATGTGTTTCGTAGTTTATTAGAATTCACCCCTAATTACGCAAGCGAAGCTGCGCGCGTCCGCTAGTATAATATAAAATACCGGTCAAATGCGAGTCAGACTCGCATTCCGAGGGTTCCGTACCAATTTCAGCATAATACCTTTACAATTATTTCACTCAGAATCATTATTTTTGGTAAAATCAGCAAAAAAACCGATAACATAGATGGCGGAATATCATCATCATCAGATTCAGATTTTTTTGGTTCTGTGTCACTTCAACGTTCAACTCAAAATACTTTTAAAACCGACGACGACAACGACTGACGCAAGTTATAAATATATGAAGCTCTTCTGTTCCGAAGTAGGTAATTGGCAGACTACACATAGACCCTACTACTGGAATTCTTTTTTGAGGAATGTAGGGGAGAACTAAGAAAGAATTGTTCAAAATTCGTTGGCGAATGGGAAAAAAACGGGTTGTTATGTCTTAGAGTCCACATAAACAAAGTTGCGGCCAACTATTATTTATAATACAAAAAAAAATCGGGATTGAATACCCCACTCATTTACATTATTTTATTTAAGTGTTACAATTGGGTTAATCAAACACACAGTGCCTTAACTACAGAAAACAATCATTAGTTATAAGAAAAAAAACATGGCTTAAAATATCTAAATTAAAATTCAACTCGCGTCACTATAATCCTCGTAGTAATTAATCAAATAGAATTTTGTTGAAGCACTAATGTGGGAGTAATTTAATGTTATTTCGCAGAAATAATAAAGAGCTTGCTATAATATTCAAAATTTTAAAACATTTATAATTTTAATAGCTTATTAAAATTTCTTTAATTACATATTTTAATGATTACAGCCCTTGAACTATACGATTCTTTGTTTAATATTATTTAAGTGTACCTACTTAGGTAAAATTACATTAACAAAAAATATTTTGGGATTTTATTTGTTTTTGCTAGCAAAAATTGTTATATTTAATAAAAAAAATGTTATTTTGAATATATTTTTATAGGTAAATCCCGATCCCATGAGATTTTCAAAATAAAAAATATAAATGTGTTGCACCATAACCTCTTCAATATCCCATTAAAATCAGATTCATCTGTTCTAGAGATTAGCCCATACAGATATCTGTTCATATACGGAACCTCTAATTTTGGTAGAAAGTGAGTTTTGTCACATACATCAATAGGTTACTTTTGGCTACTCCCTAAGGTAGGAGATATGTATATCAGGGATAATATACATAAAAAAAAGTTATTTTATTTATTATTTATATTCTAAAAATACCTAGGATTTATCTAAAAGATCCAATAAGAAAAAGAAAATATTAAATGAAATAAGTTATAAAAGTTATTATTATTTTTACCCAAAAAAATTCTCCAGGCAACACAATAAAATCGTATAATCTTGATAAGTGTGCGTCTTTGAGTACTTCTGTTGTCCCTTACAGGCCCACGGTCAGTTTGGATAGGACTATTTCAAAAGGATATTCTAATAAAAACATGGTATATTTATATGTATTTTTAATAAAATATAGTAAATCGCGATGGACCAGTGGTAATTGTAATAACCAAATATTAGTATAAGAAGTAAGAATAATTAAAATATAGTTATCTTTTCATGAAAAACGTTAATTTTATTTCTTTTATGATAGTTAATTAACTTATATTCAATGCAATCACTGAACTTTCGAAGTTTTTTTTTATTATTATTACACTTTGCTTCTACACCAGAGCGAAGAAATAAATATTAAATATTTCATTTACTCAAGTGAAAATCGAACCCACAACCTATCGCGCTTACAGTCACAGTTTATTCCCCTACTCCACGAAAGGCCTCTTTCAAAGTTATACATTAAAATTGTATCGTAATAACATGTAAAGTAAAATACCGAGTTTCTGTTTATTTAGACATTAAGATACTTTGAGTGGGCGAAAGTTTAACATTCCAAATGAAAGTAGATCCTCATTAATAATGTGTGCCAAAACTTTTGTCCCATTCAGTTTGCTCAAAAGCTGCTTAATTTTCAACAAAGAGAGGTCATCCTTTGAACTGTTTTTGGAAGTTATAATTTGTCGACTTATAATATTATACTAATTAATTTGTACCTTTGCATATCATTAACGTGTTACTTCTGTTTTTCTTATTTTGTTTTGAATTTTACTTATAAATACATTACTTATTTTCATATTAATAAATATTTCGATGTTGATGGTTTTATATTTGTATTATGTAGAGACTGTTATATTATAATAGAATAAATGCACGATGATAATTAAAGTTTAGAGTAAAAAAAATAAATTTCAGTTTATTTAAATATTTAAATTTGGTAGAGACCTTGAGTACCAAATTAAATAACAAAAGTTCGCATTGATTGCTTGTGTGGTTAAAAAATATTCAAAGCTTAAGGTCTAGATTTTTAGTTTTTAGGTTTTTATTATTAAAAGTAGGTTATATATAAAAATGGGGGAGACAACGTTGCAGACTGAAAAATATCTACAAAACTTGCCTTAATACTTTTTCTTATAAGGCAAGAAGCTATAAGTTTTAAAGTTCATATGTACTCATATATACGTAAAACTTATTATATAAAAACATGCTAGAGATGATAGATCTAAGTTAAATCATAGTTTTTGCTTCCACTAAAAAAGTATTGGAAAGGCAATATACCGCAACGTTTTCCTTTTTTACACAACCCAGTAATCAAGCGACGTTTGATTTTTATCAAACATGTTTCATATTTTTTGACTCTACACCAAATATTCACACATAGATGACAGCATTTTCAAAAAAAATACACATAAACTTTTAGTTAGTTTTCCTTATTTTTTTTAAGATTACCTATATATAATATAACATTGAAAACTTTACGTAAGTATATAAAAAACGGGTATAAAAACAGCATATAAATACATTCACAAACAACCCAATAAACCATGTTATCAATAACCATATAATCTTATTATCACTAAACTGAATATACCGACCGATCTCCGTAACAACATTATAAATCAAATTTATCTTTTCCCACCATCATAAATCTAGAAAAATCAACACTAATCACTTATTAAAATAAAATAAATAAAAAACACTCCACTCACCATATAAATTGTATCACATTAGCAATCCTCAGTAACCGCGTTACCAAGATTTAAAACACTTTTTGCCGCGAACACTACTTCTAACGATAGGACCGTGCCTTTGAAACGGTAGATTCAAACTGAATATTCGCGCAGGCTCCATGTTACATCTAGAACGGGGAGATGGAAAGGTCAGTTCCAAAGTAAAACTCGTCTCTATATATGATGTAGAGAGGGTGAAAGTTGTTCGTAGCGCTACGCCGTAGAGCTGCTACGATATAAATTATTTATTTAATTATAGATTTATAATTATTATATGTTCTTTTTTGTTGTTTTTTGTTTTGTTCTGTTGCAATTTGTTATATTGTTTCTTATTTTTATTAATATGATTGTATAATATAATGTTAATAAATGAGTAAAAAAATTATCGAATGAATAATTAACGCTTTGTTAGGAAAAGTTTTTAATTATCATTATAATAACATACGTATTTTCTTTTATTGTATGCACAAAAGTATTATTGTTTCAAAAATGTATTCATTTCTTCGAAAACTCAAAGAAATCTGTTTTTTGTCTTAAATTCATTGAAATTACAATAGAGATATCTCAAATACTTTCTATCCAATAGTTTACAGAGTTTTTATTGATAAATAGGAAGGATAGAAAAAATCAGGCCGCCTCTTCTATGAACCTGGTAATTATCTTTGGATAAGAAACCAAATCAAATCAGCTTCACGCTGTATGCCGCACACAGCAGGGTAGGCAGAGGGAACCTAGAGTTAAGACACTTCGTTCCCCACATTCCGAAGAATTGTGAAGGCGTTGTGTCTTGAGTGGCGGAACTTAACACCGCTCTTTGTCTCGACACCAGAGCAATGAAATTATAAATTTAAAAAAAATATAATTTAATATTTAAATTCCTTCAGTGGGGATCAAACTCACAACAAGCTACGTTTACAGTCACATTTTGTGTCCCTGCGCCACTACTGGCCTCTTTTCTTTGGATACTTTTTACAAAAAACATTTCTATGATTATTAGTCATGAATTTCGCTTTGTCGCTTTATTTAAAAATATAACTTAAACATACATGTTCGAGTAATATTATGCTTTATCTCAATCTTTTTATACATATAATTAAATTGTAACCAATCGCTGTCTGTTTATGGACTTTTCTTAATAATTAATGTTTTTTTTTTATATTATAAATTGCTTTATTGTGCAATAGAAAGTACTTCGTTCAACTAAATAGCTACAAAACAATTGCTTAATTGCATCGGCAGGTCGTTAAAAATATTGTTATCAGAACAGGAAAGTAATTTAAATTAGTAAATAAGTAATTGTATAATTCAAGCAGGCGAAGCCGCGAGCGGGTAGCTAGTATAAAAATATAGCTTTTAGGTTAATGGATACTGTTCAATCAATTTATCTAAAATATTACTAAGTGACGAACATTAATTTCATGATGGAGTACATTTAAATAAAACGAATACAAATGTATGTAAATAATGTTACTTTTATCGATAAATTTATAATGTACTTTATATACACCTAGGTCCTGGAATCCTACCCTAGTTAAGTTTATTTATCAAATAGACATTCGATACCTTTATGAGTATGCAACTCATAAAAACGCATTTAACAAAATATTAGGTTATATGAAAATTATTCAATTGATAGAATGGCTTGATTTAATGGCTTAGAGCGAAGTAAATATAAGCATTTCTATATTATTTCCTTCAAAATTGTATTTGCGTAACCTAACACCGAGTCTTGTTTGTCAAAACGACTTGGTGGTGCAGCATAGTGCAGTACTTACTAAAATATCTCATAGTATGTAAATAGTTGTGAACTCGATAACTTAGGTGAATAATTTAAATTATTCTAAGGCTTATTATCTAGCATGATAAAGCGAAGCGTTTAGTTACTTAACACAACACGGAATATATAGAAAATTGATGGAAACTGTAGAGTGGAGTGCCTTAACTCTCAGTGTCTAAGTCTCTCTTTCTGTCTAATTATATGCGGAAGATATTAAAAGTTAAAACTATTATGTACACCGGACTAGTGCCCTCTAATGTAATGCTTGATAGATTTTAACAGCGCTACAATCGAGTCAATATTGGACAAGCGAGAACATAACCTATGGCCTTTAGACCAGAATACGTAATTAGATTGCGTACTTCGCTATGTATGAATTTACTTCCATAAATAGAATTTCGTCTAAATTTTTGATTCATTATTTATTGATGTATTTTTGTCAATACTTCGTTGATATGGATTGGGCTCCAAGGTCCAAACTTGGTAATCACTCTTAACTTTGAGATCGATTTTGAGATGTCGTTTTCATAGTTCATCGTTATTTAAACGGCATCTCAAGATTGCACTCAGAGTTGAGAGCAGTTTTTAATACGGTCCTAAATGAAGGAGAACTGAAACATATCTTAATAAATACAATAAAAAAATTGCATCACTATTTTTCCGTATAGTAGGGTAGAAGGAACCTAGTGTTAAGAAAATTCCTCACTTTAACCAACTTTCAGAGACATTCACGTTGAGTAGCGGAACTCAAGGCTATTTAAGGGTATTTACATATCATTACATGTAAAATAACTAAGCAACCACCATTTATAAGCACATACACATATACATACATACATAAAAGCTTTATATATTATAGTATAATTTATAGTATCGGATTAACTCCTTTCTGTACCATAGAACTTATGGCAACCCTGCATAATTAATACTTGTCTTATCCGAATTAACCCTCGGGCGGAAGGACGGAAGTCAAGTTAAGTTTTGATGTTTGGTTTTAATTCGTATCTTGTACTTTGTGCTAACAAGACGTACTATATTGAAATATGTTGGGTAAAATATATGATTATATATAGTATAGTTTGCAAAGTGATTATGACTTTGAAGGTTGTGGGTTTGACTACCAAGTTTACCAAAAAGTTTTATAAGAGTGAGGAGAAAGGAAATTAAGAATATTTTGTACGAGGAAACCTTGTCGTAAGTTATAGGTGTATAATAATAAATTAATTTTTAACAAAAACAAAAACCGACTTCTAACACAACGAACTAAAAAGTGAAAAATAATTATACAAAGATTTTATAATTTTGAAGTCGGTGGCAAGTAAAACAAACAGGCTTAGTAATTAGATATTGTAGTAA
>JAEBDU010000096.1:1013061-1029760 GCA_016802625.1 Heliconius numata
AATTATTTATTTAATTATAGATTTATAATTATTATATGTTCTTTTTTTGTTGTTTTTTGTTTTGTTCTTTTGTAATGTGTTAGTATTGTTACTTATTTTTATTAATATGATTGTATAATATAATGTTAATAAATGAGTAAAAAAATTATCGAATGAATAATTAACGCTTTGTTAGGAAAAGTTTTTAATTATCATCATAATAACATACGAGTATATTCTTTTATTGTATGCACAAAAGTATTATTGTTTCAAAAATGTATTCATTTCTACGAAAACCTAAAGAAATCAGTTTTTTGTCTTAAATTCCTTGAAATGACAATAGATATATAAATATATTTTTATATATATAGAATTGAGAAAAATTTATTATTCTTATTTCTATTTTCACAGATAGGGAAAAATCAGGTCCATTTTTTTTCAGGTTCAAGAAATAAGCATCTGTATAAACAGCTGTAATAGCAGAAAGTAATTTGGACTAGTAAGTGAGTAATTGTGCAATTCAAGCGAGCGAAGCCGCGAGCAGATCGCTAGTATAAAAACATAGCTTTTAGGTTAATGGATACTGTTCAATCAATTTATCTAAAATATTACTAAATGACGAACATTAATTGCATGATGGCGTACATTTAAAAAAAACGAATACAAATGTATGTAAATAATGTGACTTTTATCGATAAATTTGCAATGTACTTTATATACACCTAGGTCCTTGGTTCCCTACCCTAGTTAAGTTTATTTATCAAATTGACATTCGATACCTTTATGAGTATGCAACTCATAAAAACTCATTTAGCAAAATATTAGATTTATTATTTGAAAATTATTCGATCGATAGAATGACTTGATTTAATGGCTAAGAGCGAAGTAAATATAAGCATATCTATATTATTTCCATCAAAATTTTCGTAACCTAACACCGATTCTTGTTAGTTAACCCTTAACTGCTCGCACGAAGAAAATCGCTTAACTACTCGCACGGGGTCCGTGGTGACCCCAATTTGTATGGATAAAATTTGATGATTCCTTTTTTTTAATGAAACAAGCGAATAGTAATTATGAAAGTACTTTATTTAATCTATAAGACATAAAAACCACAACTTAAAATAAAATTTTCTAAGGCATAAAAATAACAAAAATATAAACTTCTACAATAAGGAACATTTTTGGCACAACATGAGATCATGCATTAAAATTTCATTAATATTTAGGAACTATGGCAATCATCGTTATTGCAGTTTTGGCAGTAAACAATGAAGTGCTCATTACACAAAAACTTTTTGCCTTAACTGCATTTTGTGGATACTTTTCGGTCACTCTTTTTCATGCACCGCACCGCCCACGCCCACGCCCAGCACCTCCCACGTTTAGTGGTAGGTGGAGCAGGTGGAGTTTCCAAACCATATACTTCCAATAGCCGCGTGGTTCGACGTTTTTGATGACTTTCAACAAGTTCCGTTGCAAGTTGTCGCAAGAATGTTTGATAACTGAGGAATAAAAAAAGACCTATGTAAATAACATATTTGTACGAAAAATACAAAAAAAAAATTTAAACCAGTAAAACGATAGAAATTATCATTCACTATAATATTTCATTCAAAGTTATATCAATATGTAATTAAAAACAATAGAATATAAAAAGCTTACCTTTCTCAAAAAAGTTACGTAAGTACTCGCACGGGGTCACGGCTCAAGAGAGCAGAGGCTTAGCCTTCACCTGCAGCGGCCTAAACGGTACTAAAGTATGTTCTTTAGCGCATATTAGGAGGCTAGCGGGCGTGCGGGGAGGTTCCAACCGTTGTAAGTGCATTTTTTCGATATGCGAAAGTGCTTTGACCCCATGCGAGCAGTTAAGGGTTAAAACGACTTGTTGGTGCAGCATGGTGCATTACTTACTAAAATATCTCATAGTTGTGAACTCGATAACTTAGGTGAATAATTTAAATTATTCTAAGGCTTATTATCTAGCAAGATAAAGCGAAGCGTTTAGTTACTTAACACAACACGGAATATATAGAAAATTGATGGAAACTGTAGAGTGGAGTGCCTTAACTCTCGGTGTCTAAGTCTCTCTCCCTGTCTAAGTATATGCGGAAGATATTAAAAGTTAAAACTATTATATACACCGGACTAGTTCTCTCTAATGTAAAGCTTGATAGATTTTAACTGCGCTACAATCGAGTCAATATTGGACAAGCGAGAACATAACCTATGACCTTTAGACCAGAATACGTAATTAGATTGCGTACTCCGCTATGTATGAATTTACTTCCATAAATAGAATTTCGTCTAAATTTTTTATTCATTATTAATCTATTGATGTATTTTTGTCAATACATCGTTGATATGAATTGGGCTTCAAGGCCCAAATTTGTAAATCGCTCTTAACTTTGAGATCGATTTTGAGATGTCGTTTTCATAGTTCATCGTTATTTAAACGGCATCTCAAGATTGAACTCAGAGTTGAGAGCAGTTTATTAATACGGGCCTAAATGAAGGAGAACTGAAACATATCTTAATAAATACAATAAAAAAATTGCGTCACATATTTTTCCGTATAGTAGGATAGAAGGAACCTAGTGTTAAGAAAATTCCTCACTTTAACCAACTTTCAGAGACATTCACGTTGAGTGGCGCAACTCAAGGCTATTTAAGGACATCTACATATTATTACGTATAAAATAACTAAGCAACCACCATTTATAAGCACATATACATACATACATAAAAGCTTTATATATTATAGTATAATTTATAGTATCGGATTAACTCCTTTCTGTACCATTGAACTTATGGCAACCCTGAATAATTAATACTTGTCTTATCCGAATTAACCCTCGGGCGGAAGGACGGAAGTCAAGTTAAGTTTTGATGTTTGGTTTTAATTCGTATCTTGTATTTTGTGCTAACAAGATATTAATGTATTGAAATATATTGGCTGAAATGTATCATTATATATAGTATAGTTTGTAAAGTGATTATGACTTTGAAGGTTGTGGGTTTGACTACCAAGTTGACCAAAAAGTTTTATAACAGTGAAGAGAAAGGAAATTAAGAATATTTTGTACGAGGAAACCTTGTCGTAAGTTATAGGTGTATAATAAAAAATAAATTTAGTTGTAATTTTTATATTTTTGTTAAAAGTTTTTTATATTTTTTCAGTAAATTTACCAATAATAAAGTTATTTTTCCCGCTACCCAAAGATTAGAATTATCATTTGGCGAGAGAGAATATAGTTGTTAGCATCTTTGTAGGGAAATCAAGTCCCGCTACATTCAAATTTAAAATTGGTTTTCTAAGTATTTAAAAAAAAAGCTAAATAAGAATTGGTACATCTGGTTGGGCTCTACGATGCCACAGAGAAACATACATACATATACACCCATACAGACCTACGCAAACACGTGATACTTATTACATCCCTATGTTTTAGTCAGAGATTAAAAATAAGATAACTGATTATTATAAAGTTCATAAAAATAAATGAACGCCTAGTATAAATTCTTGAGGCCTTTGTGGTGAAGTGGCACAACGTATACTGTAATCACGATTTGAATTCGATTCCCACTCAGAGGAATGAAATATTTTTATTTTCTCGCTCTGGTAAGGATACAAAGCGCGACGTTAAGCTCCGCCACTAAACACAACAGAAGTAGAGAACAGAGTGTCTTAACACTATCTTTGTGCTATATGTGGGATACTGCGTGAAAATGATTAATTTTAATACTGTATACCTAAACTAAACTACCTTAGTCTATTTATAAAATTAATAATAAAATAGAAGAAATAAGTACAAAGTAATGATTTATATATTGCTCGATGGAAATAGACAACAGAAATTGGTTTGACCTTTTCTTTAATAAGCACGATAGGAATGTTTTACAAACTATAATAAGAGAGAAAGAAAATCTAAACAATGTTTTGTATTAGAAAGGATAGAATTATGTGAAACAATTTGAAATTTATTACTAAGTGTATAATAATAATACTTAATTATTTTATTTATTAATAGTAAATTGAGGCTCTTGTGGCTCAGTCAGTGTCTGAACGTAAACGCGACAAATGTAAGTTCGATTCCCACCCGTGAAAATTAACTATTATCATTTATTTGCTCCGGGAACAAGACATAAGCGGCGTTGAATTCCACCACTTAAGACACAATGTCTCGAAAATTGCCCGAAAAGTGAATAATATTAGGTTCCCTCTGCCTAAGTAGTTTTAGCGAAGAAATGGAAATGTAAACGTAAATAAATATTTCACTTCCTCGAATGGGAATCGAACCCACAACCGTCGTGTCACACCCTTGTGCCCTGCGCCACAACTCTTAATTAATATCTAATTAACATTAATATCAGTACATTTCATCATGAAGTTATTTACTTCAAGGTTTTTCAAGTCCACCCTGAAATATCACGTAGTCTGTTGATTAAGAGATCCCCAGCCTAGTACAACTACAAATGAGTCCTCGTATAAGGGCTTACAGTTTGGTTAGTTGTCATGTTGTTTATAATGCTACGTAACTACTAGTAGTGAGTTTGACATATCTCTGGGGAAATTAATGTATTAGTTTCTATGTAATGTAAAAAACATATAATTAGATAATGTTGGAGATGGCGTGGGTCGGAATGGTAAGTATAAGTATAAACATGATGGTTGTGGGTTCAATCCACGCTCGGGGATATTTTTTTTTCAGAATCACTCTGTATCCCGCACATGGCAGGGTAGGTAGAGATAAGGAATATAAATCAGAGGAATATATAAATTATGTTAACGAAGAAGGCGTAGGGGGAACAAGCGTGCGACTGTAAACGCGACCGGTTGTGAGTTCCATTCCCACATCAGGGAACAGAGTGTCTCGACACTACGTTCTTTCTACCGTTTTCAGATACAATGAATTTTTAGAAAATGCCATAAATCACTCCACTAACACAGTATAGTAAGCAAAACCACAAACATAAACTGGTACAAAATTATTAACCTACATCTTAACTAACTTGTATAATATCTTGCGAAAATAATCAAATAATGTAAATTCATAACATCAACAGAATTTCTACGCAAATAGCTGTTCTAATTAACAAGTTGAGACACCCTTATTCTGTGTATTTTACATATATATGCGAACACATACATACATTCGTACATACATTTATATATATTCATTGTATGTTAATCACTTGAATTAATTTTAACTGTTTATGTCAATCTTAAGTTAAGTTGTTTACTAGTTATGTCACCATTTTGCTTAATTAAGTCTGAAAATGGATATTATTAAATTCAAGGCCACTCAGAAAGTGTTAACGTTAGTTAGAAAATATTAAATAGTTCATTCCCCTGAGTGGGAATCGAACCCATAACTGCGCGGTTACAGTCGCACGCTTGTGCACTGGCCGCAAAGTTGCTTAAAAAAATAATTAATTAATTTCAATAGCTCTTAAACGCTTATTTAATTAGTGTTACATTGAATCGACAGAATGTTAAAACAGAATGAGGTTACGTCCTAAAGACAACTCGTGGCTACCTGCCAGGTAGGAAAAGACAGGCTTATTCCATTTTTCCAATTTCATTATTGATTATTTAAAATGTCGGTCGATTTAAATATGAATATTAAATTAATTTCATAAGTTAAACTTAGTATAGGTAAATATTTCATTTTAGACGTAATGGTTATGAATTCGTTCGTTCGATTAAAAGTCAGACAAAAATTTTCTTAATCGGGAAAACTAAATATTTAATATTAAAGGTAATAAAGCAAGATTTGAACTTAAAACTGATGTCACGTTTATAGAAGACGTCGTACCACTACGCTACGATGGCGTTTAACAAACCTACTACTACAACTCTTTACTAATGTAATTGTATAGAAAACATAGTAAAAGTGACATTATCATGAAAAATCCTCATAATATTTTACATCCATTATCATAAATCACTTGCCCAAGGCGTTAAGAACAAAAGTCTCGGGAATCAAACAAATAGCGCCATTTCCCGTGATCTATCAAACGATGAAGATTTTGTCAAGGAACACGCTCGGATAGGGCTATTGTTGAAATACCCTCCTTTATTATAGAAGTGCTTTAAGGTCAAGATCATTATTATGTGGAATTTTCAAGGCTGAAATCATAATCGGGCGTAGTTTATTTCACAGTTGGGGTATTATTTTTTGCTGAACTGCATTTAAATATTGTGAATCTTTAAATTATTGGTACCAGTCATACTTATTAAGTCTTTTCTTTAATAGTCTTGTTAATTCTGTTAAATTTTTAGCTTCACGCTGCATCGCGCATGCAGTAAGGTAGGCAGAGAAAGCATAGTGTTAAGACACTGATCGAGCTGAACTCAACGCTGCGTTTTGCCTCGACTGCAGAGACAAGGAATGAAAACAATAAATACTTAATTTCCTCGAGTGGGAATCCAACCCACAACCTGTCACGTGTACAGTCACGTGCTTTAACCACTGCACCACTACTGGCTTTATAAAATATTGTAAATAAATATTTCCCCACACACCGCAGCCGTCCTGACACGTTTTTAAGCTTCCATTTAAATATACGTTGCAGTTCGCTCATGCGTATTTAATAACAAGAACAAAACCGCATTCGTATTTGTGAATAATTAACTTAACTTTTTTTTACTTGTTATTATAACGTGTTTTAATAGTGCACTTTTAAATGTGCTCGTATTTTATTATAATGGGATTAACAGATTTAATGACGAAAAAAATAGAGGCCAGGCGCAGAGATACGAAGTTACGACTCTAAGTGCAACGGCTGTGGGTTCGATTATCGTTCGGAGGAATTAAATATTTAAGGTTTTTATTTTCTCGCCTTAGTAACAAGGCAAAGGGTGGCGTTGAGTTCCACAATTTCTCAAGAATACGTAATGCGATAATTCGAAAAGTGGGGAACAAAAGTGTGTTATTCCCTGTGCCTAACATGCGTGCACACGTAGACATCATCTATTCTATTCTATCTATCACTCTATTCTCCGTATTCCGTTTCTCTCATATTCAAGAAACATTTTGTGAGCTGGGGTAATTATTTAATAATCAATTTGGGTATATTTCTATACCTACTATAATAATGTGTGTATTATTTTATGACATTCCGTGGAAAACTGGGACACTATTTACAACGGCCTTGCAACAATTAAAACAATATTATAAAATTAATTTATACCGAGATATATGACAAAGCTAACAAATCTTAATAATACGAATAGAACATTAACAATACAATATTGGTGTTTAATTGATTCATACTCACATACAGGCATACGTTGCTGAGACAGAAGTGCTACAAGCACATGACAGGTAATATGTCTTGGAACCAAGGAATGGCTATTGAACTAGCCGAGATAGATGGCTTTCTGACAAAATGGTAGCAAGTTTGATACCCAATGAGATATAGGATGTATTTTGAATTGTGGTATTTTGTTTCTTCCTAAGCACAGTTGGACTAGTGTTATGACAAGCAGTTACTCATTTTCTATTTTAGAGACATTGCATTGACATTTGAGGCGTGTAGATTCGCGTAACTCAACGCTGGATGCGTCTACCATAGCATAGAAATGAAAATAAATTAAATATAATAGATTATTATTTTTACTAAGAGGCAACTGCTCCCTGTTATTATAGCACATTAAATAACTTTAATTAATACTATAAGCTAATTGCAATAATCATCAACATCTTATTGAAGCTCTCAAATGAGGTTAATCGTGCAAATTAAATTAATTAAATGGATCAATTGCTGAGATAATGTAAATAGTATTGGGTTCAATATTAGTTAAAAGTTTACAAAGGCCTAGTCTAGCCTTATTGGGATTGCTATATATGTTAGAGAAATATTTATTTTCCAAACATTTTGAATTTAGTTCCATTTCATTTTCTTACATTGCCATTATCTTTCATTGTGGAGTTTTTTTTTCATATTTCACTTCAAGCTGTATCCCTCACACAGCACCCTGCTGTGTGAGGCAGGATGTGAGGAGGAGGCAGGATGGACACCATGAGCCTAGTGTCAAGGCACTCCCTTTCCACTAAGACATTTATTTCTATTTCCCATTTTACGCCGAATTCTAGAGGCATGATATGTTGAGCATCGAAACTCAACGCCGCGCTTAATAGGTATTCACTCGAATGATATTTGAACCCAAAACTATCACCTCCAGTTACCTGGCAACAATCATCAATGATGTATATGAAAAAATATTACTTCTAAAATATTAATATTACAAAAAAAACAAAGAAAAATATACTCTACTGTAATAACATAGAGTCTAAAATGATTTTGAAACGTCATCCAAAAATGTTGATCCCATAAAATAATGATGAACCTTCAAAAATATAATATCTTTAAAAGCAATCGGCCGGTTAATTAATTAACCAAGCACTATGTAAAGGGGTGGCTATTAATTTTATACCACTTTTTCCACTCCAATCTTTTTAATCGATTCTTGTAACGATATTCTTGTATATTTATCAACAAGTCAGTTTATTAAGAAATTTCAAATTTAGGCCACCGTGCGTAGTGCTTTGTCTTGTTTCTAGATAAATGAAAAAAAAATCCGAATAGGCATCAAACCCACAACAGTTACGTAGTCAGTGCCGTTTTGGCATGACTGCCCCAGAACTAGTAATTTTTTAGCTCTAACATGTTTTTCTGTAGCTAATCTTTCTTATATTAATAAAAGAAAATCTGTTAATAATATTCTAATGTATTCTACACACTCAACAATGATTATTTAACGATATGTTATATCTATCAATTTATATAAAACCAAAAAAAACAAGTATATAAGTAATTTTGCGTGGATAGCGGAGTGTCTTAACACTTAGCTCCGTCTGCCATGCGCGATAAAATGTGAAGCTAAAAACAAATGTTTAAAAAAAAAGTAAGACAAACGCACATCCAACCAATTTTTTTGTATTGTACAAACAAACAAAGCCAACCATGAAAAAGTTCTGAAACTGCGCCGAAATTCAATCCCAAGGCAATTCCATTTTAATTTATAGTTACTCAATTGAGTAATAGCAGTTGACGCAAAAACCCACTGAATGCACGAAAATTGACCACCAGAGCAAATTCACTTTTAAACTTCATACACACGTAACGACTTTAAATACTATACGAGAGTTTTCATAATTTTATTTAATGCTCTATTTATGTATTACTAAACGATATATTGTGATGGGTTTGAGCGTGGTTTTATTTATGTTTAATAAAGCAGAAGGTTGTTGTGGTGCAGTGGCACAAACGTGTAACTTTAAGCGCGACGGCTGTGGGTTCGATTCCCAATTGGGGAAATGAATTACTCATTGCGCGGTGTTGAGTTCTGCCACTCATTGAGTGAAAAATGGAAAACGAAATGTTAAACGAAAAGCGGGACACAGTGTGTAGTTAAAAGCTCAGCTAAACAGAAATACAATAATAATAATACCTAGTAGATAAACAATTACAAATGTTAAACATTTTTTTAGCTTGACTCTATGTCCTAAAACCTGGAGAATTTTAAAAACTTCCCTGACTTAGATAAGCCGAGGAAACCTGGAAACCTAGTGTTAAGACACTTCCGTTCGTTCACACGGAATATTAACGGGGATATTCCGTCGAATTCTAGAGGTATTAGTAGGTAGAGGTAGAATGGCGGAATTCAGCGCCGCACTTTGTCTCATTACTAGAAAAATGAATATATTGCACCTCCTCGATTGGAATTCGAACCCACAACCTATCGTGTTGGCTCAAATATATCATTAATACTAAAATTTCCCTGCCTCATACAAAAAAATACATCAAAAATCAAATCAGCGCTCCATTCAACAACAAACACCTGTTCAAAGATTAAATAACATTTAGTAACAATTTAATTTTTATTTTCATCGATCAAAAGTGACGCGTCATTAACGAACGCCCATTCTCATCCCGTTTTGGCGCACTAATGACAACGCTGGGCTGGGCTGGGCTGGGGGTCGCGGATTTCATTTGAATACATCGTAAAAATGTTTCGAGTTTGGTCTAAGTTGAGAGAATTTTTAAATGAGAAAAATAAATAAAATATGTTAATATTTCTATGTATAAATAAGATTTTTCTATCACATTCGTTTCAACATAGTATTCGCATGACTAATCGCCAGAAAGAACTTCGTATGGAGACACTCAGTTTTCCACTTTCTACTCCAATTTCCATCTTCTCCATTTTATAGAGATTTCTCTAGTATCCATCTAATTTCAAAACATTTGGGCCAAAGACACGACTTCTTATCATAACAAGAATATGAAAATAGTTGCAATATTTAGTATATAGATCAAACCTACTACCATCTTCCACTGTGCTATGATGACCTCACTCCTTCAAATACTTCTTTTATTATATTAAATAATAAATTAAAAATGATACCTTACAGTTACACCACAACTAAAATCTTTTGTTCTTCCTTGTTGCAATATCGCAGTGACAGCCAGTATAACTCGACCCCTTGATTTCTTGACATTACATCGTAATAAAGGAATCTCAATTTATTCCTTCAGACAATAAGGTCTTGCAATCTTGGTCCATTTCGCTCAAACTAGGCTATATCTTAATCTTCTCTTGTATTTTTGGAAGCATTTCTGTTTTGTTTTAATATTCTTTTGTTTGAGTCATGATTTCTTAGTGGATGCAGTGGAATGTGACTGGTATGATGTTGTATGGTGAAGGTAGCCAGTTCTGTTTTTGTAATTGGCAGGTAAATATTTGTATGTTCATGATCTAATGGATGGTGTGTATGTCACATGACACATTGAAAGTGCCTAAGGTAACTCAATGTCTTATGGTAAAAAAGTGCAAATGAATATTAATTTATCTTAAAAAAATCAATTAACCCTTATCGTATTTTTTTTACAAAATATAATAATTCAATTTATAAAAGTATGCAATTTTTCATCAATATTTTCTTATGACGTTATCACGTAACATTGTTTAGCATTGTTCCGTAAGCCGACTTAACAAGCAGTTTCTTAAAACTTACCTGTAAAGTCTTATTTGTACTGACATTGATTGATTGGATGCTAAACTGAGCTTCTTTTGTTTTTTTTTCCACAAATTAAAAATATGTAAACCCTAACGCAAGAGCTGAAATAATTTCAGCCTCGTTTGTCATGCTTGCCTGTCGGGAACATACTAACGCACTCCCAAGCATGTAAATGGCATTCAAACGTTTGTGAACGATTATAGCTTGTGGGGTGTCTATCATAAATAAAGGTAAGATAGATAATTGTATAGAAGAAAAGGAGGATATCATCTTCTATCCTTCGATAAAAGGACTATCTAAGATAAAAAAATCCTTTTGGAACTACTAGTTTTTAAAATTAGCGCCGTTAGCCAAATAACAAAATGCTTCAGCTCTAAACAAATACTCCAGTTTTATAATATAACAAAGAAAATTAGTACAAATTTTAAATTTCTCTATCTATAAAAGTTTATATTGGTAGTAGAAAGTAAAGTGTTTATAAAGCTCTAAGAGGATTGCATTGGTTCAAGCTTTATACGGACTTTCTATAAAATATAGAAATTTCTTAAATTTTTAAACTTTTTCAAGAAGATCAAATTAAAATAATATTAGCTAAAAAATTAATATTTCATATAACATTTTCTTAGGAAAATTTTCATACTGTCTGTGCCATCTAACGGTAGAACTTGAAACTAGTACGTACTATCATGAAGCTTTATTGCTATAGACGGCAGTATCAGAATTTGGTGATACATAAATAACATATTATATTGTAAATTTTTATTTTTAAGTAAAATATTGAAATGAAAGAGGACTATGAAGGACTATTATATAACTTTATATTTTTTTAAAGATTCTCGTAGTATCCCGCATACATCATTGTCGATATTGAATCGACAACCGTCGTGCTTGCGGTCAGACGCTGTGCGGCTGTACCACGAAGACCGCGGCTCAGGGGCACAAGCCTGCGACTGTAAGCGGGACAGGTAGTGGGTTCGATTCACTCTCGAAAAAATAAATATTTATTATGTTCGCTGTAGTAAAGAATAAAGACGTAAAACGCGGCTTCGAATTTGGCAGAAAGTGGGGGACGGATGTTTTCTAACAGGGACTGAATGTCTTAGCACTAGCTTCCAAGGTTTCCTCTGCCTAACCCGGTATGTGCGAGATACAGCGTGAAGCCAAGAACACGAAAGCGAAAGCTATACTTCCTAACTACATAATAAAATGTATATTTGTAAATATACATTTTACGTATATTTTAAATGTATAAAAAAATACTATAAGCAACTTGTAAAGTAGTAGATTTAATGTTCCCAGCCTCTAACTCCTAAAAAAACAGACGACAATAACAAAACTATTTCCGACTCAAAAAATTTCAATGTCTTATAAAAATACATACAAAAGTATACTTTTATACATCTCTTCAACGTATTGTTAAAGTTCACTATCACTAAGCTTGGCTAAGCACTAAGTTATGCGACTCTATGCACTATGCACTAAGCTCAAACTGTATGTATGATACACAAAGGAATTCCAATTTTGTACGTGCATCTACGAAACGACGACGACTATGAATACGAAGCTACTGTGTATTGTTAGTATGTATTTAGAAAGTATTATTATATCTAAAGAATATTGTGTTTAAAGAATATGTTCTTCTAAGTTACAGTATATGTATGTTTTGAAGTTCGAATATTTATTTTCAAAAACAAAAAATTGAAGGAAAAAAACCCTCATATTAGTAGGGTAGGCAAAGAAAGTATAGTGCCACAGTAATAAATATTTTTATAGTTTCGTAATCCCATACATAGTTAGAAAGGCAGAAGGAACTGCGATCCTAGTGTGAAGACACTCTGTTCCCATTAAGTCACTTTCGTTTCCCATTTTCCCCGAAATCCTGAAGAACCAGAGCGAGAAAATGAAAATGTTAAATATTCCATTTCCTCGAGGGGAATCAAGCCACAACCTGTCGCAAATACTGCACCACGACTGGCTCGGTAAAAAAATAAAACTAAAACTATGTCTGTAAAAACTATAAAGTTAATTGTAACGTATTAACTACTAGTGGGCCCGAGCGGATGCGCCCGCTTGAATTATATAAATGTTTATTTTTGTGTATTTAAGAAAAATCGACCTAACTAAGTACTTTAAATTGAGTCGATTTGGGTTCTATAACGTTATTAAAGGTTAATAATAAAAATTTCATAATATCTTCCAAGTACAGACACCGACCCTCTTACGACTTTATTATAAGTATAGATAATAAAATAATAATGAGTTTCTAATATGTCTTAAGAAAAAAGCAGAAACTTGTTTTAAAATTTAAGTTCAAATTGAGAACAAGTTTTAAACAACTTAGAAGATTGATGTCTTTATTGTTTAAAAAGTTTAATCGATCATTTATAATCTAACTTACAGAATACTTCTAATTAAAATATTTTTTCTATAGCAATTTTATTCTTCGTCTCTTTGGACAACATAAGCCTAGTAAAACATTTTTTGCCTAGACTTTTCTTATTAAATTATAATATTTTTTTTTTTGTGGAAAATTGATCTGCTTTTGGGGTATGTTTTATATTTAAATTAATGTTCTCTGTCTCTGTCTCAAAAATTAAGTAAAATTTTAACACCAAGTTTCCTCTGCCTACTATAAGAAAAAAATATTATAAGTGAATTCAACATCGCTCTCTATCTTATTTACCACAGTCAAGAAAAAATAATTAATTTCCCCTAATAGGAATCGAAACCTTTGTGTTTATAGTCAAAAGATATTTAAGAATAAAATATTAAATATTTAATTCCTCTAGTGGGTATCAAACCTACAATCTGTCGCACTTACAGTCGCAGACTTCTTCCTCTCATTACCAGAGTGAGGAAACAAACAAATCTAATAATAAATAATTAAATACCAACTCCATAATAAGTGCATCTTGTTCAAGACATGCCTGTGGTTTAGTTCCGAGGCGTTTGCCATGACAACGTTGACACTGCAGCTTCAGCGTGGAGTATTAATGAAACTGCTTCATAGGTGGAGGGACTTCATAATGTACAAAATTATATTGAAAATATTTCAATTTAAATATTAATGATATTTTATAATTTCACTTTTTTTATAAAATTAAATAATTTGGTTTTGGCCTGATTAGACAATCCTATAATTACAATGCTTAACCGGCACTTCGGGCTCGAAACCAGCCATGTAATTTTATTTTCAATTTAAAAATTTAAGTACCTAAATAAAGACTAAAACGTTTTAATTATTATAATAGATTCTATTATAAATAGATTCTATTTTTTAATTATAATAATAGATTCTATTATAAATAGATTCTATTATAATAATTAAAACGTTTTAGTTTTTGTTTGTAATTTGAAATTTGAATATGCAATAAACAAAGCTAGCATGTCTAATTATTGGTATGTAAAATAAATGTCAATTTTTTACAGAGCGTACCAATACTGAAAAATTTAAATACCTAATATTACTACTGCATTGAATGTATACATCTAAATATATAAACTTAAAACAATACGAATTTTAAGTTATAGCTATACATAAAATTAGTTTGGAGTAATGTTTAAATGTTGTCGATATTATATTATATGCTTTACTTCAAATATTTGTGGAAATCATGAAGTAAAAGTTGCATTAACCCTTGAAAGACCTTGCTGCCCCTTCAATACATCGATTCACCCGCTGCAGTGATAATAACATATTTTAAGGAAAAGCAAGTAATTTATTACATTACAGGATTTACGATAGTGCTCCCTCATAATTATATAATTTCTTCGAGTTCACACTATTTGTACAGACTGACCTTTGCCTACCCTGTAACTTGCGGGATACAGCGTGAAGCTAAGTATTATAATTTCCTTGAGTGCAATCGAACCCACAATCATCGTGCTTACAGTCCGACCTTGCTTCACTGCACAACGATGCCCTTCGTCTATCTATACATAGTAGATATATATAGTAAATGGCCACACGGTCGTCCCAATATATCACTAAACAATAAAAGCTATAAATTTTGCAAGGCAATATTTTTCGTAACGTGACAGGAAGGAGTTTTGTTACCGGGCTTTACACGTTTTAACGGTGAATTTTCAGCTGTTATCATACGATTTAAGAATATTTAAAGATATTTTGAATAACTTTATAAAATAGAATAGGAAAATCATAACATATTTCAATATTTATATATTTATTGTAAAAACAAAAAATCTTTTTTAGAAAAAGCTTTTATTTAAACGCTCTAAAAAAAAGAAAATAAAATTTGTCTTTTAAATTTTAACTATCAACTCATAACCTCATTGTACACAATTTATTTGATCATAAAAGCTTGTCGCGCGATTTACTTGTGTAACTTGTGTAAAATTTAATTTACTAAAATCTGCTAAGTTTAAATTTTTAAAGCTTCAATTTAATTAAATATTTATTAACGCGACAAGCTAATAAGCGAGTAAAATAACTATAATTGATTTCCCGAAATGGAAATCGAACTCACAATCGTCGTGGTTACAGCCACACGCTTCTACGCTTCATTCCAATGTGTTGGTCACGAATGAAAGGTTAATACATTAGTAATTTAAATATATTTGAAATAAAAAAGCACTTGTATATAATGGATATGTACACGCATATGCTATTTACTGTTGTGTCGCTAGTCGTTGTAAATGTTTTTTTGGGTTAAGGAATTTAAATTAGATATTTTTTTGTGGTAACAAACAGGTATTCTTAGTAAAAACAACTAATTATTTACAACAAAAAAATGGAAAAAGAAAGACAAAATGAGTTGAAGGGGGATGAAGTTGTTATAAGTGGAATATCTGGAATATTTCCAAAGTCTGATTACATATTGGAGTTTATGGAAAATTTGTATAATAAGGTGAGATTCCAAAACTAGATTACCTAACCTAACCTCCAACTTTTTTTATGTGAACCTTCAAACGTAAAAAGGAATATCTATTTTTTTCCCTTCCCGTAGAAACTTCAAGAAAAAATCTGTAAGTGCTCCTCTACAATTCCTAACCTCAGGTAGGTAGGTATGTCAAATTTAGATTCCATTCGTTTCGCGTGTCTTTTAGCCACTCAATAATAAAAGATGTTTTTACAAGCTATGATTATTCTGGTGGGCGCTATATCTTATACATCCCTACTATATATCTAGCCTTAGTAAACGAAAGTTATTTATGAGTAGGTAATTCAATTTTAAATGTCGCCCGTTATGAAGGCAACGTGTTCTATGATGTAGAAACATTTTTAATAACAATATTATCCCACGTGAGAATTGAACCTGTAATTATTTCTAATTTTATACGACTACTAGCGACCCCCTCGCGGCTTCGCCCGCTTTTACTACTGGATTATTCATAAAATGTATGTTTGCAAAGCACTTAAGATAATGTGAAAATTAATTAAATTCTAATGCAACCCGCATTTTCGTAGTTTCAATAAGGATTTTCCAATTGTTTTACACAGCAAGGATTTTTTAGTAGGTACCGTAATTTTAAATCTGTGCTACTAATCTTTTCAAATACTTATTAAAATATATTTAAATGACTATTTTTAGATAGTTAAATGACTATTTTTAAACGGAAGAAATTATAAACAAAAGCCTACCTACAATAACTACTACAAAAAATATGAAACCAAATATATCGCGCTGAAATAATACATTCAACTCCAATTATCCAATACGTGCAAACGC
>JAEBDU010000096.1:1044257-1058965 GCA_016802625.1 Heliconius numata
GATTTTTATAAAATTTGAAATTTAGACTTAAAAATATTTCATTGAACACATGTTTCATGGGTTGGTTGTTGGGTTATCAGAATTCCCCCTAAATACGCAAGCGAAGCTGCGCGCGTCCGCTAGTAACATATATGGATTTTGTGCAGGCCCAGCCCTCAGGAAGTATTTGGATGAAGTCATCAAAGAACCGAAACTGCGGAGTAGTAGATGGCTGTCGACATCAGTGCCCGAAGAGAAATGGGACGAGCCGCTTGCCAAGCATTGCTCATCACAATATTTCACCAATAACATACTGGTTTGCTTAGCATTTTAACATTTATGCTATACATTTTAAATGAACTATCCTTAAGATAGGCCTGTGGCGATAAGGCTATATGCCTTAAAATGCAAGATATATACAAATTATGTTTTATTTTTTTTGCTTAAGAAAAGAAACTAATATACAGTCCGCGGGGCGTAAGCTGGGATTTGCATTTATGTGAGTGTACACAGATAGTGTATGTGTGACGATGGCTCGCCTACGCTACGCCTCGCGAACTGTACCTGATTTTATTAAAAGAAAAAAAAAGATGGAAATACTAAAATAGAATTACTCTAAATATGAATGTTACTAACATAAGTTATACACACACAGAACTCTGTATACTTCGAAGAAGTATTGAAACATATTCCATCCGACGCGGTAGTTATTGAAATAGCTCCGCACGGCTTACTCCAGGCAATTTTAAAACGCGAACACAAAGAGTGTTTGCATATTCCTTTGACGAGACGAGGACATGAAGATCAAGTACAATTTTTACTAGAAGCTATCGGAAAGTAGGTATTTTCCAGTATTTCAAATACTATCAGTCTTTACTCTGTAAGTTTTGTCAATGTTTGATAAATTTATTCTTTCAGAATATACGAGGCTGGTTTTAATGTGAAAATGGATGCTTTATATCCAAAAATTGAGTATCCTGTTTCGACTGGAACTCAGTTTCTGTCACATTTGGTCAAATGGGAGCACAGTGAGGATTGGTATGCTGTTTTTTTATATGTAACTAGCTTATATAGGCGGCTTTTTTCACGTGGTCAAATGGAAATAATAAAGAGTTGTTGTGTATGAACAAAATAAAATCTATAAGCCTTTCTCTATAAATGAACTAAGCAACAAAAAATATATTTGTATATAACTAGTATTGACTAATATTGGTTATGTACACATTTAGTCTGTATATATAAAGTAGATAGCAGTATAAAGTAGACTTCACAGCCAAATTTTGAATTCAAAGTGAAATTAATACTTAATCTCTTGTTTCTTTTGCATGTCGATAGTGTAAACTTTAATCTACTTCCCTCACAAGGCATTTCTCAAGATATATTTATGTGAATCCATTTAATTCATAAATTATGTTCATGTTTGTTGGATATTTTTTTTTTAATAAGGAGAAGGTTGTCCAAATAACATTTATTTGTTTTGTTTTTTTTTGTTCGAACTGTTTTTTAAATGTATAATAGTTTATTTTTTTAAATAAAATATTTAAATTGATATTTTATTAGGGTCGTAATAGGGCGTCTAAAAGAAAACGTAATTTACACGCCAAGCCGAGATCTCGTCGTTTCTCTTCATGACGAAGAATATGCCTTTATCAAAGATCATATAAGAGACGGTGAGTTATTACAAAAATGTTTATGATATTTTTATAATTTTAAATTGTAAAAATTTTATATATTTTTGAAAGGCCAGTCATGGCGCCACGGACATAAAGTGTGCTTGTAAACGCGATTGATTATGGGTTCGATCCCCACTCGAGGAAATTAAAAATTAATTTACATATATATTTTCATTTCTTCGCTTTGGTGTCGAGGCAAAGTGTGGTGTTGAGTTCCGCCACTCAACACGCAATACCGCCAGAATTCGGCGGAAAGTGGTGAATGGAGTGTTTTAACATTAACAAGGTTCCCTCTGCTACTGGTGCGCCCTGCTTGTCCAGTTTCATTTATTCAATTCTAAAAAATTGTAGAAACGACTTGATAACATTGTGTGCAGGACTTGAAAAGGCAACTATTGAGTACATCTATAATATGAATAAATAATTTATTTATATTAGGATTATGATGAAGATTATGAGTATTAAAATTAATGACAAAATCTTAATCAAGAAATATATTTTAATAGGTAAAATAATATTCCCTGAGAGTGCATTGCTAGTATTGACGTGGCAAACATTAGCTATGTGGATGGATGTCAATTTTGATGAACTACCCGTGATTTTGAAGGATATTAAATTCACCGATCAAATTGAGCTAAAACGAGAAAATTTATTGAATCTTAGTATATGTATTACTAAGAAAAATGGCCGATTTGAGGTAGAATTAAAAACATATGTATAATATTAACTAAATCTTAAGAAAAAAATTAAAGGTTAGTCGTGGCGCAGGGCCACCAGCGAGCTGCTGTAAAGGTGCGATTCCCACTGAAACTGAAATTGAATATTTTTATTTCCTCGTTCTTGTAACGCAATAAAGGTGCGGCGTTAAATTCCACCACTCAGAATTCAGCGGAAAGTTGGGAACGGAAGTGTCTTAATGAGAACGACGACTCAACTAAACTATAGTTCTCAGGTCGCTATAGCTATATTTGTTACTATTTTTGCATTAGATATTTGAAGATGATTTAAATTATCCGGCCTTGTTATAAGTTCGATTCCCACCCAAGGAAACGATATTCCAAAAGATATTCCGTATGTTTACTTTACCGTATGCTGATTATGGCGTAAAAAGATAATTAACTAATATGAAAAAAAAATAATGTTATTATACTCTACAGATAGTTGACGAAAATAAAATAATTGTTAGTGGCTATATAAATCTATATGAAGACAACCCAAAGAGAGTGTGTGAACATTCTGATGAAAATATAAGAAACGACATCACGTTGTACACGCCTGATATATACAAGCTGCTTAACCTACGAGGTCATGTATATATGTAAGTACGTTTATCTGTAACATTTTGTTCTCAAAGTGGATTAAAAATTAAAAACAGATTATTTTATTTAGTTTCATCTCCAAAAGATATAGGATTATGGATATTAATTTGCATGGCTCTACAATTATACAGGGTGGAATTGTCAGTACCACTTTAAATGAAACCACAGTTTTAACTACTCTATAAAAGAAAAAGTTATTTTTTCAAACAAAATAAATAATAAAATTATCATTTTAAAATAAAACGCCATTTGTAAAGTATAACATAAATACGCACACACTTACCTGTCAAACCAGCAACGTCGCACACGTATGTGTGCGTCACACTAAATACAGGTATGGATAAAAATAGTGAAATGAAAAAAAAGTCGTACGTCCAAACTGTTGAGGTACCTTGATAATTTTTTTTAGTTCTGGGTTTGAAATATTTTAACCTATATGCAGTTTCAATAAAAGGAGCGCTGCCTCTTCCACCCTGTATATAATCGATCCCTAATGAATTATTTTAATTAATATTTATTTCTACTATATTTTACTATAGCTTAGTATAAGCGTCAGTCTTACATGATTGTAAATAATATTTTTATTTACCTAAATATATACAACTTTTTGTATACTTTACTTTGTGTGGAGAAATATATATATATTTTTTAATTATTTATATTATTTTATTACTCCCTGTCTATCCTGCTATAGACTGAAGATATCGTATTAAGCTAAAGCAATATATTTAAATAAATATATCTATAATATAAATATTTCAGAAATAAATTCCAATCTCTCCATTCTTTGAATCTAAAATACAATGAAGCTTACATCAAATGGAGTGGTGATTGGATAACGTTCCTGGATGGCTTATTACAAATAAATATATTTGCAAATGATTATGATGGCATATCTAGACCAAGATATATTGAAAGTTTGATTATTGATGTCTTTGAGTATCGAACCAAGGACAAAAGTAATATGGATGGTGTCATTTGCTATAAGGCAAATTACTATAACAATTTTAAAGTTTTAAGGTAATTAATTCATCTATTAATGTAGTACTTTATACAGTGGGAAGCTAAAAAAAAAATGTTCTAGTTTGTAATACTAGTATGTTTGTGGATCGTAAACAAATATATTTATTTATTCATTTTCATTATAAACATTAATTTTAATATCAATTATAATAAAAATACATATTCAAAATACTTTTATTCTTAAAGGAGTGGTGGTGTACAAATGGTGAATGTTAATTTTGATAATTTACTTCCTCAACGAATGGAGTCTGACTTTTTGGGCTCCATACAATTTTGGCCACACTTTCTACAAAAGGATGTCAATGTTAGTATAGGTATTTAACTCTAATACAGAAGTTTTGACTATCGCCGAAATTTTTATTTCAGTGCTTTAAATATAAAACAGACAAGATAAATACATTTATAAAAAGAAGTTTGCAAAGACAGTGCCTGAACTAGTACTTTTAATAATTTAATTTTGTTACAAACAATTTTATTTCAATGTATTCATTAATTTTATTTGAATCTTAAAGATGAGTTAAGTTTTTTTTAAACTACTATTTTGCTTATTTCTTTCAGTTAAGCACAGCTATCGCAATTAACATGCAAATCGTTGGTGATGCTACATTAAAGAATAACATTTTAATGACAGAACTAAAGACTTCAGGCTTAAGTCTTTTTACAGATAATATGAGAAAAATAACAAGTGAACTATCTCTTAAATTAGTATTTGACTCCATAAGTGTTGAAAATGGAAATTTGAATATGTTGAATAAATTACCTGAGTCTGATGTACTTGCTGTTTACGACTTTGTAATGAACACAGAGGTGACTTATGAATCTATAAATAAATTTCTAAATTGTAAAGCTAATATATTTAATTAAAACACCTTATACATTAATTTAAATTATAGCCTAATTTACAAATTAGGAAACTCAATAAATAACAAAAGTAATGATATGAATATGTCAATTTTTTCATAATTATTTAATGTAAAAATTTTGTCCTTATATTAATGCTCTTCAGTTTCTCAATATTTCGTATTAGTAGAAAACAAGTTTTTTGTAACATATTTTAAACTCAATGAAGATTGAAATTTTGAAAATTTTATGATAAAATAAATATCTTAATTTTTTTCAGTTGATTGCTGCAATTTACGCTAAGCTGCCAGAAAGTGGATTTGTTTTAACATTAGAAAAGAAAAAGAATAACAAATACATTATACAAACTGATTATTTCAATATTTTAACAGTGTTTCCTATTAGTGGTGACTATATTCTAGCTTTAATGAATAAAGTTTCAGTTAACAAAGTAATTGAAGATATAGCTATTGTACGAGTAGGTGATGAAAACTTCTTATTCAAAGAAACTCTAAAAGAATTAACAAATAATAAACTTATCGTACTACTGAATGAAAAAGATAATATTTATGATTACAAGGGTATGGCAAATAAGTATTTATTAACGAATGAAATTAAATTCAATTCAATTTAGTGATTTTATTTATTTTAATAATTATTTTAGCCTATGTTATGAATCTACGTAAGAAATACGGTAATAAAATAAGCATATTTGCTCTCTTAGAAGACAATGCACCAAATTTTAATTTGAGCAACAATTTCTATAACGAGCAGTTAAAGAAGAATTTTGCTATTAACATTTTATACAACGTAAGTAATATATTAAGAAGAAGAGAAATATAGTAATATACTATATACATATGTATATCAACATTAATTAATTGATATCCATATGGATAACAAAATTATTTTCTATTTAAAAATAACTTGTCCCATTAAATAAATAAATATTTACAGGGTAAATGGGGTGGATATTACTACACAAGCTTTGAAAATTCTAACAATTTTACCCAAAATTGTAAATTAAAGCTGAAAGAAGTTGGAGATGAAAATTCTTTGTTCTGGGAAGAAGCTGAAAAAAGTGAAAATAGCAACACAGTTCAAGTATAGTCCATTTCATTTATTTCTTTAGTATCCTATCCTATATCTTATAAAACAAAGTCGCTTTTCGTGTCTGTCTGAACTTTCTAACTCTTCTTCTTCTAAACCACCCAACGGATTTTTATGAGGTTTTTACCATTAGGTCGAGTATTTCTCAGGGAAGGTTTATATATAGTTTATTATTTGTATATTCTTATGTAAATTAACATAAATACGATAAAAGTGTATAAAGTCCTACCCGTTGAGCCACTTTCGCGCATGCGCTGCTTTAATGGTAAGTACTACATGAAAATAATGTACTAGAGTATTATTCCTCTTAATAAGATCTACAAAAAAGTCCGCGACAGCATATTTTTATCTTTTAAGGATAACGTGTAGTGATCATATTTCTGTCTAAAAATAGTAATTTCAATATATTTTTTATTGTGAGGGATATTTTTCCATAATGGTATTAATCCTTATCATTTAAAATACTTTATTAATTTTCTACGTTAAACGAAGATAAAATTTGCTTTTTACACTATTTCGAAATTGCGAATAGTTTTAGAGAAAAACGCATTTAATTATTGACACATCACGCCGTTCACACATCAACTGTATCGAGTCAAGTTTCACTTATCCCTTACTTTCAGCATATAAATAAGTATATTAGTTACGTTGGCCATTTAATGTAGATCAAAACTGTCGTTTACTGTTTTTCATTTTAATAAGTACTTTAAAAGTTGTTACAATATCAAAACATCCTTGCTGCGAAACGCGCTCCGCGACGTTTTGCTTATACAAGCGCGTCATGAGCAGTCATCGGTGGTTCAGTGGTAGAATGCTCGCCTGCCACGCGGGCAGCCCGGGATCGATTCCTTCCGTTTAAAAATAGTCATTTAACTATCTAAAAATAGTCATTTAAATATATTTTAATAAGTACTTGAAAAGATTAGTAGTACAGATTTAAAATTACGGTACCTACTAAAAAATCCTTGCTGTGTAAAACAATTGGAAAATCGTTATTGAAACTACGAAAATGCGGGTTGCATTAGAGTTTAATTAATTTTCACACTATCTTAAGTGCTTTGCAAACATACATTATATGAATAATCCAGTAGTAAAAGCGGGCGAAGCCGCAAGGGGGTCGCTAGTTTTTTATAAAACAAGTATTTTTTTCGATGACCTCAAATTTATGAAAGTACTTTTTAGGTATATTTTAATAAATTTAGGATGTTATCTTATTTATTAGGTAGAATATGCTGGTTTGTCATTGAAAGATATAGAAAAATTGAAGAACGAAACAGTTAATCAAAAAGATTTATCATTCGGCATGGATTTCAGTGGTTTGGATTCCAGGTAAGCTTTTTTTTATGCATTATTACTATAAGTAATGTTGTTGAATTATGTATTCTATATATTATATAATTTATAAAATATATTAATGCTTTCATTCGCTCTGGTGTCGAGCCAAAGCATGGCGTTGAGTTTCGCCACTCAATATACAAGCCTCCAGAATTCGGCAGAAAATGGGTTTCCCCTGCTTTCCCTGCTGTGTGAGGGATAAAGTGTGAAGCTAAAAAATGTTTTTGTAATTTTAGAGGTAAGCGGGTAATGGGAATAATACCTGGAGGTGCAATTTCAAAGTTTATTGAGTGTAACACAGACTTACTATGGCCCGTCCCGAATCATTGGTCCTTAGAAGAAGCCGCTACAGTACCTTTGCCGTATGCTCTTGCTTACTACTGCCTGGTAAATAACAAATATTACAAGTTATGTGCATTTAAATTTACTCTATTTTGTATTATAATATCTAAATACTATTTATTTATACGTAAAGCAAAATTTTTGTACCCCTTTTTACAAAAATTGTCGAAGGAGTACGAAATTTGGCACAGTTATGGCAGTAATTTGGCCGTAGTTCACCATTCATCAACATTGTATGTTGGGTAGTGAATCTCAACGTGGTCTTTTGCCTTTGCGGAGATAAGAAATTAATTTAATTATCCTCAATTCGAAATTGAACCCACAACCATCGTGTTTACACTCCGATGAGGCCCACTGCGGAAATACCATGATGGAAATACCAGTGAAATTTTGCTTAATCTTTTTTTTCAGACTAACAGAGGATATATGTATCCGGGAATGTCTGTTTTTATTAACGGTGGAGCGGGAGCTCTTGGACAAGCAGTAATTTCGATATGTTTGGGTTTTAGCTGTGACGTATATACTAGTGTGAGCGACCCCGCTAAGAAGCAATTTTTGCTTAAACTTTTCCCAACATTAGATGGTAACTTTTTTCATTTTTAAGGTTCAAAAGAAAAATGGTTGTTGTCCGTCTGTTTGTATGACAAAATAATTTATCTCAAAATCACGAGGATTTATTAAGCTGAAATTAATATCAAATTAAGCTGAAATTAATATATGCATTGTTTTTGTTGCATTTTGTTTAAGTTCGACGCATATCGAACCCACAACCCTTGCGTTCGCTGTCACGCGCTTGTGCGCCACGACGACCCCAAAATATATTGTCTAACAATAATATTTATGGTAACAATCATATTTTTATGTAATATACTATACGAGTATATAACATTTTATTTTTCATTGTCTAGAAAATAAAATTTTGGATTCGTCATACGATGACTTTTACGCTTCCATCATAAAACAAACAAACAACGAGCTCTGCACGTTTGTAATCAATAGTGAGAGTGGTGCTTGTCGTAGGGTAAGTCGTTCTTGTTGTTTTTGACTTTATCATGTTGACTATTATGTGTATTAAGTAAGGCACTAAACACAAAATAAATAAAAAAAGATTTTCGTAGTCACAGACAAGATAGTTATAATATATTTTTATTCTTTCAGCTTCAGGCTGTATCCCATATTTTACATCACCCTGCTTTACGTGGGAGGCAGAGGGAACCTGGTGTTAAGACATTCCGTTCCCTACTTTCCGCCGAATTTATGAGGCATTGCATGTTGAGTGGCGGAACTCAACACCACACATTGTGGGAATAGATGCCAATTCCTGCTGGTTGCGGGATATAGAGTTACTCTAAATATAAAACATTTTTAGGCTGCAATGAAATGCGTCAGTGCTCATGGAACCTTTTTGGACTTAAGCGTACAAGATAAGATTGATAACCAATCATTTGGTATGAGTTTCATCATCATGAAATCCTATACTGGAGTTGACTTTTCATCAGTTTTTAAACAGGAAAATATTGCAGATAGAAAAGTACGTACAATAGAACTAATTAAATTGTTAGATATTTTTAATAAAATCAGAAATAAAATCAAGAAAGCAAATTATCCTTTTGAATGGCTTCTTTTTAAAAATTTATATTAATTAAGTTAATAATAATAATACAATATTTTTAATATATTTGCATAGTTTACACGTATATAATATTTTTACTTCAAATTCACCGCTTTTTACCTCAGATTAATACTTTTTAAATTTGTTTTTTTTTTTTGATAAAATATTTTTATACTGTCAGATCTAAATTTGTTTAATGTCTTCCTTTTCGCATTGTAATGATTTAATAATTGTTTATTTTTAGTTGCTGCAATTATTAGTAGCAGAAGGTATAGCAAAAGGAATAGTGCGACCTCTATCACATATTACATTTTCGCCTTTTGAAATATCTAGGGCGTTCAGATTTATAAGTTCTAGGAAACACAGAGGAAGGGTTCTATTAGATTTAACCAATCAACTAATTGTTGATGTTACGCCAAGGTACAATATGTAATTTTTTTCAGCTTTCATATTTAACAGAAATCAAATAAAATTTGAATATGTGGTAAAATAAACAAACACACCGTGTCTATTGTGTTTTACACTTTTCGTTTCACTATCGAGACATTGTGTATTGTGTGATGGAACTCAACGTCGCGCTTTGTCTTATTACCAGACCGAGAAAATGAAAATAATCTCCGAGTGGGAATTGAACCCACAGCCGTTGACGGCGGCATCTTTCTAAATATGTTTTTTAACATTTCAGATTAATTTTACACCCGCTACGTTCATACATAGTGATTGGAGATCAAGATGAGTTAACTGCCAGTTTAGTTGATTTACTTGTGAAACAGGGCGCAAAGAAAATATTCTTACAAATAAAATCTAAACCCATTACACCTTTTATTGAAGCTAAAATACTGTAAGTGATATTTTTATATATTTAAATACTAGCGGATTCGCGAGGCTTCGCCCTCTTGGACTATACGAATATTTGTTAAATATATTTATGAAATTATTTCCAAATGTTCACCATTTATAGAAAGTCATTTCTTTTCCCAATCAATCTCATGAAAAATATCTTCTCCGGAATTGCAATAAATAGTTTAGGGGAAATAAGATCAACTGCACAATGATGTGACTGTAACGCGATGGTTGTCAGTTCGATCCCCACTCGAGAAAGTGAAATATTTATTTACGTTTATATTTCCATTTTTTCACCCTGGTGTCGAGGGAAAGCGCCGCGTTGAGTTCTGCCACGCAATGCCTTCAGAATTCGGCAGAAAGTGGGGAACGGAGTATCTTAACACTAGGTTCCCTCTACCTACCTTGCTGTGTGCGGGATACAGCGTGAAGCTGATGTTTATTTCAATTGATTATTCTTTAGTTTGTATTAAATTTGTATTAAATTTATAATTATTTTAGGCTCTGGATGAACCAAGGTGTTGAAGTAAAAATAAGTCGCTATGGCATTGAAAGTGACGAGCAATGTAAAGTGTTAATAAATAAAGCGACACAGTTGGGTCCGATTGAAGGAATATTTATAGTACTTTATAAGCTATCCGTTGTTGAAAAAGCTGATTCTGGATTGACTACATCTATAGCGAATGTGGATATGTTATCACGAAACCTGAATGACCTTAGGTGAGATAGTTCTTTCTGATATACTTACAGAAATTCATTCGTTTACCATATCACTAATTTTGCACAACTATGACAAAGTGTTTTTCTGTAAACGTGGTTGGTTGTGGGTTCGATTTCCTCAGGAAATAAAATATTTGAAATTTACATTTTCTTCGCTCTCGTGTCAAGGTAAAGTGCGGCGTTGAGTTCCCCCTCTCAACATGTCTTCAGACTTTGACGGAAAACTATGAACGGAGCGTCTTAACACTAGGTTTTTTTGTTTTAACAGCATCAAAGGCGATAACTTGTAGACAGTCTAGCTCTCGAAACGATCACTCGTTCTAATTAAACTCCTAACTTTAGGAGGGAAAAAATAAATGAAGTAGACAAAAGTTAATCAATGTAACTCTAATATTTTTTATTTATTTATTACAGATATTTCGTCATATTAGCAAACAGTAAGAAGAATAAAGTTGAAGACGAATATCTTTATTCATTATGTAGTAAGATATGTCGATATCGCAACGACATTGGCTTGGCTTCACTTCTATATCTCGCTGAGTATGTGGACGAGGTAAAAATAAGCATATAATTATTTTTATTAAATGAAGCTTCAGTGTATACAGGGTGGAATTGTCAGCACCACTTTAAATGAAACCACAGTTTTAACTACTCTATAAAAGCCTAATATAATTCGGAAAAAAAGTAATTCCCAAAAACGAAAAAGTTATTTTTTCAAACAAAATAAATAATAAAATTATCGTTTTAAAATAAAACGCCATTTGTAAAGTATAACATAGGCACGCACACACTTACCTGTTAAAGCGGCAACGTCGCCTACGTATGTGTGCGTGACACGAAATACAGGTATGTATAAAAATCGTGAAATGAAAAAAAAATCCTACGTCCAAACTGTTGAGGTACCTTGATTATTTTTTTAAATTCTGGGTTTGAAATCTTTTACCCTATATGCAGTTTCAGTAAAAGGAGCGCTGCCTCTTCCACCCTGTATAATATATGACACATTATGAATGCCCGACGTAACACTGATTGCGACTACAGTGGGTTACAGTCGAAGCTATAAAAAAGAAAAAAAAAGATATAAAAGCGTTAAACTAGTTGTTTTTTTTTAATTCGAGCCAGTAGTTCATGAGATTAGCACTTCCACCAAATATACGCAACAACCTTATAATATTACTAGCGGACGCGCGCAGCTTCGCTTGCGTATTTAAGGGTGAATTCTAATAATCCATGAAACATGTGTTCAATGAAATATTTTTAAGAGTCTAAATTTTAAATTTTATAAAAATCGGTGGCGATTTAAAGATTTTTCCATACAAACTTTCAACCTCTTATTTGCACCCTTAGGGGGTGGATTCTAGAAAACCATGAAACATATGTTCAATTAAATATTTTTAAGAGTCTAAATATCAAATTTTATAAAAATCGGTGGCGATTTAAGAATTTTTCCATACAAACATTCAACCCCTTATTTGCACCCTTAGGGGGAGAATTCTAGAAAACGATGAAACACGTGTTCAATTAAATACTTTTAAAAATCTAAATTTCAAATTTTATAAAAATCGGTGCCGATTTAATTTTTTTTCTATACAAACTTTATACCCCTATTTCACCCCTTTAGAGTTAAAATTTTTCAAAATCCCTTCTTAGTGGATGTCCAGATTACGAAAGTAAACTTTTGTCTAAATTTAACATTTCTACGCACAGCGGTTACGGCTGTGCGTGCGTCTTACCTCAGTCAGTGAGGACAAGTCCTTTTATATATATAGATTATAAATAATATTTTAAACATTATTGATATACTAACAATTAATAATGTATTTAGAATTTGGATATAAAATATAGTATACCTTGATTGAGCTCTAGTTAGCTTTTCTGTTATAAAGTTTCAAATCATCTGTTTCATTTTTAATTGGGATTTCTGAAATGAAAATTTAAAGTGTATTTTATTTGAACTAATATACCGAAAAATAATTTATTATACAATTTTGATTTTGCAGTTTGAAAGCCTTTCTCTAAAAAATTCTAAAAAACCAAAACAATCAATTAGACAAATATTAAACAGCATGGAAAAAAGTATAAAAATGAATTCTAGTCAAGTAATTTCATTTAATACCAATAAACATGTTAACATGGAATACTCGAGAAAAATAAATGAAATAATTGGTAATGTATAAATTCTGTAAAAGTTCATGAAGTTATTTTCAGTCTTTAGTATGACGAGGACACCTTTTAAGTCACAAAACATATAGAGATATCTTTGTCTGCAGGTGCAGTATATTACACCGTAGTCCTTTCGTTGATAAACTATCCAACACAAAAAAAAAACATTTTTTCAGCATTAGTTTTTGATATGAGCTCGTGTGATCAAACTAACTTTCCAGCTTTATAATAATGGTATAGATTTTTATTAATTATATAAATTAATTCATGTTTGTAGGAAAAGATGTGTGTGAAAATGAAATAGATGTTAATATGACATTGAAATATGTCGCAACAGATAATATAACCATATCAAAAATAAGAAATTTAATTCTGGAAACTTATCAAACCTGTATATCTGAAGAAAATCTTAAGCAAATGTCTTTGCAAAGGTACTAAGGTTTATATTTATAGTTCTGCAGTTGTTAGAGATGAAAGTGTTTTTGTTGTCCAAATTCTATTCAAAATAAGACAAAATTATTATTTGATTTGGTGTCTCTGTTCTCCCATTATCACCTCAATAGGGTCCTAGGGAATGTGTATTGAGCGGCGGAGCTTAACGCCGCACCATATTCTTATGAATTATTCAGTTCCCCGAGTGTAGATCGAACCCACAACTGTCGTGTTTACAGTCCAACACTTCATAGTTCCCACTGCACCACGAGGAACTCAATATAAAATGTATAATTAAAAAATATTATGTTAATAAAAGTAAAAAGTATTTTTATTTCAGCATTCAAAACATTGATTATAACCTGGACCGAATAAAGAATAATATTGGTCTCGAAACGTTTTACTCATACATTGATGAGGATTCTTTTGAAGCGGGAGAGCCAATGAAGCAAATGATATCTTTAATGTATAATTATCCGGAGGTAATTTAATTGTATTTGTTATAGAAATAAATCACATTGTAGGTAAAGAGACTAGTGTAAAAATATTATATTCTCAACTTTCAATATTTTTAAAATTATGTTTATGCAAAAAATATAGAATGTAGAATTCGGCAGAAAGTGGATAGCAAAATGTCTTCATTGAAATTGAGTGTAACACTAGCTAGGTTTCCAGGTTCCCTGACTGCCCTGCTATATATAAATTAAAGTAAATCTATATAAGAAAAAAACAATAGAACCCAACGTGGATCTATGTGCATTGAAGTCACCCACATATTGTATGTGAAAACTGAGTAGTGCAGTTTATGCCAAAAGATTTTGGATTTGATTTTCATTCAGAAGAATATTTATCGCAATAAAAGTCGTCACATAAAACATAAAATGTCTATATAAAAAATTTGAGGCTGTGGTGATACAGCGTCTGACTAAGGCAATAGATGTGGGTGCACTCGGTGAAACGAAATATGTAAAAACATAGCGTAATTCCTAAAAACAATATCTAAAATCATCTGCTGCGTTTGTAGGATACAACGATAAAAATAATAAAATAGAAAAGAAAACGTAGTGTCTCAACATTATAGTAATCTTAACATTAATCATAAGATTTAAGAAATGTATATAAAATAATATTTAAAATTTTAGAAAGTGTATGAAATGGAGAATATTGATCCCGATGCAGATTACTTGATCTTAATACCGGGGTTCGAGGGTCATTATCGAATATTTGAATCTTTATGCTCAAGTCTTAAAATAAAGGCTATGACTTTGCAACTTGGACCGGATGTAGAAGGAAACACGATTCCGGAAATAGCTAAAA
>JAEBDU010000096.1:1083965-1236366 GCA_016802625.1 Heliconius numata
GAGAATATAATTTTCTTGACTTCCTTACAATCAGTAGGAGACATGAACATTGAGTCGGCAATATGTCGCTTTCTTTCAAATAAAAAACTTTTATCGTCACACGGCTGACTATAAATAGCGCTAGCCAAATCTCGCCCAATAGACGTAAAATAGCGATTAACGTGATTCAACGAATTTTTAGGTGTATCATTAATGTTGATTAGTTCAAATGAGTTTTTTTTATTTTTAATATTGTAGCCGATTTCTTTAAGTATATTCCACAATTGCTTAGAATTATTTGAATTAAGTTTTAGTTTAACCTGATAATACTGTTTCTTCTGATATTAGATCTGATATAAAAGGGCCAAGTGTAAATTTTTCATTTTGAAGATTCGGATCAAAGTTACTATGAGAAATAAATTATTTTCTGAGTGTTTTGACACTGGGTAAAGTTGAAAAAACAGGTAGAATGAAAACTGAATTCCATACAAATATACCTGTATAGTTGCATCTCAACATAGTTAGCAACCGTTGATTCACTACAGAGTTGGTTCGTTCGTTTAATTGTTTTCATCAAGCACCCGAAAGTTAACGGTTGGCAAGTACCAACAAATTGCCTGCAAAATACTAACAAGTTGTATACAAAAATGAATAGTTCTATTGCTATTCAATTAAATTAAATTTGGTAGTTAGTTATATTTGTTATTTTATTATATTTATACGTACACATCAGTCGTTGTGCAGGGTATAAGCGTGCCACTGCAAACACGACTGGTTGTGAGTTCGATTCCCACTCGTGGAAATGAAATATTTATTCATTTCTTCTCTCTGGCAACGAGGCAAAGCGCGCCGTTGTATTCGTTCACTCAACACGTAACGCCTCTAGAATTCGGCGGAAAGTGGGGAACGGAAGTGTCTTAATGAGAACAGAGTGTTTTAATATTAGGTTCCCAGGTCCCCTCTGTCTACTCTGCTATGGTTATTGCTAAGCTAAAAAACTAAACTAGAATTTATTTAGATAATAAATTTTCCTCGTCTAGCACTTAAAAATAGTCTTCGCAGTAAGTACTCTAAGGATTGTGTCCACTTGAAATAAAACAAAAACTTTTCAATGAGAATGTGGATTCAAATATGAAAATCATTTTTAATAGATGGAGAATGAAGATTTGTTGAGAGATTCTATTAAAATATTTATTGTTTTAAATTGAATGTATAAAAATATTAATAATATAATTTTAGGGACTTTCTCTGTTCTTTCCTTTGGTTGTGAGGTTTTTTTTTTTTAATTTTTATGTATTTTAAAGGAATATGTGACCATATTTGTCTATTGGTTAGTAGTGTCTTTAGTTAGCGTAGAAAGCGGAAAACGCAGTTTAATGACTCTAGGTTTTTTCAACCTATCTTATTAAAAGACAAAATATATATTATTTAAAATCAGAAAATAAGAATTTATAAACTATAAACTTTTCCCTCAAAATATACTTTCCGGAAATAACAATTACCTCAGTGGTGGTTGTACTTTACGACGATAAGGCTTAAACGGCCGATACGCTCGGGAACAAAATAAATTTCCCTGATGGCTCTAAGTACTTACTACTCTTACTAAGATACCAAAGACTTCCTGAACGGATTTACCTTAATATCGCTATTAACTAGTAAATACTTATGGTTTTCTTCGCTTAAATAAATGCGAAAGATTTCCGAACTAGTAAATTCAGAAACAATTTTAGTATTCATATTTTAGATTTTTGCTTTAAATATTGAAAGAGGCTAGTGTTCCAATTCTCCTAAAAAAATGTGTTTACTCATTACTGATTTACAAGTTAATAATATTTTATTATTATTTGATAATAAGAAATAGAATGATTTCTTCGCTCTGGTGTCAAGGCAAAGCGCAGCGTTGAGTTCCGCCACTTGACAAGCAATGCCTCCAAAATCGGAGGAAAATGGGGGATTTAATTTAGTTTAAAATTCTAGAAAAATATAATAACAACACTATCCCAAAAGCTTCAGATTGATCTTTGAAAGTTTATTTTTAACAAAACGCCTTTATATCAGACGACACGTACGTCAGCAAAGGTCATCGATACTATGAAAAGGATGAGGATTCGACGTAAAGTAAGATATGTTGTATATCTGTTTTACGACTGGACATATAAGGAGTATGTTATACTTCATTTTATTTTATATTTATATTATTTTTATCAAAAAATCGTCAAAATATTATGTTTTTTACAAAAATGATTATACAGTCGTATATAGTTGATTACATATACTTAATATGAATATCAAAGCCAGTTAAGACAGTTGTGGGCTCAATTTCTCGATCTGGGAATAAGATTCAAAGCGCGGCGTAGAATTCCGCCACTCAACACAAAGGTGTAACTTAATATTAATTTACTCTACTACACTTATTCTATTTATTATATCCATTTAGACATTTATGTCAAATAAAATACATATACACATCTCAATTTATTCATAAACGAAATAAAAGAACAGAATAAAAAAACAAAAAAAAAACCTTTTTAGTTTATCCGAAGTAGCAAAGCTTTGTAGCAAGTTCGCTAGACCAGCTGATTCAATTTTCATGTTAATCTGAAACACTACAGAAAGTCATGTGAGGCCAACGTTTGTAGTTCGGTGCCTCTTTTTAGCTTATAACTTAATAAACTATGACAAACAATTTTTTTTATATATATAAAAATGTTACGTATTTTTTATATAGTTTCTTTGTTGAAGCATATTTTTTCTGATTATTTAGGCGGTAGTCGTGGATTCGATTATCAATTAGGATAATAACATTTTTGATTTTCGTAATTTTTACACATTACAATTGCCACTTGAAGAGGCAACTTCGACATATTTGGTCTTCTCATGACTGAGACCAAATTTCAGAATGTCAGGTTTTCAAAAAATGTATTAAGTCTAAATATACACGTTTAATCAGGTGTATGGGTAACGGAGTGTCTTAACACTAGGTTCCCTTTACCTACTCTGCAGTGGGCGGGATACAGCGTGAAACTGAAAAAAAAAAGTGTATGAGTTTCATTTAGATTCACTCAACATAATGTTGTGTTTAAGATATGTCTTACTTTTTTAAATTTATAAAAGAAATTGTGGGATTGATTCCATCACTGTAAATACTTAAAAGGGGCAAAAGACACAAATCGCTACCCACTTTTCTACTTATTACATTTCATTTGTCAATCCGCATAATCCGTGAGATATGTAGTAATAAAAAAAGTACAAGTCTGGCATATAGATAGTCCGCCTTTATGAATAACTTATTTTGAAACGTCTTTTTTTATTTAGCTTTAGACGGTATCCCGCATATAGCAGTGTAAGAACCGAGGAACCTGGTGTTAAGACACTCTGTCCACAACAAGACACTTTCTTTTCCCACTTTAAACTGAATTCCCGAGGCATAGCCTGTTGAATGTCGAAACTCAACAGAATGAGAGAATGAAAATATTAAATATTTCATTCCCTCCATTCCATGGGAATCGAACCAAAAACCGACCGATTGACCTCCTAATATTATTACGAGTATATTTGACTCTATCTATAAGATGCCTTTGTTCTTAGCTAGTGATGCACCGTGCACTATGTTAATGTATGCAAAGTAGGAGATTAAGCTTTAATCAAACTATTTATAAGCAAGCGTATGAGAGTCATAAACAAAGTGACGTTTGAATTTTAGTATATAGATTAATATGAAGAATTCTAAAAGTTTTAAATTTTATGATAAAGTTATTATATTTATGTATATAGATAGTGATATAATACTATGTTATACTTTTGTTGTGTATTATTTTATAATATATTTGTATAAAAAATCAAACCTGCAACCAATACAGTCAAATATATCTCAGCTTCATGCTGTATCCCGCACCCAGCAGGGTAGGCAGAGGGAACCTAATGTTAAGACACTCCGTTCTCTACAAATATATCTCAGTTAACCAAATCAAAAACAGTACTAATAAAAAAACAAACCAAATAACCAATTTTAAAAGTCATTTCACATTTCAATTAGGAAAACCGACGTATCTAGTACAGAAGGAATAGTGGACGAGATTAGAAAAATTTACGCGATGCTTTCCTAAGATAAAACAAGCGTTGGAACGGTAAAGAAGTTCGGCCACTTATCTGGAAACCTGACAAGGGTGTAGGATTTATGCTGGCTAGCTTCGTCCAATTCAATTTTTGCTCTTCTTGCCTTCTTTGATTTTGTCTTAAATGTTACATTTTTGGCATAAGTTTGGATGTCCACGTTGGAAATTTGAATTTAGATATTTGTTATGTTTGTATGTATATGTGAAGATAATATCTTAGACAATATAGATTTCCAAATAGATTAGGAATAATCCTGTGACTATAAATATATGTTGTTTTATTTAGGTGTGCTTTTTACGTGGTGTTCCACATATAGAAGGGTAGGTAGAAGGGATTTGTTCTCTAATTTGCGGAGTAATTACATAGCAAATATACAAACAAAACGCGCAGTCGAACTGAGAACCTCTTATCTTTTTATGCCGGTTACGATATGTATAGATTCTATGTACCCAACGTTTCTAACATAAAAAGGAATCTTTTTCTCTTTTTGAGGTACGGAACTCTAAAAAAATATTAAATATACTGTGAATACAACAAAGTTGAGTTAAATTTAAACTTTCATGTAAGCATTTAATTGCGTTCGTTCCGCTCGTGGACACAAAAATTATTTTACTTGTTAATTGTATTTATTGTCTATCTGCAAATGCAATTTTATTCGAAACTTTAAATCAGTACGTAATTAATATGTTATGTTCTTTATAGAGGCCAGTCTTGGCGTAGCAGCACTAGTGTAACTGTAAACGCGGCAGCTCGTGGTTTCGATCCCCACTCGATGAAATAATTTTTTTATTAAAATTTATATTTTTATTATATTATTGAGCTTTCCGTCGTATACCACACAGTAGGCAGGTAGGCAGAGGGAACCTACTGTTAAGACCCTCCGTTTCCCACTTTTCGCCGAATTCTAGAGACAGTGCGTATTGAGAGGCGGAACTCAACGCCGCTCAAATGGTTATTTAGATAATATCGTTCCCCTGAGTAAGAAGATTGATTCGCGAAATTCATACACAGACTCGTATTAACACCCACTAATCGAACCCACAACCAACTCGCTAACAACTAAAATGGTCGAAATAAACGTTTACAATTATTTTCAGCTATTTTCGACTAAAATAAACAGTTAAGAGAAAAATAATATATATTTTACAGCCATTAAAAGTTTTAGTTCTTAATTTCTGGGAAACTGGTTCATAAATAACGCGTATAACGTAGTTTCAACTTTTCAGTACGCCGAATTGTTAAAGCAATGTGCGATGTGGCTTACAGCAAAAGTATATTAGTCTGATTAAAATGTAACAATTTTTTTTTTTTTTTTATTCAAATATATGTGGGTTCAAATCTAAGTTTTAGTTTTAAACGAAATGATTCTTTTTCAGCTTCACTCATATCCTACAGCAGAATAGCAGAAGAAATTTCATAATTATATCTCCAATTTTTGAGACATTGTGGTTTATGAGAGGCTGTACTTTGTCTTTTTATCAAAGCGAGGAAAAATTTATTCCCTCCAGTGAGAATCGAATCCACAACCGTCCGGTTTACTGTCAGAAGCTGTGTAACTTCGCCACTACGGATTCAGTTATTATATGAGTTATTATATGAAATCATGTAACACGATAAAAATATAATTTATTCAAAAAATCTTATAAAAATATTTTTAATCTACGTTATATTTTAACCAACGCTGAAACTAATATCGTTAGTCCGTATGTTGGCATTACCATTTTAATAAACGACCGGAAGCGGATGGGGTTTATTCATAATTATTTACTTATTAGTTCCCAGCGCCACCTGCTGCCGAATCCTTATACATTTTTATGAGCATAATTATTTATATTATTAGTAAGACTAATTTTTGCTTTAATAAATTAAGTAAAGCCGTTATGGCTCAGTGTAGCATCTTGTCTGTAAACGTGATATTTGTGCATTCGATTTTCACACAAGTATTTAAATTTTTAATGATAAACAAAGCGCGACGTTAAGCTCCGCCATTCTGTACGCAATGTTACGAAAATTGGGCGGATCATGGAGAATGGTGTTTCCTTTACCTGCCCTGCTATGCGGTAAAAAGTGTCAAAGTGCAAAATGTATGGAATAAATATTTAAATCCGATTTAAATCGAGAATCATCACATTCACGCCTGAATGATTCTAATATAAAGTAAAATATTTAAAAAAAAATATTTCCTAGTATTTTCTAGGCTTCTATTATTCAACTAGAATTCAGTTCATATACGTCAAAAAGCGATGTCAAACAGAAATACCTCTTTCCTTTACAGAGAGAGAATCCGTAGATTCTTTTTATTTTAGAGATGCAACCGAGTGACAGGCAAGCTTTTATGTCGGTATGTCTATAGCAAAGCCCATTTGATCGATTGGGATAAGCCTTCTGTAAATTGGTAAGGTAGTGTCGGTGATAACATATTTTTGTTTTTTTTAGCAGAGGAGGTAGAGGGAACCTGGCGACTAGAGTAAAGGTACTTCCGTTCCAATTTGCGTGTTGAGAAGCGACAGAGAGTTTCCAATTTGAACTCAGTATCTCGTTTTACCTCTCTGTCTCTCAGTGATTGTAATCGCAAGAAAAGAGACATTAAACCGTTTTTTGTGAAAAATAAGTAATAAGTAAAAATAATTTTAAATCATTATCTTTTAAATGTGTACATTAGTACATATTAGAAAACAACAACAATAAAAAATGAAACACTAAAAAGTAATAAATTAATCAATTATATTAATTCCAACCCGTCATTAAGACTTCGTATAAACGTCTGAACACTACGAGATGTAATTTTTCTTTTCAACTTCCGTCTATTTATCTTAAACCGGATCTGAAAAATAAAAAGTAACGTTGTTCGACCGCATCTATCAATATAACGATGGACACTCAAAGGTTAAGGATACTTTTTCGGTCGGGATAATCGTCGGACGAGCGTTGCCCAAATAATGTGGCTATGATATATTATATTTTCAGGATAAAGAAAACCTGATATACGCTTTATCTAACATAGTAGGTTAGGCAGAGGGAACCTAGACACTTTTTTCCCCAATATCTACTCAATTTTCGAGACAATTTATTTTGGGATCTAAAATTTTTAAATATAGAGCAAAATCAAATTTTCAGCTAAAAATTTACAACTTACAAAAGAAAAAAGTTAAATATGGGAGTTGAAGAATCACTCTCATCTTTATTATTTTACCTTTCACTAGAAAACAGAAATTAAGAATACATTGATTCGCCTACTTAAGAGATACAGTATATTAAGTGGAGTAACTTAAAAACAGTACATTGTTTTACAAAATTCGAAAAGTTTTATTAAGCATGAACAAGCTTCAGTTTATTACATTCATATAATTTCAAATATACTGTATAATAATATCTTTTTATATAAAACATAAACAGCTTCATGGTCATCCCAGGTCTAGATTTCTCTAACGAGAGGTATCCATCATTCGTGATGTGATCGTCGGAATTGGGTCGGATGGCCGGTACAAATTGTGAGATATTTTCTACTTTCATGTGATTATAGATTTCGGACTTCAGTGTCATGATACTGGCGATGCACTTATATATAAAACTAGAGGCCCGCCCGCGGCTTCGCCTGCGTGAACTACGTTATTTTTAATTTCTGTCTCCATGAGTGCCTACGTCCTAAAAAGTACCACTGTGCAAAATTTGAAACTCCTAGCATTTATATTAACGAAGTTTCATACAAACTTTCCACCCCAAAAACAACCCCTTAGGAGTCGAATATTGCAAATTCCCTTAGCGAGCACCTACGTCCTGTAAGTAACTCCTATGCAAAATTTCAGATTCCTAGCACTTGTAGTTTCTGAGATTTCGTGATGAGTGAGTAACCTTTCGATTTTATATATATAGATAACAATATATAAAATGTATTTTATAATCCATAAAAATAATTCTTTGAAAGTTAAAAATAATATTTTAATGGTTAACCAAAAATCTAAAACAATTATTTAAAAAAATGTTAGCACAACATTTTAGACAAAATGCTAAAATCCTTCAATTTATAGGCAATATTTTTTAGCTACTTTGTAATATATTTAAAATAAAAAACCCAAAAACTTTTACTCGTAAAAAAAAATGTTGAATTCACAATGAAACACTATACCACAACACACAAAGCTTTTATTATTCCTGATTGCTATATGGCACAGAGTAAATGATTATTAAAATTTTACAGAGTTTCAAATGTATTGAAATTGTAAAAAAATATAAATAATTATTAATTGAATCTTGAAACATTAATAAGGGCTGACCCTTACGTCTTCTCGCAAGTCACTGTAAACACAATGACTGTGTCGATGTGGGGAGTCGATTCCCTACTCGGGGAAATAAATTATTTAAAACTTCCATATCTTCACAGTGCCTCTGGACTTCGGCGGAAATTGGGGAACGGAAGTGTCATAATGGGAACGAGTGTCTTAACAATAATTCTACTCCGCCTTTCACCTCCATAAAAAAATTAAAAAGTTATATATAGTTTAACGTTTTGCACATCTTTAGATCCATGCTCTGTCCTCCAAAGTAGGCTATGAAAAAAGATCTTACTATCCAGACATTTCTGATATACGTCGAAATTTTGTAAGTAATTCCACGTACATAATATGTAAGATACTAAAATTCGGTAAGTCTCAAACTTTTCAAAGAATAATTTCATAAAATTATTTTCTGATATTTCTTGTATACGCACAATGATCGATGTGCAGCATAACAAAAGAGTTTAAAATATAGATGTCGATGTGCATTAACGAAACTTTGCCCGCTGTAAATGTACTGAATATTTAACCATACTTCATTTGGGAACAGATGTTATTTCCGCTGGAACCAGCGGCTTGGCATCAAAGAAAACAAACAGTCTCTGTAAATGTGACAGTAAATATACAAACTTTATTCTTTTGTTTAAAATTGTATTTATACACGAAATTATACTCGTATATATATTTACAGAAGGTGTATTCATTAATTCAAGGTTTTGTTTCACAAAGTTACAATGACAAGTTAAGATTTATATTGAGCTTAGGCTAGGTAGGGAACATGAGAAACCTAGTGTTAAGACACTCTGTTCTCCATTTTCCGCCGAATTGTAAAGGCATTGCGAAATTATTACTTCTGATTTATATCACAAAGAAAAAAAGCTAAATTGTAAAAGTTTCAGAAATATCAATATTAAATTATTTAAATTCACAAATATTCATTAAAGATGTCCAATTCCATCAAAAGTTTGAAGCCTTTATAAAGTTTCAGTTGTTCGTTTAAGGTTTAAGTTTGACTGTATACTGAGTTTAGCTTTGATATAAAATGGTTACTGTGTTATATTTAGGCTATATCAATGATTGTGGGTTTGATCCCCATTCTGGGAAATCTAATATTTCATATTGTCATTTTCCTCGCTCTGGTAACATGGCAAAGCGCGTTAAGTTCCACCACGCAACACGCAATTCCTTCAGAATTCGGCGGAAAATGGGATATAGAAGTGGCTTAATGGTAACGGAGTCCCTAAGTTTTGTTTACCTGAAATAGGTACACTGTATGGGGGAGACAGCGTGAAGCTAAAACAGAAAATACATTTTTGTGCGTTACCGTTGGAATTTAAAAAAAACGCCATTTACACGATAAATTAATTTGTAGAAACATTTTAAGCTTTATCGAAACAAACAGTACTTTGAATTACGCTTTGTCTGTCAGTCACCCAGTAACAAAAGAGTCTTAAGTACATATTTAGTAGTATTTTTATGTTCTAAAGAATAGTATATTTTACTAATAGTAAAAGTTTGGCTATAAAACGCGTTGACTTCCGCTACTCATCACATAATACCTCTGGAATTCGGCGGAAAGTGGGGAACGGAGTGTCTTAACACTATGTACCCTATACAGTATGAAGGTGACTTTCTTAAATTTTATTCATAACTATAGCATAGCTTATCCAATAAACCTCGAGATTTACAGTATATTTACTTAGTGTCAGCTATTTATATTGTATTTCCATTGTTTTGGTTAGAATTTGTTAAGAGTTTCATTGTTCCTAATCAACCGTGGCTCTACTAAGCGAATTCGCTGATACTCCAGGACACTTAGTAATTCCGTGATTTATGAAATATAATGGATTTTCATATAAATTGATTATTGTTATTAAGAAAATTGAAATAATCAGATTATTTGTGTTTGCTGACATTAAGTTTAGCTGTTTTTGAAGTAATTATTAACATTAAAAGTAGTGACTCTCCTAAGGCAATCTAACAAGCTTGCGACTGTAAAGTCATGTAATCATCATCAGTAATGGACTGGCCTAGAAATGGAGTAAAATAACAAATATTACAAAAACACTTATAGTCTTAATTATCTCTATTTAATCACGCGGGCGAAGCCGCAGCAAAAAGCTAGTATTACAATATTATAATGTTTAACTATATTATATTTACAAAATTTCATTAGAAATGTTTGAATGGAACTTGTCCCGTGAAATACTAAGCCACAGCCGCGCTAAATACTGAAACATGCTGTAGAGAGCTATTGGAGTAAATAGTTTCAAATTTCCCTTATTAATAGAGAAATTGACAAGTAAAGTCCTACTTAAAGTTAGTGGAGCTTAATTTCAAATGTATTCATAAATGTTATTAACTTTATAGAGAAACAATATGTGAATAGGGTGCTTATGTTAAAGTTAGTATTAAAATATTTAATACAATTTGTATTTCAATATTACTATCAAAAATATCCACATAATGGTTGAGAGCAATTAAATTATTTTCTCTTCTTCGAACGGCGTTAAGTTTCGCAAATAACATGCAGTATCTTAAAATTGGATGAAAAAAAAGTAAGATGATAGGCTAATATATTAAGTTCTATGTACTTACCCTGATATGTGCGAAAAGAGCGCGAAATATAGAAACAGAAGGGACAAGATACACAGAAAAAAAAGATTTTAATTTAAAAATTTGAGAAAAATGGTCTTGACAAACACTTAGACCGATAAAGGGAAAACAAAGTGATATTATCAATAATTTCATGTTTATTTTTTAATTTTGAGATACAGAAATGACAGAACCCTAAAAAATAGTAAAGGAACAACTCAAACACCTATTAAGAAATATTAGACAAAATAACACAAACCAAATCATTCTATTCACAAACTAATTACATCTAATACAGAATGCATCTTGCATTTTCGTAGCGATATTCTCTCGGACGACGCTGTCGGACAAATTGACAGTGCACGTCCCTAGACAGTACTCAGCGACGAATGATTATTGCATTTCAATATTCCGTAGACTGAGAGAATAACGATTTTGAGGTAAAAATAGAAATTATTAATGTTAAAGGATTTATATTTTTATTTTTTTCTATATCTATCTATTACAAAACTGAAGAGCTAGAGTTCGTAGCACAAGCGTAGTACACGTTCGTAGCAATGCGACAATTTGTAGGTTCGATTTCCACTCCAAAACGTTAATAATTTAAATCCAAATAAACCGAATGAAAGACAGACAACACTTTAATTTTATTTATATGTAGACATTACTAAGAAAATGAAATTGATTCCAGGTTCCTTATATGTAAAATAACGTAAATATTTATAGTAACGTATAAAATATATAGATATAAATAAACATTTAAGAAAATAATTTGAATCTTACCATTATAATAATAAAATTTAAATTTAATTCACCAAAGACTTTATATAAAGAACTCCTTATTCATGGTTTCGCCGATTAAACGATATCGCTTAGACGATTACGGTGAAATATTGTTTAATTTCAAACCGAACCGCCCTAATGATTATTGAACGTTGAAATTTTAATTCGTGATTTTGAAAATTGCATTTATTTTATTGTTTTTAATGAAAATTTCGAGAATTTGTTAGCTAAACATTTTTTTATCCCGCATATTGTTAAGGCAGAGTGTTAAGACGGTCCGTTCTTCACGTGCGTGTTGATTGGACTCAACGTATTACATCTTACTAAAGCGGGATAATTAATATAAATAGTTTTTACGAATATAAATAATTAATCTTATATTTTTTTACGAAAATACAATGATTTAATCGATTAAATATTTTTTTTGGCCCACCCCAATCTACATCTTTAGGTCGATGATCGAATATCCTCTCATCTTGAATACAAAGCTGTCGATTGGTCTTAAAACTAGAAAGGAGCTGCGTCAGATCGTAAAATACCCAAACGCGTAAACAAATAACTTTATATCCCACACGTTAAAGTCTATAGGCTGTATATGGTTTATGTACCTATGTATGAATATATTCTCTTTTTTTATCTTTATTTTTTTTTATGTGTTTAGCTAGTGAGATACGAGTATATTAATTATTTGAACGTTATGTATATTATTACATTTATATGAATTCTTAGATCACGCACCGCCCAATGTTCGAGACATTGCGGGTGGAGTGGCAAAACTCAACTGTGAAATTAAGATAATGTTGTACTCCGAGTGGGAATCGAATCCACAATTGTCGCGTTATTAGCGAGACGTTGTGCCGCATGCCATGATGGTCTTAGTTCAATATTTTTTCTATTTTTTTTAAAGTTGACTAAACTAATATAATCAAAAAAAAAAATACTAAAAATGAAATGTTACAATTTTTTTATGACTTATTTTTGTAAACCTTTTACAATGTTTTTTATTTGAATTAATTAATATATAAATAGTGCGCATACATCAAAGAATAAGTTTAATTCTCTAACTACTTACTACAATTCTCTACTAAAATTATTTTTTTTCAAAACTTATTTCTTAAACAACACCGATTTAACTCATTATATGAAATGAAAATTTGTCAAAATCATTAAAATAACAATAACATCAACCAACTTAAATTTACATGCAAAGATATAAAGAATTTCTTTATATACTATACAACGCCATCTTCCCATTATTCCACGAACTATAGTAGTACTATATAACTTTTAACATAAATATTTAGATGGCGATAAGGTATACATATCGTACTTATACCTTCATATAAGATAAATCTAAATTAATTATTTAATTCAAAATTATACAAAGTGAAAAATCAATATTTTACAACAATAGTCATTAAATCGATAACTTTCATGAAAAAGAAAGACTAATGCTAAAACAAAATGTTAGAGAAAAAAATACCCAAAAAATATTTCAGATTAATCCAATGCTCTATGAAAAATCAGTTTCAGTGGTAAAAATTTTCAATTTTTGTTATGTTTTTTCACAAATTTCTCGATTCAATTTTGTAGCGTAATCCGAGTCCGTGCGAGTCACACACTCGAGTGAGCTTAAAAGCGATTTTTCAGTGGTGTCTATGCGCTTATTCATTAATCTAACTGGACAGCTGGTGACGAACGCATCACTGGAAGAACTATAAGGAGTTATGAATTCTAGATATGATTTTATGTTGTAATTTTTTTATTTCACGGTGTATCCCGCACATAGCAGGGTAGGCAGAGGCAACCTGGGACTTAATGTTAAGGCTCTCCGTTTCCCATTTAGAATGTTCTTATTTCCGTCGATTTCATTGCTGTTGAGTTGAGGAGCTAGCCGCCGCGTTTTGCCTTGCTACTAGAGCGAGGAAAATGAAAATATTAAATATTTTATTCCCAGATAGGATTGAACCCACAACTACGCCAAAGCGGCCATTTTTATTTGTTTTAACTGTTTTAGTTTCTACGATTTCTTTCTTTTCAGAGTAGGCAGGCCCGCTCAAGACAAAGAGTTTCATCATTAAACACTTAATGTCTCTAATTTGGGTGGAAAACGGAGAAATTAAGAAATAAATCATATCTTGACACTAGCTTATCTCTGGCTACGATTATTAGACAACCATTTTATAAAATTTCAAATTGTTATCCATGCTTTGTATAAGTCTAAATATCTTATAATGTTAGTCTGTATTAGCAGTAGATGTAGCTGAATTTGAACGTATGCTCCTTGGAAGCTGTCCAAGAGCTCTAACTAATTAAACTATACTACAATTAGAATGACACTAACTGTTCCACTAGGGTAAAACTATAAAATAAGATTATTTTTTCTAACTTCACGCCGTATGTTCTATAGCAGTTGTAATGTTCGAGACATTGTGTGTTGAATGGCGGAACTCAATGCCGCACTTAGTCTTATTATCACAGCGGAGAAACGATAATAATTCATTCCCAACGTAAATGCGATGGTTGTGGGTATGACTTTTACTCGGGAAATGAATTACTTTGATTAAATCGCTCTGGAAAATCGAAGTGCAAACTTATGCTGCAACCTGCACATATTAGCGTAGGCAGAAGAAACCTGGAAACCTAGTGTTAAAATATTCTGTTCCCATTAAGACGCTTCCGTCCCCGCTGAATTCTCGAACCAATGCATGTCGCTTTATTACCAGTGCGATGAAATTAAAATATGAAATACTTAATATGCCCGACTGGGTATCGAACTCATAACCTGCGCCACGACGACCTCAGCGGTGTTGAAAAATATAATATTATAAGCAATGTCATATCCAGTTGATTTATATGTTCGAACTGCATCGGTATGCTCCGACCTAGTTCTGAACTGCATGAAGATTGATTTAGTAGTTTTGCGTGCGCAAAACCCGCGATTGTATTGTCTTATTTTAATATTTCATATTATTTTATTAAAATTTGTTAGAATGTAATTGTGGATTCGTTTCGGTTCGATTCGATATTTATATATAATTTGGTATTAATTTTATTTTTCTGGCTTATATAGGGAAGTATTGTGAATGTGTTTATTTTTTTTTAAATAAAAAATAAACTGACAATTCCATTCCATTTAATATGTTTAAATGGAAATGAAAATCGTACCCACAACCATCGCAACCATTTGATACTCCCTTTACGCCCCAAATTTCCTCAATTAAACCCCCCATTCTTCAATTCCCACCCATAAAAGCCATTTAAATTGAAACACTATAAATCTAAGCCAGTCAATTTTCATTATATACCCTAGTTACAAGCTAAGCGTGTGTAACAATACACTCACGCAATTTAGATGGGGCTACTCAACTGTACATGACATGTGAGGCGTATGTAAAATACAGTCATTGCATGCTGTAGCTGTACCGTGTTAGCTCGGCACGGATATATATAGATTGGAAAATATATATTGTTTTATAGTGTAAATTATGTTTTATTAATATGATTGATTTTTACATTAAAAACTTACTTTTTCGTAAGTTCGTTCGTTCGCTCGTTCGTTCGCAATATTATTGCAGTAAAAAAAATAAAAATAATTTAAATATGAATATACCCTTTGTTCAGGCCCTCGTAGCATTCTGCAACTCTAAATACAATAGGTGTCTCGGAAATTGGGCGATATGTGAGAAACGGATCTTAATACTAGGTCCCCTTTGCCTCTACCCCCATATGTGGGATATAAATTGTGGGATTAAATTAGAAGCAATCCTTTGCACATATTTATACTTCCCAACAAATATATTTTATAATTTTATAGAATCAATTGAAAATATCTGTATAAACAATATTGGTTTCACTTAATTCATTACATAAAATATAATGTAAAATTTTACGACGCCGAAATGACTTGGGGACGAAAACGCTGATGCTCGCAATAACAACTTTCTGTGTCGTTTAACAGACGTGTCTTTTGTAATGTATTTATCTGTAGTAAGGTTTTAGTTTTTATATAAGATGATTTGAGAATACCTCGAATTGTGGGTTATATTCCCATTTGAGGGAATGATATGTTTCATAGTTTCTTTTCTTCATTATTTTAGTTCTTTTAAGCTTGAAAGGAATGGAACCCTTGGATTTACGGTGACCTGTTATATTATGCAATTAAATATTTCGTTTCTCTCGAGTGGGAATCGAACCCACAACCAGTCCCATTTAAAGTCATATTTATGTGCCCCTACGCCATGAATGGCCCCTTTATAACGTAAACGTAAAGGTAAAAGAAAAACCTGAAAAATCATTGTTTATTCCTTTGTAAGCAAGCTTTTATGATAGCGGCTGTGTCCGAAAGTAAGTTTATATCAGTATTGATTGTATTTATGAAGACTGGGAAGCGATATATGAAGCAATAAACTATTTTTAAAATGCAATACTGGTTTCAAAATTTGTCTATTAATATTTGTTTTTAAAAAATGCTTGCTATATTTATTGTCTCTATTTTGTTAAAAGGAGAGAGAGAGAGGGAGAGAGGTATTGTTTAATGATACCGGCTTAATTTAAGGAAAGGTAAGGTTTTTTTTTAGCTTCACGCAGTATCTCGCACATAGTAGGGCAGACAGCGGGAACCTGGAATCTAGTCTTAAGACAGCTAAAATCTTTAATCTTGAAAGTGGCCAATGAAAACAAAGATTCCATGGAGGCATAGTGAGGTAGAGTCTGACTGTAAATATGACAGCTATGGATCGATCCAGTCTTAGGGGGATGATTTATATTAAAAACAAATTGACTTTCTCGATCTGGTAAACCAATTGCAGCGTTGAGTTTTATTAATTCTTTTCCAGCAGCTTAGGAAGGAAGAACGTAATATTAATATACTACTTTTAAATTTTCACTTCCCACCTTCCGCAAAATTTTCGAAATTTTGCGTGTTTAGTGGCGAAAACGATCACTGCCCTTTGTCTTGATATCAGAGCGAGGACCCTGAGAGAGAATCAAACCTATAACCGTGTTTTTTAATATACCATTAAACTACCTGATAGCAATTACTTTAGTGATTTGCGTCCAATTTCATCCAACAAATAAATAAAAAGGGTTCGCGTTGCATTATACAGTAACTCGCCCTTAACCCTTACCTCGTAAAATATAATTACGGAAAGGCCGTGTAAGAACTTTATGAAGACTTAATTTGTGTAACAACCTCCCCGTAATATCCCTTTTATACTGGAGTTAATAAAAATATAGTGTTATACCCTAACTTCAGAACTATTATAGGTTTTTATGTTGTTTTATCATATTTAACTGTTCTTTTATTACATTTACCTATATAATAATCTATATATATAAAAGGACTTGTCCTCACTGACTGAGGTAAGACGCACGCACAGCCGTAACCGCTAATGATAGAAACGTGAAATTTGGACAGATGTTTACTTTTGTAATCTGGACATCCACTAAGAAGGGATTTTGAAAAATTCTAACCCTAAAGGGGTGATATAGGGGTTGAAAGTTTGTATGGAAAAAAAATTAAAACGGCACCGATTTTTATAAAATTTGAAATTTAGATTTTAAAAAGTATTTAATTGAACACGTGTTTCATCGTTTTCTAGAACTCTCCCCCTAAGGGTGCAAATAAGGGGTTGAAAGTTTGTATAGAATGTTTTTTAAATCGGCACCAATTTTTATAAAATTTGAAATTCAGACTCTTAAAAGTATTTAATTGAACACATGTTTCATGGTTTTCTAGAATTCTTCCCCTAAGGGTGTAAATAAGGGGTTAAAAGTTTGTATGGACAAATTCTTAAATCGCCACCGATTTTTATAAAATTTGAAATTTAGACTCTTAAAAATATTTAATTGAACACATGTTTCATGGTTTATTAGAATTCACCCCTAAATACGTAAGCGAAGCTGCGCGCGTCCGCTAGTTACTATATAGAGCTAAAAGTGATAAAATTGACAACAAATACATCATATGAGTCCAATAAGACTCAAAAAAACTTTTCTTGTCCAATAAATACTATACAAGCTTGACCTAATATTTTGGCTATATACATATACGCTTAATAAGTAAATGAAATACATATAGGTACACGGAAATGCCAAGCAAAGGTGTCGTATTATTTCACCTCAATGCATTCCCCCCCATTGTTTGGTAACCCTGTGGGCGTATAACCATTGTTGGAAGTTTGTTAATTAATTCACCGAGCTCTAATCCTGGATATATTTCATTTGAATATAAAAATGATATGGTTCGTTATATTACACTTAGTTGTTATAGGGTTGATCTGCCGTGGCGCAGTAAGGACAAGTTTGGAGTTCAATTCTCACTCGAGGAAATTAAGTATTTTATGTTGTCATTCCCTCACTTATATGATTAGGAAACAGGAGAATTCAGGGGAGAGTGGTGGACGGTATCTTAATGGGAAGGAAGTGTCTTAACACTAGGTCCCCAGATTCGCATATCATGTAACTGTAAGCGCCAAGGTTGTAGGTGCTATTTCTACTGGATGTATTTAATTATTTTCAAAATTGAACTGAAAGTGGGGAACGGTGTGTCTTAGTGTTCCATTTGAATACCCTGTTATATGCGGGATATGTAATTCCTTGGCTTTGCGACTGGATTCCGCTGACGAGCGTGTAGAATCTAATTGGGTAGAAATTAGAATATTCTGAAAGTATTTCATTTATTTATTTAATGTGATTATTGCAAAAATAATTTTTCATATTATTAATGTTGTTTATAATTATTTTTGGAACTAATGTGACTTACCACAGTAAGAATATGAAAAAATAGTAACTTCAAGTGGGAAATATACAAAAAACTTTACCCCTATGCGACGTAAGCGCGATTGGTTGTAGATTCGATTCTCACCCGTGGTCAAGCGTGGCGTTGAATTCCGCCACTTTGGGGGAAAATAGGGAATGGAGTGTCTTAGCGTAGCGTGACGCTACGTCACAGTAAGGTAGGCAGAGGGTTACTCTAATTTTTACTGGTTACTTTAATAATAAAAAATCACACCAACAAAATAAAGTTTCATATTAATAAAACAATTTACTTATAAATAACGTAAACAAGGAAAACAAATGGATGTTCTTTAATTAACGAAAAAGCAAATCAAACATTGAATTGAAATGTTTACTCCATTCTGAGAACAAACACAATACTCAGTATAAGCAAGGGTTTCCCGAAATTATCTAACATAATATAGGTACAATATAACGTGAGTTTTTGTTTAATCGTAGAAACAATTTAAAAAAATCCATTCTTTTTGTTCACATACCATTTACGTATTAAATGGTGGAAAAATCTAAAATGGTGATAGCGAAATTATGATTAATCGTTATATTATGACCTACGGCTTAAAAATTTAAACAACAATGGAAAATCCTTTACCCCACTTTATTCAAAATTTATGCAGCATTATTCTTCGGTTTTTTTTGAATCTTTATTGAATAATATAAACAATAGGCGCTCGGACGTTATGGAGTGTTAGAATTTAAATTTTGGGCTTATCTTATAATGTATGTATTGTATTATACCTTTGCAATGCCTACTTTGAAAATAACAATATAAAAATGGTATTACCATTGTTCGCATGCGTGGACATTAAAACGTAAAATCTATTTTTTTATTGCCGTAAGAATTTCAGGAAATCTTTTCTCAGTCACTAATAGTTTACAAATTTTACAGACAAAATTAAGAGGAAGAGAGAGAAAGAGAAATAAAGAGCGCTTTCTTATAGAGAAATCAAACTATTTTAATCAAAAACAGTCCCCGAATAAGGATTGAACTCAAACTATCGCCACCAACAATAATAATAATAATTAAATACATAAATTTTATAAATATCGAGTTAAATTTATTATGGAAATTAAAAACAAACTCCAGTTAAGATATTATATTTTACGTTCACCATACAAATATATTTATTGTTTTACGTTCAGTACGCTGCGGTATGTAATAGCGAGGAAAGAGTGGAGGATGTTTAAACGAATTATCTTTAAAAGTAAATATTTTCTTATATTTAATGAATGAATACATAATTATTTATATTGAATGGTTATAATCTATTTTTGTTAATTTTTCATTATTCCTTTTGTTTTTGGCTCTATATTAATATGATTTTTTTTATCACCTTCACGCTGTATTCCGCATACAGCAGGGTACCCAAAGGAAACTTAGTGTTAATACACTCCGTTCCCCACTTGCGAATTTTTCAAGGCATTGCATATTGAGTGGCGGGACTCAACGCCACGCTTTTTGCCAGAGCGAAGATACGATAATAAATATTTAAATAAATATATATTTCATTTCCTCAAGTGAGGATCGATTCTACAATCGTCGCGTGACAGTCACATATTTACGCTACTGCGCCTCTTATGGGTTTGACTACCTAATACATATATTACAAAAAAAAACATCAAAATTCACGTCAACAATTTCATCAAAATAAACGATTAGAAAAATAGATTGCAATTCAACGGAAAGTAGGGAGGAAGTGTTTGTTAAAACGGAGTGTCCTAGCCTGTGGCTACTACTTTTATACTAAATTATAAAAAAATAAATTTATGTAATCATTCCTCCGAAAAAAAATCAAACATCGTGTTTACAGCCAGGAGTTGTTCTACTCCGTCACAATGGCGTAAAAGTTATATTACTTTAGTAGAAATATCGTATTATATTCTGAGTAAAGATTTCATATGTAATATGACAATAACTTAAAAGTTTATCGTTCGTCTTTCAGCCTTCGAAGCACACGAGTCTCCTCCATAAATCCGTTTTGATGGTAGGTAATATTTTACTATGAACTTTAAAATTGAAGATTTAACAATGATTGTTTGAGGCCAGTCGTAGTTCGGGGGGACTGCAACTGTAAACACGACAGACAGATTGTGGGTTCGATTCTCACTCGAGAAAATGCTTTTTTTTTATTTTCTACATCAAGGTAGGCACAGTTAACTTAGTGTTATGACTTTCTACTTCGTTCTGAGCTTTCTGCCCTAACCCGCGTTTGAGTGACGGAACTCAATGACGCACTTTACGTACCAAAGTAAGGCAATGGAAACGAAATGAATTTATTATTTGAATTTATTATTATTTATAACGAAATTTGAATTTATTATTATTTATAACGAAAAAATTTATTCCCCCAAGTGGGGATCGAACTTACTAACATTGTTTCAGTTACATGATGCCTCATTGCCCCTCGATGGCTTCTTATATATATCTATGTCTATCTATGTGTATGTGTGAAGAAAACAGAATGATTTTTCCCTTTTCCATAATTAACTTACTTGCATTTCATTTAGCGTTGCACATTTAGTAAATCCAGTTCAACAAACTAAGCTTTAATTCAATTTACATTTACAAAGCTTCCAAAACACAGAAAGTTAGTGCATTTCCGTAGGAATCAAAAATCACATACGTTATAGGGAGTGACCACATTTTGGATAAAAGGATGAAACTTTATAATCAACGATCAGATTTTTTAAATATATTTTACTTACCTACATATTATAAAGTGTACATGATATAAGAATATAAGTGGATTTTATATTTCATATAATATATATTTTCAAAACCTATTAAATATGTTGCATACATTTTTTATTTTGCTCATTTTTAGAGTAAGGAAATGTATAGGCGAAGTCATAGTTTCAAAAAGTGGTTCAAAACATGAAGTTACCACTAGTTCACTAAAATTACTGCCAGAAATTTGAGAAAAACCGGCGCGAACGAGAAGAAGAAATCAAGAAGAAACTCAGCTGAAATCAACTAAAATCTCGCAACGATTCTTACACAAATCGTATCGTATACACTAAAAAGCTTTCACCCAAAAGTGTAGAAAATTGTAAGAGTGATATATAAAAGCACTTGGGTAGCTAATTGGTAGTGTCCATAAATCACGATGACCGTCAGACGAAAACAATTTACCAGACTGCACTGGTTCTTGTGGCTCCTGAGGTTCTGGAATTTTACGGAATTGGCCAAAGCTATACCATGATGTATGGGAGAGGAGTTATAATCGTGTTAGAGGTTTCATATTGGCAGACTACTTTGGCTTTGGCATACTTTTTACTTTACTTTCTTTTGGTCTGGTGCTGTAATTACATCGATATTTTAGTTTGGATTATTCGGCTGAATTGCATCAAATGTATATAGATTTTCTTCTTACGTACGTTACTACGTTCCTTTTAATAAAACTTCTTATATTGTGTACTATATTTTCATTTATTCGCTCTGGTGTCGAGGCAAAGCGCTTTTTATATTTTATATATCTCTATGAAATTAACCGTAAATGGGTAACCACTATCTTTCGAACTAACACTGAGGATATTTGAAGTATGATGGAGTATATATTGATGACGGAAGACTGAAGACAGAATACAGAAGACGAATGACGAAAGACCGTTGACATCCTAGTTCTTTTCAAAGTGCTTCAACACAAGTAACAGTAAGAATTGTGCTTTAATACAATACCTATCTTTACCTGATACCATTAAGAATATAAGCAAATTCACGATTCTCATGTCTTTATAAAGGTTTAAAGTGTATATTTTAAACATATTGTTACGTTATGAAACTAGAAATTTAAAGTATGTAGGTACCAATGCGAGTACACGTGCATTTTACTCCTATAAACTTTTAATAACCACTTCAACATAATATTATATATCTGAATTGAATAGAAATTTAAATGTACGGAAAATACGCAAGCTTATTACGATAAGAGCTCGGTCTCTTAGAAAGTTTAGATTTTATTAAGAAACATGTAACTTATAATATGCTTTAACCCTTAACTGCTCGCACGAAGAAAATCACTTAACTGCTCGCATGGGGTCCGTGGTGACCCCAATTTGTATGGATAAAATTTGATGATTCCTTTTTTTAATGAAACAAGCGAATAGTAATTATGAAAGTACTTTATTTAATCTATTAGACATAAAAACCACAACTTAAAATAAAATCTTCTAAGGCATAAAAATAACTAAAATATAAACTTTTACAATAAGGAACATTTTTGGCACAACATGAGATCATACATTAAAATTTCATGAATATTTAGGAACTATGGCAATCATCGTTATTGCAGTTTTGGCAGTAAACAATGAAGTGCTCATTACACAAAAAAATTTTGCCTTAACTGCATTTTGTGGATACTTTTCAGTCACTTTTTTTCATGCACCGCACCGCCCACGCCCACGCCCAGCACCGCCCACGTTTAGTGGTAGGTGGAGCAGGTGAAGTTTCCAAACCATGTACTGTACAAAACATGTACGTGGTTCGACGTTTTTGATGACTTTCAACAAGTTCCGTTGCAAATTGTCGCAAGAATGTTTGATAACTGAGGAATAAAAAAAGACCTATGTAAATAACATATTTGTACGAAAAATACAAAAAAAAAATTCTATAGCAGTAAAACAATAGAAATTATCATTCACTACAATATTTCATTCAAAGTTATATCAATATCTAATTAAAAACAATAGAATATAAAAAGCTTACCTTTCTCAAAAAAGTTACGTAAGTACTCGCACGGGGTCACGGCTCAAGAGAGCAGAGGCTTAGCCTTCAGCTGCAGCAGCCTAAACGGTACTAAAGTATGTTCTTTAGCGCATATTAAGAGGCTAGCGGGCGTGCGGGGAGGTTCCAACCGTTGCAAGTGCATTTTTTCGATATGCAAAAGTGCTTTGACCCCATGCGAGCAGTTAAGGGTTAAAGTAGTTTACTTGAAGGATTCTTCAATTACTTTCAAAATTAAATTTATGATACGACAATTAAAAATATGTATATATTCAGTAATTATTTAGGCTACTATTGGTTTGCAGGTGAAGGACCTTCCAATGCTTGCCAAAAGTGATCAACCAAATTAACTTCCTCTGAGTCACTGGTTCATAGGTCCATTTTCATTCCATTGTTTACATTCATATATAATATGGATATTAAAAAAAATACAAAGAAAATAATAAGCAATCACTTTTTTTAATAAAAAAAATATTAACAGGCTTTAAAATTTTAAATTAAAATTTACACACTGATCACTATGCCAAGGAAAATGAAGAATGTTTCAAAATTCACAACCGATCATAAAAGTAAAGTAAAAAGATTAAACGTCGTTTGAAATAGGCTATTAACTTTTTTGAAAGAAAACACCGGTCCCGACACTCGCTTAGTGGGTAGTGCAACAAGAAAAAAATATTTTTACCCATCCCGTAACACAGTTAATGACTGGTCTCCCCGTTAAGTCTTTGGTGCAAGTTATAAGCGATGGCGAGATGTTTATTTTTATATATTTTTTTTCAGATTCGAGTTTTATCCCGCATAAAGCAGAGTATACGTAGGGATCTTACAGTGAAGATACTTCGTTATTCATATTCAGCTTGGTTTTATGGAAATGAAAGTTAATATTACCAATTATCGATAGTAATCGAAAAAGTATCCATTTAAAGTGTGGTTTAGGCTTCATTACACAAAATGTTTTGAATTATTGAAGTCGGTGCTAATGCTTTTTAAAGATTGTAATTAAAATATGAAGAAATTATATTTAAAATTATAATTTTTTATAAAAATCCTATTTTTCAGTGAAAAACACAACGACTTGAATGAGTTTAGTTCAAACGTAATAGAATTAAAGTTTCCGTAAGGTGGTAGTGGCGCGCCGGGAAAAAAAATCATATGTATTAATTAATAATACCTAAAAAAATATATAAAAATTAATATTTTTTATTGAAAATAATAACAAAATAGGTTACCGCTACATCTTTTCACTTACCAGCTCCTTCTGTGTATAAGTTCTAGTTAACTTAAATAGACGCATTAAATGTTAGTTGCTTGGTGCATTGGGATTAACTTACTGAAACGGTTGTAATCTATGCCTGATATTAACTTTTTACGACAAATTGGTTGTGTTAATTATAATAATATGTCTAAATATAATGAAGTCAGTCCTGGCGCAGCGGCCCAAGCGTTCGACTGTAAACACGACAGTTGCGGGTTCGATTCTCACTCACACTCACACAAAAGATGAAACGGTACTCTAGGTCATAAATACTGAAATTCGATTTAAATTGAAAAGACAGAGAACGGTGAAAACAGAAAAAAAGAGGTAAACAGAGTCTTAGCACTATGCGTATCACAGCTTTTTCTTGCAGCCCTGCTATGCTAGAAAAATCTTAAAAAAACGTTTATAATGGTTTACGTCTTTCGATTTCTTTATGGTTTCCAAGCATCATTACGTTCTCTACATTACTCTCCATTATCATAACATTAATTCTAACATAAACTATTCTCCATCAACTAAAAATCGTGCAAAATAGGGATTAAAAAAATTTTGTTATAATCACTTTAGACAAAAACACACAATTAGTTATTGTATGAATACAATGTGTGGTATACGCGCGGTTGCTATTCACAAAGCATTGTTCAATGCTTCAATTTCTCTCCTCATTTCATTTTTTGTTTTAATGAATGCCTTTAACGATGCTCAATTATTGAGACAGTTACTGCCGTTCATTGTGGCAACATTTTTGTTGATAATGAACTTTTTTTTAGTAAATGTAGGTGAAAATGATGATTTTGTCGACTAAGTGCAAATCTCTGACTGTATTCGTGAGGGTTGTGTGTTCGATGTTTTAGCGGGATATTGCTATCTGGTTAAATAAAGAAAAGCGTTGAGTTTTGTCACTTATCTATACATCTCCATAGTCGGCAAATGACTAAACTTTATATTGAGTTTGGCTATATAGATTTTTATTGCTACACGTGTGGCGAATATTTTACATGGTAAATAAAGCATAAACCTGAAAATAATAATAAAAGTAGTGAAAATATATGAAAACTCAAATATCATTACTTATGCATAATTATTACATAGAACAATAATATGTTTACACGGAAAATTGCCAGTGAAACTAATTTCCCACGGTCAGTTTTAAAATGTAAATTGAGCGGAACTTTTTGCAATTTAAATAATCATTTAATACACCCGTTATTATACTTTTGCACATGGTTTACAACCTAATATAATAAATAAGAATATTTTATGTTTTATAAATATTATTTATTTGATTTTATTTTTAAGTTATTTAAATATATTATATTTATATTTACTCATATTGAAACTTTTCTTTTTTTTCAAGGAAGGAATAAAGGAACGGAGAGGTACGCAGAGGAAAATAAGGCTTTCTCTGCCCACCTCTCCATTCCTCCATTTCTGCTCAATTTTCAAGACATAGCTTATCGCCTCGTCTTATTATGCTGTTACTACAGTAAGGAAATAAAAGAAATTCATTTATATTACTCACTCACAAGAATCACGAAGATTTGAATTCGTTAACTAGAATCTGTAAAAGTTCAACAGCAATACGTCGCTACTATTAAATATGTAAGTCTCATTAATAAATCACTGATTCCAACATGTTTTGTATATTTATTTTATGCATATATTGACTTTATATTGAATAAATGCATGTTGATACCATATCAAAATGTAAATTTAATGAATAATTACTACTTAAACAGTACTTTAATTTAAATTTATTTAATTGATCTGGGTGAATGAATATTGTATTTAATATAATATACGAATATAATTTTTTTCAATATCACGCTGTATCTCGCACTTAACAGGATTGGCAAATTGAATATACAATATACAGGTGTGAAGAAAAAAAAAGGTTAAAAAAAAATATATTGATCAATATCTCGCAAAATATCAAATATGCATCAACCTACTAATTGCGTACAATGTAAATTGAAAATACGGCCTGTTAATTGATACATTATAAACCAATTTCTCAACATATAAGAAACAAAAACATATATATTCTTAAACAATATCTATAGTCTATACCTACTAATGTTATAAAGCTAAAGAGTTAAACGCGCTAATCCATTAATTACGGTTTTTTTTTGTTTGTGTTTTTTTAGCTTCATGCTGTATCCAGCACGTAGCAGGGTAGGCAGAGAGAGCCTGAGAACCTAGTTAATACTCCGTTTTCAACTAGACGAAGAAATTGTTTTTATTTTGTGTTGTAAAGTCCAGTTATCGAGGACTATACAAAACACAAAATAAAAACAACATTATACAGACATTATATACATAATTATATTATATACATGACCTTTAACTATTGTAACAGCGTTCAGAGCTATCTCCTACAATTAGAAAATATCTTATTCAACGAGAAGTAATTATATAGGTAAAGCTACCAATAAATAACCAAATATGGTCAATAATCCATCAAAACTCCAATAATATATGCAGATTAGGATTTTACATGCAATAACGTCTCAAGTTAACATTATTAAGGCTGTGAATGGTATTGTGCGATGAGCAACAAAGAGATAGGACACTCTTATCTGTTGTTATGTTTTGATAGCGCTCGACTGCCAGTATTACACGCTCTAACCGCAGCTGTGCCTTGGAAAGTGTTGAGAGTCTACGATACGATAGTTTTCTTTTAGTTAAAAGTAAAACTACGAAGTTAACTACGAAATTTCGTAGTTACCTTCGTAGAGGCCGTCGTGGCGCAGCGGCACAAGGGTGTGACTGTAAAGCGACGGTTGTGGATTCGATCCCCATTCGAGTAAGTGAAATATTTATTTACATTCATTTTCGCTCTGGTATCGAGGCCAAGCGAGACGTTAAGTTCAACTCAACACGCTATGCTTCCGGAATACGCCAGAAAGTGGGGAACGGAGTGTTTTAACACTAGGTACCCTCTGCCTACCGCGCTGTGTGCGGGATACAGCGTGAAGCTGATTTAATTTAAAAGAAAACTATCAAGTAGGTTCCCTCAGCTTACCCTGTTGTATGCGGGTTACAGCGTGATTCCATTGTTATTTTTAAGTTCATAGTTGAAGCCAGTCGTGATCCAGGAGCGATAAAATAAAAAACCTAATAATCAAAAATTTCAATACCATTTAGGGCATAAAATTTATTTAAATAAATATAATTAACTCTTTAATTCCTATCATTAGTTAACTTATTAATTACTAAGTTTCGTTACTCAACACGTAATGCCTCCAGAATTTGGTGGTAGTGGGGAAAAGAAATGTCCTAATGGGAACACAGAGTCTTGTCGTCGCTTTGGTGTCGAGGCAAAATGCGGCGTTGAGTTTCGCTACTCAACACGCAATGCCTCCAAAATTCAACGAAAAATTGTAAACGGAGTGTCTTGACACTAGGGTTACCATTCCCTAGGCTGTGTGCAGCATGCAGCGTGAAACTGAAAAAAAAAATTCAATTGATTCCTCTTTTAAACAATAAACTCCTATAGATATCGTATCGTACCATATACTTGTAAACGTACATTTCCCAACAATACAACGCTATTCGAGTTAACTTGTGGTTTAAAGGCGACGCAGCACAATCGTGATTACAGACAGGGCCGTGTTGGTTCGATTCTTATTGCTTTGTGTATGACTGATGAAAGTCAATGTAATGTACTTATATTAGCTTTGGTATGTCGAAGTTGTTTTTTTTATAATTTTGAATGAAAATTAATATATGAGGCCGTCTTGGCGCAGGGGCACAAGCGTGTGAGTGTAAATGCGTTGGTTGTCGATTTGATTCCTAGTCGGGGGAATGAAATAGTTAATATTTTCATTTCATATTTCCTGCTCTAGCAAACATAACGGGTTGATAGAAACTGGACAGAAAGAGGAAAATGGAATGTTTTTATATTAGCTTCCAATTGCCAACTTTGCTTAGCGATAAAAATGAAACCAGCACTTACCAGGAGAAGCAGAGGGAACCTAGTGTTAAGACACTCTGTTCCCCGTTTTCCGCTCTTTTCTGAAGGCATGCATTGCTTGTTGAGTGGGGGAACTCAATTCTGCGGTTTGCCTCGTTATCAGAGGGAGAAAATTTTAATATTGAATATTTAATTGTATCGAGTGAGAATCGAACCTACAACCTGTCGCGTATACAGTCGCACGACTGAATACTAATAGGTACACACTACTTTTCTTATATTTTTTATTATTTTTACGTCACAAATTTATTTTTAGTTCATTCATAATTTAATTACTATAAAAGCGAAAACTTCACAAAGAACACGCCTGATAATAGTTCAATAACAAAGTTATATTCGGTCCTCTCACGACGCAACGTGTTCATTAGATTTGTTAACTTAGCAATTACTTTGACACCTTGTTAGCAGTTTTCGATACTTTACTACGATGTTTCATAATAAATGTTAGTTTTTAGTGTTTGGGGATTTGATTCATGTGAGGATAGAAAGTAGAATAATAACGCATTCGTTTATTTATAGGCATTAAAATCAGCTTCACGCTGTATCCCGCACATATCAGGTAAGCAGAGGGAACTTACTGTTAAAACACTCCGTTCCCCATTTTCGAATTTATAGTGATTATTTTATGCAATTACTTTTTTTTTTGTAACTAGAGAGATTTTATTATTAGTGCATCTCTTCTCCGTCTTAAACGTCTCTTTGTTAGAATATAATTGTTGGTAAATTCCTAATTATTTTTTTTTTTAATGTGTGTTGAATGTCTTAATATTGGGTTCCCTCTTAATTATTGCCTTCTTTGTTGTGCGGGGAAAAATATTAAATTAAAATTTATATTGATTAATCAAACAATTAATACTTTTATGAACAAAAATATTTTTGTCGGTGGAGAACGAAGAAAAAAAAATAACTGTAATAAAACATGAAAAAACCAGTAATTTCTGGCGACACACGTTCGACTAAACTTTCCTCATGGGGCGATACTTTCTTGGAAAAAGTGATAATAATTATTTGGATGTGGTGTTTTATTTATCATTTTTTTATCTTTACGTTTTATTTTGGTTTTTTCAGGGTAGACTGAAAGACCCAAATTCGTAGTAATATCTACTAGTTGTGGGGGAAATTCTGTTCCCTTTAAGACACTTCCGTTTCCCACTTTCCATGGAATTCTGGAGGCATTGCATGTTGAATGTAGGAATTCAAAACTGGGCTTTGCCTCGTTACCAGAGCGAAGAAGTAAAAATATTAAATAATCATTTCCTCGAGTGGGAATCGAACCCACAACCTGTCTCACGCTTGTCCGATAAATGTGGATGAGAAGATATTATACTAATTAAAAGAGTATTATGGTACCATCAGGCTGGTCTGATTGTGGAATTGGAGGATAGCTGATGGAACCTTGGACTGCCTAATATTAAACATATCGAGTTTGTGCTAATTACAAGCTGCTATAAAAAGGGGGTTTTTAGTTTCTTGAACTATTCTTTATTTCTTGAAAAGTAGTTTATATATAAACATTAAGTTAATATTATTCTTTTTTACAAAAATATTATTACTTTATTTACGATTTAATTGTTGTCTTAGATGCTATAGAAGTGTTAATTCCGGTACTTTTACCAGTTAATTACGCTGTACTTGGTAATTCATTAGCTGAAGTATCTTATTTCATAATGTATGAGAGTTATTTTAATTAAATTTTGATTGAATCCCACATGGTTGTATTTGTTAGTATTAAGCTTGATATTGATATTCAAATATATTTTAGTATATTTTGTTGAGTGGCAGAACTCAACACCGCGCTTTGCGTCAACTGGTGTTGCTCTGGTGAGCAAAGAAATGGAAATATAAATGTAAATAAATATTTAACTTCCTCGAGTGGGGATCGAACCCACAACCGCCGCATTACAGTCAGACCCTTATGCCGCTGCGCCAAAACAGCCTCGTGTTAGTACAAAAAATAAAGTACAAAATTCAAATACATATTAAGACTCCATACTCTCGAAGCTGAAAGCTAATTAAATATTCCTAGGAGTTAACGAATGCTGTACTGATCAAGCTTTCAAAGTGAATACGAAGAAGGATTTGCTGAATTCGAGCTCTACTTATTCGAAATATACTTACGTAAAATGTTATCTTCTATTTACATAAGTTTCATACTCTTTTACTTGTTGTTTGTGGATTATTTAAACTTTATAATTTATTTTTGAATCTCACTTGAGCATAAGCTTATAATACATTTAGTGTTTTAATTTCTTCGCTCTGGTAGTGTAGCGTAGAGTTCCGCCACTCTGCGCAAGGTCTCAAGAATTTGGTGAAAAGTGGCGAACGGAGGTGTTTTTTTACTCTGCTATGTGTGAAATATAGCATGAAACAAAAAATTACTAGTCGGATTTGAACACGATCCTCTTGGAAATATTTCTAGGTGTAATCTTGTAACGCAAAAATTATACGTTTTTGAAAAAAGTTTCGAATATCCTTTCAAAAGTCTATAATTATGGAAAAAAAAATATAAAAGCTCGTCCATGTCTTCTAACATCTGAAATCTAAAGATTACTCGAACTCAAGTCTCATAAGAAAGTTATCTCATTATACGGTAATCCCGCGTAGTGGTCAGTCCCTACCTACTACCTACTACCTACTACCTATGCCTCGTTAATAAATAGAGATTATTGCGGTCACACGGTTATGTTTATAACTAATTAAGATATGTAACTATTGGGTATAAGTATACGTAGAATATAATGTATGGCGGAACTCAACGCCGCACTTTTCCTCGTTACCAGAGCGATGAAATGAAAATATAATTTCATTCCCTTTTTTTTTCATAAATCGAACCCACAACCGTCACAATTACAGTCGCACTATTGTGCCTCTGCGCTATGACGGTATACGTTTATTACAACGTATTTTTGTTGCTAATCTTTGTGAGGAAATTTTACAAGATTCTACTATCGCTAAATATTTCATTTTCTTTATGGTGCAACACTCTAAAATTGTTAAAATAACTATAAATCAGTTTTTTTGACATTTTTCAGCTTACTATTACTGGGTATCTTTTATGCAGCGAAAAAAATTAGGACAATGATATTAAATAATCACCTCTTTTTACTGTTCTTTTCATTATACATTTCTTTTTGCTGTATTTTATTTTTGACTGTACAGTAAAATATAAAATTACCAATATATTTTCAATTTCACAGTTTATATTACACGTACAAAAGTACTTCCTTCATCTTTGTCGGTTAAAAGCTGTATTATTCTCTTCATAGGCAATGCCGTTACGTATTCGATACAGTAACCAATATCGCTGTATATTGAGGAAGCGTATTGTTCTGTGCTCAAATAAAGAACTGCCGGCACAATGGCCCTAAGTTAATTGCATGGGTTATTATTATAGCATTAATGAAAACTAGGATTTACTTTTCCTTCTATTTCTATTTAATAAGTGTGTTGATTGTTATTTATATAATATGGTTGTACAGTTAAATTCACTCAAAAAGCGATTGCATATAAATAATGTATTTTATTTCAGGTTCCCGTTGTATCCCGTATGTGACACCCTGTCAGAGATTACGTAGAGGAAGTCTAGTATTAAGATTCCGTCCGGTTCCTATATTTTCGCCGAATTCTAGAGGTACTGCGTGTTTAGTGCACTTTCAACTAATTAGTACTTTAGGTGGTACTGTAATACTTAATTAATAAATTACCCTATACAACGATATAAGCTGGAAAAGCAAAAAAAAAACGTTTAATGTAAACACGCTCACAAATAGAATTGAACCCACACCCGTCTCTTATAGTCATGTATTTCATAACTACGCCACGATAGAATCAATAATAAACGTATTCATTCAATTATAAATTCTCTAAATACATATCAATTTCTTTTAATACTAATCTAGCTCACTTGTCTCCGTCGTCCGTTCATTTTAATAAACGGATCGTTCAAAGGAATTTAAGCCTTATTTTATACCTCCTAAGCCTTTATTTCCATCTACAATTAAATCAATGCAGTATTTGGTACCATTCGTATAGAGCTGAGATTTGTCGATAATCGAATTCCAATCACGTATTATATTATTATTTATTTACGATATTATTTTAGAAAGGAAAGTCAAAGTACTAATATATACATTTTGCTTCTCAAGATTAATTTTTGTATTGGCTATGGAAATTGATATACCTTATAGAATTTTGATATGTTTTATATAAATCGGTAAAATCAGATGTATAGTTTTTAATAAATAAATTATTCAATAATATGATTTGAATTTGGAATGTTTTCTCGGTCCAATTCGATAAACCACACCAACCAATATATTATAATGTGAAATTATTATGCAACAAAAAAAAAACATATTAAAAGTTCAACACGTCGGGGCTCTAAACCCTCTTGGAAACTGTTCAAAAGGTACAAGCCAAAAAAAAAAATGAGGCCGAAATTGGTTGTATAGGTTTCTAAATACTTTTTATTAATCTATTTAACTTTATATGTGAATCAACTCTTAAAGATAGTCACTAAGTATCAACCTCACGCTGTATCCCAGCAGGGTTGGCCGAAGGTGCGCATTATCCACCCATTGTTAAAGACATTGTGTGTTGATTGGCGAAATTCGACGCCGCGCTTTGATACTTGGTGCTAATGAAAATAAACCATTCCCTTGAATGGGATCGAACCCACAACCGTCACGCTTACAGTTAGACGCTTGCCTTATTTAAATTTATGAATAAATATTTCTAAATAGAACCATATTACTTCATTATGCCATATCGATGATATAACACCACTATCTCATAAAGCAAAGGCTCATCACTGGCTTCGTTTGCGCGAGTACGAGTATACCCACCGTCTTATTATCCCAGTTTAATAAGCGTTTCATTTGAGCAGTTCCATCTTATTAGATGAATGCTAAAAATCTGAAAGTGGGTTTGCACCTTCATATATTGCATTATGTATGTATGTATGTATGTCATACATTAAAGAGGGGATTGACATTTTTATGTTTAATGCCAACTTAGTTGCTGGCGGTAACTAATTAAGCTGTAAAATTCGGCATTACTTGGTAATAGCTTCACGCTTCATCCTGATTTAGCAGGTTAGGCAGAGAGAACATGGGAATTTAGTGTTTAGATACTCCGTTTCCTTTAAGACACTCATGTTTCCCACTTTCCACCAAATTCTGGAGGTATTGCGTGTTGAATGGTGGAACACAACGCCACGATTTGCGTTGTTACTTGAGCGAGAAAATGAAAATATTAAATATATCATTTCCTCGAGTAAGAATCAAATTGACAACCTACCTGCTTGCTATCTACATTAATAAGACGAATGAGATGAGCACATACTCGATGCCTTTACTAGTAGGCAGTTCAAGGTGTTATCAGCCATCTTTCAATTCCAGCATCAGACCAGCTCGATTGCACCATATTGTATTGTCACCCAATCTCCATAATTATAATTGTCAAGTTTCATACAACAATTAGAAATGTGTTTAATTCAGATTCTTAGATTGTATTTCATAATTACTAAGCTACATCTCGACATAATAAAAGCGTATTAAAAGTAAAAAGCATAGTAACAAATTATTATTATGATAATTTAACCATTTTTATACATTTACATACAAAATAGTATTTATTTTTAAAAGGCACATTTCACGCAACCTAGTTAACTTTTTTATTTCGTACCACCGTCTTATAAATTTGAAGCAACCTCATTATAGCTAAGATAATAACATAGCAGTGTAATACTGGAAGATATTAGTTATATTTTTTGTCGCTAGATGGCGAAAAAAATATGAATACTTATACTGTATTAGTATTTGCTTGAATATTGTATAAAAGAATATTTAAATTTTAAGCTTCGTTTGTTTATTCTTTAATTTTCTTATAGGTACATATTGAGGCTATAGTGGAGCAGGACCATAAGTGTAACGCGACAGTTTTGTGTTCGATTCCCACTTTAATAATAGAAAAAGATATATCATAAACGCTCATATCCGGCGCAACATTTGGAGCGGAAGTGTTTTGATAGTAAGTTATTAGGTTCCCTAAAATAGAGTTATGTAGTGATAAATTACTGTGCTTACCTTTTGAGAATAGTAAAATATCACTTTGAAGACGAAAGTCTACATTAGAAAGCTCATCTAAGTTATTTCAAACACCACGTCTGATATTCAGCTATAACAGCGGCGCACAAACAAAAGTTTCTACTTTGAACTACAATAATAGTTGGCGAAATATAAACTTTAACACATATTTCAAGGTTATGAGTGCAGTGTAATATGACTTGCATTGAAATATCTTCATTAACGTCGTAGAATTTATTTTATTTCTTATTTTTTGATTTTGACTCTATACTCCGCACATATCAAAGTAGGTAGAGAGAACATGAGGACATAGTGTTATAGTATAGACACTCAGTTTTTTTAAGACATTTTCATTCCCTTCTTTTCGCCGAATTAAGAGGCATTGCGTGTTGAGTGGCGAAAGTCAACGCCGAGCCTATCTTCGTCATAGGAGCGAGTAAATGCAAAATTAAATAGAAGAGAGAGCAAGGAAATGGAATTTATGAGCAAGTTTTATTTTCAGTTACACTATTAAATAAATTGACTTTTTGATTTTGGTGTCGGAGTTCAACGCTGTTTATTTGTAATGTTTTCAGAGAAAAGAAATGAAAATTCCCTGGAACGGTGACCCAACACATGCCATTTACTATAAGATCCACGTCCCCATAATCGTCTGAAAGTTTATATTTATAAAATATCGATTTTAACTTTGCTTGAAGGTACTTTCGCAAATAATTAATTAAAGAATTTAGAATCTTACTAAAACGTGCAAGCAACTGCATTAAAGATTCATTTCAATATAATTTACACGGATTATTGCCCTCTAATGCATCCAAATTCGTCATCCCCTTCCCCAATTTATATAGCACTTTACTTTAACTTAATAGGATTTCACTCCTTAAGGGTAGCAAGAGGGTTAAAAGATTTACAATTGCATAATAATGTTGTATACATGAGTAACGTATGGACGTCTAAACAAATTGTTTTTTTTTTATTAGATTCACGCTGTATCCCGCACACAGAACGGTAGACAGAGAGATATTCAGAAACTAGTGATAAAACACTCCGTTCCCCACTTTCCGCCCAATTCTCGAGAGATTGTGTATTGAGTGGCGGGACTTAATTACGCGTTATCCCGCATATAGGAGTTTAGGCAGAGGGAATCTAGTAGGTTGAAGCTGAATTCGAACTTATGATAATCGAATGCTTTTCTTATATCTTATCTTCTCTTCTTATTTTCTTGAATATGAAAAAAATATTTGCAAATATTCATCTCATCTAGAAATTCAATACACGAACTTAATTAAAACCAGTAAACAATTACAGTAATTCTGTACAGCTGAAATCAATTTCATCTATTTAGTTCCAACTACAAAGTATGCACGAGTCGAATAGTTCAGACCAAACCACGAGTCAAGTTACTAACAGATGTTATAGTGAGTGCTATTGCTGGTACTGGTATAAACTTTTTGATGCTACCCCAAATATATATTAAATTAATATATATATTTGTATGTAATATTATTTTCCTAGTTTGACAAGAGAAGGCGCAGCGTTAAGATCCACCACTCTACACATAATGTCTCGAATTCTGGATAGGAGAGCCCGGACATGCCGATTGCAACGTGAAGATAAAAAAATATAGATATATTGAGTAAATGTTTATTTATAATAGGACGTAATGACGCAGCTATTGTAGGTTCGATTTCCACTTAATCCACCAAAAAAAACAATTGACATTTTCATATAAAGATTTTCCTGGCTCTGGTACCAAGACTCGAGGTCGACGACTCGATTCGAAGTCGTGCAAGTCTCGAAATCTGGGCGTTATTGACACTGGGTTCTCTCCTTCTACCATTCTATATTTAGGATAGTTAAAAAATATAAATGTGATATATGTGATATGTGTCTCTGCGAGAGACAAAGCTACTTAGCATTCTATGGATTCACCGCGCCCATAGCATTGCAGGGTTAGGAGCTCAGAGAATGGGATATATGACCTAATTTCTCTATCAAATACTTATTACTAAGTTATTTATGATTAAATTGCAACGATTAATCAAGAGTAGAAAATAATTATTAAAAAGTCGAGACATTCCGTACTCCAATTTCTCCCATTTTTAGAAACTTTATTTATTGATTAACGGAACCTAACGCAGCACTTCGTCTTATAAGAACGGGGAAAAAGAAACTAGTAGAAATATAATAACGATGAGCACTGAACCAGCAACAACTGTTCTCCTACGCAACTCTAGCCCATCTTAAAATACTTCCCACTATCTCAAGGAGCGATTAAGATTTTCTCCCTAATCTTAGGCTTCAATAAAATTTATTGCTCAGCTTATATATCTTCAAAACGGAATGAGATGGTTTCGAGTGATGATAGTGATTCGCGGTACACATTACGTAGATTAAGGGATCTTATTTATTTATTTAGTTAATATTATGCTTCCAATTTGTCCTGTATTCCTCCAACTGGGCATTGAACCCACAACCCTTTATGATGGTAAATCCTATGGTTGTGAATTGAGTAATTTGTAACGTGTTCCGAGTATGAGATTATTGTTTTTGATAATTCAAATATTTTTTTAGAGTCACGTTGTATCCCGCATATAGCATGGTAGGCGAAGGAACCTAGTGTTAAGACACTCCGCTCCCCATTTTCTGCCGAATTCTGGAGGCATTGCGCATTGAGTGGCACTCAACGCAGCGTTTTACCTTGGCACTAGAGCGAAGACATGAAAATATTAAATATAACATTTCATCGAATGGGAATCGAACCCTATTGATGTTGCTATCTACGATCGGCAAATATTTATTGAATTGATTATTGTTATTATTTGTTTTTGTTTCATTAAATAAATGTATATTTAAGGATATCAGTAAATGTAATATTGATTGTCTAGTTTTGGCATTGTCGAATTGTGGGGTTCGAACCCACTACAAGTTGTTACATTATAAAGATATTAAATTAAAGCCTTTTATTTTTGTTTATTGGTCGGTTCGTCTAATATAAGGTTAAATAAAAGGAAACAGATACTTAAAAAAATTACACAGATATTTATTTACTCATACAAAAAATGTAAGGTTAAAATGTTTTATACAATGTTCACGAAAATCTAACTAAAATACAAAAATTACAACAAAACTTATTGCTAGCGATCATTACACAGTGATTTAGAAAGCCTCATGCATTATTCCGTACAACAAATAGGCAAAGGAAAACTAGTGTTAAGACAATATCCACCTAATTTTTGAGATATCGCGTGTTGTTTTGCGGAACTCAACGCCGTGCAACATTTACCAGAGCGAAGAAACGAAAATAAATTAAATACAATCATTATTTTCAGGGGAATTGAACCCAGAACATCGACCGCGTCTCGACGGCTTCATAGTTTTAAATACAATTTTAATTTAAAATTCAGCTTAAAAATACTAAATAATATATAAAAGTTGTAATATTATTTTAAAGTTAAAAAGTTCTTTCTATTTAATGGTAATTTTATTTTGACAAATATGATGATGATGATGATGATATAATAGATATTAACATTTCTCGGTAACCATCCACATTCATAGACATTAAATATTTTCACATTTCAGCTTACTCTTACTATTATTATTACATAATGAAATGTTACAGCAAAAAACGGTTTATAAAGACAGTTGTGGGTTCTTTTCCTACTCGGATGAATGTTTATATTTTTTTAATCTATGGTCTAAGTAAAAGCGACGCGTTGATAGATTATTTTTTTAGCAGCTTCCACTACTCGCATGTAGCAAGTTAGACAGAGAGAAAGCTATGTTAAAACACTCCGTTATTTAATATCTGCCAAATTTATGCGCTTTGTTCCCAGGGCGAGGAAATAAAAATATTCCATTCTCTCGACTGGCAATCGAACCCAACACCGTCACGTTTAAAGTAAAAACATTTATATAAGCATACCCAAAGCGGGATTGAACCCATAATATATATTTTTATCAAATGCTTTCAATGACTTTCAATCAAGCGACGATTCTTAAAAACAGCTTAAAGTAAATTACCGCGATATACCATTATTTATAAATAAACCTAAAAATATTAATTAAAAAACTAAATTAATTCTAAATTATAAATACAAAGTTATATAAAAGAATTACACTATGCGTTTATTTATGACTAGACTTCAATAATTTACAACATTTATTGTGTGTATAGTATATTACAATTTATTATTTAGAACTGTGCTCGCTTAAAATTACTTAAGTAGCCTTAATTTAAATGCAATTTGAGCTGGTGCTGCTAAAATAGAAGAGTAAACAATTTATTTTGTTAGTTGAAGAGATTTTTTTAAAAATAATAATGAAACTGTTTATGGAACATTAAGATTTGAACTTTTGTACTTTGAAATAACATGACCAAGTTGAATATAACATTTATAAAAAAATGTGTAATGTATTTAAAATATTTTATTTGTTTAAACATTTAGAACAATATTATTATATTTTAAAATCATATTTTTATCTAAATCTATTTAGTTTCAAACGTGGTTTGTCAGCACAAATATGATAAATATAATTTAATTTTAATTGCATACATATGCATTTTAAATGGATTATTTTTTTCTTAGGACCATCATCTAGATATTATTTTTTTAGAACAGATACTGACTGTTCAGTAGATTATATGGGTCAAGTGACTTGTATTGTTCATATATTTTAAGCAAAATAGAAGAAACTCCTTAGAATTTCATTAATTCAAAATGTGGGTGCTGTGGGAGGAGCTTAGACCCTGGGACGTGCGATAAAAGAGTGGGCTTAATACTCATTAAATTACATATTAACCCTCCCCTCCACTGTGAATGATCCTCTCTCCATTTAAATATTAATCACAAAATAAATCTAGTAAATGAAAAAAATATGTTATACAATCGAGTAAATTATAAATTTCAAAAAAAAAAATAACCAAAAAAGTTATTATACGACAAGCTCAAATTGCATTTACATAATCAGCATTTAAATTTAAAATAGTCTGTTTCTCCCTTACAATAGTGTCCATCTTGGTAGAATCTAACAACCTAAGTGAAGAAAAACACAAAGCAAACACTCCATAATACTAGATGGTATACAAAAGACGCCTTGTTCGCGGCATTCATCTCTTGGAACCTAAATGTCTTCATTTCATTCTGAATTGGTATAACGTGATCTATTATATAAGGTATTTCAGTTGTTTTCTTAGTTTCTACGGGACAGGGTAGTGTTTCTGGGGGAATTTTTAATACATTTCTCTTAGCTGGTCTCTTGGAGCTTAAGTCGTTTGACATATCTTTTAATTCGTCTAGTTTCTTGCTCGTGGAATTTGTTTTTGTGAATGAGTCTAGGGAGATTTTTTGTGCAATTTTTTCTATATTCTCATCCGGCATTTTGTTGTATGCTGAACTGACTATCGGTGGATCCATTTTGCAAGTGACACCTTCTAGGGAATCTTTAGTGTTTTGACTTTTCGTTTCGTTTCTTAAGGAATGCATCCATTTTAATCTGCAGTCGCATACGAAGTTGTTTTCTGTGGAAATAGACAGGAAACTAAATTAAATATTATTCTTATTTTTTACCTTATAGGGAACAAAGCGTTTCCCGTTTATCGTCTAATTTTGAAGAGAGAACGCAGAAATGGAAATAATTATTCTCAATTGTAGGAATTAAACCCACAACCGTTCCTTGACAGTCAAACAGTCAATCGCACGACAGTGATCATTAAATACAATATTTATTTATTATTTATTTAGTTTCGCGTTGTACCCTGCTCATAACAAAGAGGGTAGAGGGAACCATGCCATGAGGGAACCTTTGCATATTGCGAGGAGGAAATGCCACATTTTGCCTCGTTACCAGAACAAGGAAATTAAAGTATTAAGCATTTCATTTCCTTCAGTGGCAAATAAACCCGCAACTTGTCACTCTTACAGTCGGGTGCTTGTGCAACTGAGCCAAAATTAGCTTCAATATAATATTCACTATTATTGTATGAAATACTAGCGGCCCACCCGCGTGAACTACGTTATTATTAATTTCTGTCTCCATGACTACGTCCTAGTGACGTCTATGCAAAATTTGAGACTCCTAGCATTTGTAGTAACGAAGTTTCATACAAACTTTCGACCCCAAAAACAACCTCTTAGAAGTCGAATATTACAAATTCCCGTCTTAGCGAGCACCTACGTCCTATAACTCCTATGCAAAATTTAAGATTCCTAGCACTTGTAGTTTCTGAGATTTCGTGATGAGTGAGTGACCTTTCGATTTTATATATATAGATTCATAGCTATTGTTTTACTTTCACTACAAAAATACAAACCATACCTAAATCTGCTTAGCAATTTTACAGTTATACTATTAAAACATCGATCTATCATTTTTCACGAAATTAAACCAAATTTTTAATATATTTACAAACAAAGTGCACTCAACAAATTTCATTAAAAACGATCATTAACATTCCAACATTTTGCGAGTCGCGCGCAAAACAGAATCATTTACATGTAAACCTCGTGTCTCTATTAAAGAGAACTGCACTGGATATTTCTCGCTAAGAAACTTTACCAGGGACGAGCACGATAATCCCAAAGATAGTTCTATACGACATAAAACGCCCGGCGGTACAATAAGAACCCACTAAGTAAATTTGAGTTGCCGAAATGTCTATTTCTTCTCGTTAGAAATTCAAAATGTTCTTTGAGATTATCATGACACTAAAAGTGAGTATTAAATATTCATTGTTACCTTCAAGTAGCAAATTGCTGCCTAAAGGCTTCAAATTATCCAATATGGGTTTGATGTTGTCGAAAGTTAAGGCGTGCAGCTCGTTTGAGCGTAAGTCTAGCGAGCTCAGTCCCCTCACACCCTCGAACAAACCGGAGGGGAGAGATGCCAGTTTATTATCATCTAGGGACAACTTTTGCAGTTGGGATAAACCATCAAATGCTCTCTCCGATATATATTTTAAATCATTCTTCCCCAACAGCAACTCTTGTAAGTTCCAGAGCTCGGCGAATGTAAATTCAGTCAAGTTGTAAATACGGTTACGCCTCAGATCCAATCTCCTTAAGTTGGCCAATCCGTCAAAAGTATGGCGATTCAAGTTAAATATATTGTTCTTATTTAAATCTAGCTCAACAAGGTTGAAGGCGTGCTGAAAGGCACCGTTGCTAATTGTCGAAATATTATTCTTGGTGAATATCAGCTTTTGTAATTTCGGTACATCTAGAAAGGAATCCCTTCCAATCTCCAGGATCATATTCTCCTCTAAATTTACGACAGTTAAGTTGGGAAGGTGTGCGAATGCATATTGCTGCAGTGTTTCTATTTGATTTTGCGAGAGCGTCGCCTCTTTTAAGCCGGTCAGATTGGCAAATGCATAAGATCTGACATCCACAATGTTGCCGTATTTAATATTTATAGATTTAAGTCTTTGTAAGTATTGAAGCGCTTTGGTCGGCACGTAGCCGAGCGCGCCATCGACGCGAACGTTAAAAGACAAAGTTTGTAAAGTTGGTTGCGATGCGAAACTTTGCCAAATGAGGTCGTCACGAGGTATACCGCCGTTGAACACCCAGCATTCAGCTTTTGTAGCGTTTCTAGGTTCTCTCGTATTCTCGCAGTAGCAATGCACTTTTGAGTCTCGGTCGGTGATGTCGCATATATTTTTTTGGAAACCACCAGATTTTTCTTTAGAACGCCTCTTGTTGTTGTCCCGGACTTGTACAGCGACCGTCATTTCACTCAGTACCGAAAATATAATTAAAGTGCAAAATATCTTCGCTATTCGTCGCTCCATTTTCATTTATCTGAAACAAATAAATACAAGCGTTAAAATTGACAAACTGTTTACGTAAGCGTTTAAATAAAAAACAACGGCAAGTGTGAAGTTCAACGGCTGATGGCCGATTTCCAAATACGTTCTGTTATTTAAATGTCTGCATGAGGCCGATGTAGCGCAATGGTACAAGCGTGTTACTGTAGACGCGACGGTTGTGGGTTCGATTCCCACTCGGGAAATGTATTATTTTAATTTCATTGCAATCGTGCAGAGGCAAAGCGCCGTGTTGTGTTCCGCCACTTAACACGCAATGCCTCGATCGGTTTACAACGAGGAACGGAGTGTCTTAACACTAAGTTCCGTCTGCCTACCCCCTGATATTTGCGGGATACAACGTGAAGCTGAAAAAAAAAGTGTAAAAGAATTTAAAAAGTTGGTAGCTTTTCGTTCATACATTCGTATATATGTAATTAAATATAACTTTTCCGAAAGATTGGACTGAATTCAATTATTTATTTCAAAAAAATATATTTGACCTACTTGCAAAGTACATATTTCAAGGTATGTATGTAATAAAATGAAATAAGAGGGTAGTTCCACTTTTGTGCCTCTCACAGCGAGTTAATTATTAAAGAACTCCTCGACTCTGCTGTTCCGTCGTGATTGCCAATAATTACTTTGATTAAGCTCATTAATACGAGGACAAGAGCCGAAATCAAAAACATTGATGGACATGTCATTACAGTGAAACCAATATACAATAATTTTTATTTTTACAATATACCTATGTAACTGATAAACCAAATATTATGCGAGTGAATAGAGAGCAGTGAGTATTGGTTCCTGTTTCTATTGAAAGATTGCATAAACCATTCTATTTTTTTCTATTCAGGGCGAAGAAATTATATTATTAAAATTTTTCTCGAGTAAGAAAAACCACAACAAATTTACCCTATTAATTCTAATAAAAAAATACATTTTAAAAATCTTACAAGAAATAAAAGAAATGTCTCCCAATTAATAATCAACGTTTCGTCAGAAATATACTAAATACACAGGAAGTATTATTGTTCAATTTAATTTTAATCTCTATAAATGTGCATTATAGGAAGATCTGTGTTTCCAAAAATCAACTAAATTAATATATTTTTTTCTAAGTATATAATATTTTAGGTTTATGTGAACTTAGTGGCTTGTGCGTTTGCTATGCTTGATTTGCTTTGATTCAGTATTTCGCACATAGCAGGGTGGGCAGAGGGAACCTTGGAGCCTAGTGGTATGATGCTCCGTTCCTCATTAAGACATATCCGTTTCCACTTTCAATAGTTTCCGATTGCGTCTAAATTTTATAAAACAGTGCAAATACGTCATTGTTTGAATGAAGCTAGTCGTGGCGTAGGGGTGCATGCGAGTTACTGTAAACCCGACAGGTTGTGCGTTTGATTCCCAGCGAAGGAAATTTAATATTTAACATTTCCAGATGTTCACCCTGGCGAGGCAAAGCACGTCGTCGAGTATCGCCACTCAACACTAAATTCCCTCTGCCTACCTTGCTATGTGTTGTATATGGCATGTACCTAACCTTTTTACTCTAATACTTAACTACTGTACCATTATAGTGCCTGAACAGGTCTGGTTTATTACTGATGTGCGCAAACAGGATTACCGATCCAAATTTATTGCCAATAAATATTAAGTATTGATTTTGAAATAATCTATGTTGCGGCATTGTATCATAATATATTATGTAAATTTATGGATTTAATATAGTAATATTATATGAAAAAATGTTCTTTCTTTTTTATTTAGCTTAATGCTGTACACCGCATATATTAAGGTAGGCAGAGGAAACCTGAGAAAGTAGTGCTAAGGCACTCCATTTCTATTAAGACACTTCCGTTCCACTTTCCACCGAATTCTGGAGGCATTGTGTGCTGAGGGACAAAACTTAACGTCGCTTTTTGCCTCGTTACTAGAGGAAGGAAATTAATATATCTATTAAATATTTTATTCCCTCGGGTGAGAATCGAATCCACAATCCGTCACGTTACCAGTCCTTAGTTAATGTTAACAGAATTAGTATTTTATAAAACATAGTTGTATTTGTTAATTAATTTAATTCAAAAGCCACATTAACATAAATAATTAAATACTTTATAATGTTTGGTTTACAGAATTTGTTATTAAAGTAAGCGATACTAGAGTGATGAGTGGTACTCAACGTTCGACATTTCATGTTATTACTATCGTAATTAAAATATAGTTTTGCTACTATGGCGCAGTATATACGAAGGTTGTGGGTTCGGTTCCTGCTCGGAGGACGTTTAATAGGTTTTTATATCAGACTATATCTAGCAGGATAGAAAGAGAAGAACTTAGTGTTAAGACACTCTATTCTCTAGGCACAGATCAATTTTTGAAAGTTTACTTGTTAATGTTGTAGCTCAACGCCGCGCTGTGCACCATCTGAGTGCCAGAGCGAGAAAATGTAAACAATTCATTTTCCTGGTTAAGAAACGCAGTTACAACAGTCAGAAGCAATAATTTGGCTCTCTTCATTTTCATCATTCAACGTGCATATAAAAAATTTGGCGTAATTTTCGTTTTTTTGAAAATTATATAATTTTCTCTTGGGTACTTCTATATGAAAATGGCGTGAGCGGAAATCTAGTAATATATAAGAAATGTTATTATTATTAATATGTAAATTTAGATATTGACTTATAACAGTGCCTGGACGTTCTTTTCCACGAGACGCGGTTTCAATATATTACACGTTTTCTATAAAATAACTCAAAAAAAATATTAGAATAATAATATATGAATACATAAACCTAATCACCAACATCACAAAGGTTACTCTACAAAGACGTATACATAAAAGTTATTAGCTTCTGTAATATCCAGAACGTAGCCTCAGATAAGGGTTGTGAAACATGCGTTTATAAATTTGAAATTCAAAGCGGGTCGTAAGGCGCGTCACACTATCTGATGCCGCTGGCCGGATTAACAATGAAAAAGATTTATTTGCCACCCCTATATGGGGATTTTTTCGTTTTAAAAAATATATTTATTTATTATTTATGTATGACTTTTTTGAGTATTGGGTAATTTATAGAAAATTTGCTTTTTTTTTGGAGAATTTTTCATTCGAAAGAGTAACCCTTCAATTGCCGATCATGTAAAGACATAAACGTGCATAAAACAATTGAATTGAAACATAGTTTGAGACTATTTTTTTAAAAGAAAGCAATTAATTTGTTTTATTTTTTTTAACATTCATAACTATAACATAATAGAAAAAATAAAAGAATAATTTCGTTAATATCTTGTAAAAAATCCGTATTTCAAATTCAAAAGTATAATATAATTAAAAATAAGTTTTGATGTGTAACATGCTTAGCAAAAGTTCTATGTGAAAGCTCTAGTCAAGTTATTTCAGAAACAGAACACCGTCACACCGCGCCGTAATATTTGCTAAGTTTTTATTCAAATGTACGAGAGCAGAGGAATTTTTATCTGGAATTCTTAGCACTAAGCTCAGCCTTAAGTTCACCTTACATTATGTAAGTAGTATTGGTCTGAGAAGGAAATTTTACGTTTTCGTTACTTTTTTTAATCAAAATCGTTAATGTTGGGATTTTTTTGTTCAAATAAGAAAAAAAGCATCACACTTTGCTGTCTAGACAGAAGAAACTTAATGTTTAAGCACTCCGTTTCTAAGTATACTCCCAATTTTTATTTTTTTTTGTGCTGAGTGATGAAACTCCATGTCGCTTTTGGTCTAGCTTAGCTAGTAATTTAATCACTTCCTTCCGGATTGAACGCACAACCATCACGGACCGGACAGACGGTCAAAAGTGATCTTATAAGGGTTTTTAGTCTGTCAAGTCCATTTATCTCGAAATCTCGTGGAGGTATCAAGCTGAAAATAATATCAAATATCCAATTCTCTCTCTATCTTTTCTTTTTTTCTTATAACCTGCAAAACCTAACGCTGCAATTTGTTACATTTTTTTAAAGGTAAAATAAATTTATTGATGGAATCATTATTCTGTGTTATATTTTAATTAAAAATATGGCTTATTTAAAAGTTTTTATTTTTTTTATAATTATTTAATTATTCATATTTATGATGGCATTTTATTCTTCATAAGCTACGTTCAAGAGGGACAGTTATGAAATTTATAATGAGGTATTCATCATCGTCACATAATTAAAAAGTATGTGGAAACTATGTATATCTCTAATCAGGCTTGAGTATGCTACACATTTTAAAATTTGTCTTTTTTTTTAAATTATATTTTAGTAATATACTCTGACTGAAAACACGGGGGAATGAATTATCTTTATTTTCTCGCCCTGACAAGACAAAGCTCATTGAGTTCCGCCACTCATCACAGAATGTCTCCAATTATATCATTAAATTTAAAACGGAATGTCTTGACAGTTCCTTCTTCCTACTGCGGGAAAAAGCTAGAAGCTGCAAAAAAACACTAAGAAATTTGACTTGAACTGAAAACTTACAATACATGTAAAGAATAAAATTGGTCGGTTCCAAGAGGCACGGGTTCAAATCCCGCTACGTTAAAATTTTTATACAATTTCTAAATAAGTATTACAAACTTATAAATATAGCACATTTCATGCAAAATGGGTATCCTGCACAAGGCAGGGAAGACAAAGGGAATCTAAGAACTTAGAGTTAAAACACTCAGTGCCCATTAAGACACTTCTATTCCATTGCATTTTCCTCCGAATTCTCGCGGAACTTTTGTCTCATTTTGTCTCGTTACCAGAGCGAGGAATTGAAAATATTAAATATTTCAGATCCTCGAGTAAGACTCGAACTCATAACCTGTCGCGCGCTTGTCGCAAGCTTATACCTTTACGACACGACTAGCCTCTAGTTATAAATATTTTTCCTCAAAAACAAATTTCACCAAGCTCCATCCAGGAACAACTTGTAAAACATATTCAGCCGGTCCAATAAATCATTTCCCACTGACAAATACATTGCCAACGTAATAATAACTACAGTTCTTATTCAAAAGAATTTATCTATACGAAACGTTTGCGACAATAAATCTTTCTATCTCGGGGACCTTTGTGCCCTTTTATCAAGATTTAACGCCAAAACCTAAAGCTTGACATTTTTTGTCTCAACTTTTACATTCCCAAAGGTCCATTTAGAGGGAGATAGAGTGTCTCTGATATTATTTAAGAAACGATTAAGGTTGGGTAAGGGTTTGATTTATTCACGTACTGGCTACGATTGGAGGCAGTTCTTTCTAAAATGTTGACTTTTAGTTGGAATTTAAACAGTGTTTCATGTTTTACAGATGTACGACTGGTAGTGATAGAAGTTTTGTATTTGCTTAAGTTGTTTGTTTAGCTATCCAATGAATTGCGCGGTCACGTGGTCTTTTAAATTTTTTCTTTGGTCTGGTATATAAATTGTCTGTCGGTCTGCCTGTCAAGATTTTTTTTGGAAAGAATGTTCGAAAGAAAGTTCACAGTTAAGTTAGTTAAGTTTATACAGTTTTAAAGTGTTTTTACATTTTATTACAACACTGGGACCGTCACGGCACACCGCCATAATGCTTGACAGTAAGCGTGACGGTAGTGGGTTCAATTCCCACTGTGGGTAATTAATTATTTTCATTTTCTCGTACTACAGTTCTCGAAAATTGATCTTAATTGGAGAAAAGAGTTTTTAAACTTTGCCTGCTATAATTATGATAATTTGACAATCAAATTTTTATAGTATCTACAATTCAACCATTTTTCGAATTTTCCTAATAAATATTTAACTTGTAAATAATTGTCAACATAATTTTGCTCCACCCATACACATCATAATCACCACTAAGCGTGCAATCACAAACTAAATGAATAAAATATTTTATTCAAATGAAAACGGTTAAAATATTCACAGATTAATTATTGGCAGGGAAATTTCAATAGAGCCTACATTTTTATATGTAACGTTACAATTTGCACCAAAATACTATATTCGTATGTAAATAACATATGTTCTTAATCCCTTTGAGGGTTTACGGAAAATTGCGGGGACACTCTTAATTTAATGTATATTAATGGAAACGTACATAATCCGAGTGAGTGCCGTAAAAGTGAATCTTGTCGTTCTGAGCTGTTGACTTGTATTTGATTTAGCTCGCTGGTTCTAGATTCGAAACGCGACGTTGAGTTCCGTCAACGTCAATGTCTCGAAAATTGAAGGGATAGTAGAAACATCGTGATAAGATATATCTTATACGTTGCCTTCTAAGAGGGGAAAAACTTAAAGCTGCAAATTTTTCATCTATATATTATAGTTTTATTATTAAAAGTAATATAATAGTAAACAGTACAATAAGCTATATGTAAATGCACGCAGTAAAATGTAGAAAATAATAATTTAATTATTTCAGGCCAAAGTTAATTAAACTATTATAAATAAATATAAAATTAATTTAGTAATTTCAGTTAAGGGATTTATATAATTACATTTTCTTTAGTTATTAATTCTTCTTTATTTTTTTTTTATTTAGCAGAAAAAGATAGGCGAATTGATAAGTTTACCTTTTTGAAGTAAGTTAAAAATAAATGGAAATGAATTTGATTAAAGAAACATATTGAATAGTACTCTTAATTATATTTTCCAAGTAATATTTGTGAGTAACGAAAACGAACGAAATATAAAAAAGTCAGTCATGGAACAGGGGCACAAGCATATGACAATAAATGCAATACGTTGTGGGTTCGATTCCCACTCCAGAAAATTAGATATTTAATATTTTCATTTCTTCGCTCTGGTATCGAGGCAAAGTGCGGGACTGAGTTCCGCCACTCAACTGCAACGCAATGACTAGAATTCAGCGAAAAGTTGTGAGCGGACTGTCTTAATTTTAAGCTCTCTCTGCCTACCTTGCTACATGCGGGATTGCAAAGTGAAGCTGAAAATAATAAAAACAGTATTGCAATAACGAACATTAATATTTCGAAAGATTTCATTTAAAGCTTTTGACTATATTATTTTGCCTCCAAAATGTAGAAATATTAAAAAAAAACATTTTTAATTAATTTTATTACGTTTACATATGAGCCAATCTGTTTACAGTTTTCGTCGGAAAGTATTTTAATAACGAATATTATTGATAAAATGAAATACAAAATGATTTAGCTTAGACTCCTTCATTCTTCAAATACGTGAATATTTTTTTTTGTAGCTTCATACTGTAACCCGCAGCATATAGCAGGGTAGCACATTACAACCCTACTATGCAGCACATAGCAGGCAGACGAAACCTGGGTAGTGTTAAAATATTCCATTCCCTTTAAGATACTGAAGGCACTACGTGTTGAGTGAAGAAATGAAAATATTAAATATTTCATTGCTTCAAATGGAAATCTATCTCACAACCTGTCGTGTTGACAGACTCTCGCTTGTGCTCCTGCGCCACGAATGGTCTCAAATAAAACAATTTAGTATAAGAATTAATAATATTCCTTTATATGCTTGACTTCCTTTTTCTTTGCGATATTAAAGCTTTTGGCCATGGGAGCACAATACTGAAATACAAGCTCTTCCTCTTATATACATGGAATTACCAATTCGGCCATAGATCTATTAACATTTTATTTTATATACTTAGTATCAATAAAAACATATACATAAACCATAGTATCTATAAACCGTGCAGACATACATATAATATGCTATAACAATAATTAATTCAAAATTACATTCAACCACGAAAACTTTCTGCCGACCCCACATTTAGATTCCGAGCGAGGCCCGCGTGTAAATTCGACAAGGTTTAATGAATTTTCTACAAAACGAGCCCCCTACTACCCAACTTTGCTGATAACTCAATCTGATAGATAATTTATAGGAATAGGGTTACCTGAGTTTCAGAGGTTTTCAAATTAAGTGCACCAAATTAAAGTGTCAGTAATGTCAGCCAAGCATAGATGACAGTATTATGTTGTTTTATTATAATCGTCTGACTGTAAGCGGTTCATCGACGGACGGACGGACGGTTCTGTTTTTTCCTTTTGAGGTTCCCTAAAAACTAGGAGAAAGAGAAGAAGAAAGTCTTTCTTTCTATTCGAGATACAATCTGAAGTCTTAAAAAATAACATCCACAAAAAATATTTTTTTTTATAGCATAAATACAGATTACGTAGATTTTTTTTTCAAGTAAAATTATTTTATTTAAACCTTAATAGCGTCAGTAAAGAATTTTATCACAAAAATTTAATAAAAAACATAATATTCTTTATTTGCAATTCCAATTTTAATTTTCGATTGGACCAATTAATACAAATTGCAAAATTAAATCATGCGTTAAAATTAGTTGAGCTTTTTCTAAGCTTTTTTTATTCAGTTCAGAACTTTATAGAATCATATTTTATAAAAGCAAGTTCGTGAAAAATTAATATTCGTGAACATCATAATATTTTTAGTTTACTTTCTTTAAATTTGCTGTTAATTCAATCTAGATATAAAGACTTGCATAATGTTAATTCACCTTCACGCTATATCGCACAAACAGGCAATAGAGGGAACCTCGGAATCTGGTTGTGGGTTTGATCCCTACTCGAGGAGATAAATTTTTTGACATTTAAATTTATATTTTCATCTCTTTGCTCTGGTATTGAGGCAAAGCGCGGCGTTGAGTTCCGCCATTCAACATGCAATGCCTTCAGAATTCGTACACCTTCCAAGCTAACACTTTATAAATTATTTCAACATTATAAATATATTTTTAACCTTATATCTGCATTTTCACAAAGGATTTCAACATTTAATCCAAGATGTAGTAAGGCAGACTAACGGGCTACAGTTATTCTCGGTATTTCTCGTTACTTTTAGAATACCGTAGCAAAACTTTAAAATTAATTTTGTTTTGTATGCAAAAGTAAAAGGATGTAAGTCAAAACACTTTACAAAAATCGATATCTTTTAAAAAGGCTTATCTTCTTCTATACTATAATAAAAAAGTATAAAACTTGTGTTTGTAAATCAATACAACAAAAAGTAATTATTTGATTTTGTGTCTGTTTGTATGTACACGCATATCTTCTGAATAACTAATTTGTACGGATTTAAATAAAACCGAATTCCACCCGAATATATGATATAGATATTTAAGTGGCGGATGTCAACGCCGCGCTTGTCTTGTCAAAACAGATAAAATAAAAAAAACATTGAAAACTGGAGAAACCAGTGTCTAAGCACTGGATTCTCTGTCCACCCTGCCCTAAGCGCGATAAACATGAACCTGAAAAAAAAATTAAACCAACATGTATGTATACAGAACACAAATTGTATTTAGACGAGAATTAACTTTGCTTTATTTTTATATGAACAAGCAAGAAACGGCCATTCGAGAAGAGCGTAATAAGTGTAATCCGATTTATAAACATGTTGTATTTGAATTATAATGATATTTTTAATATCATGTTTCCAAAGCTGCTTACGCAATGCTTGAACAATGTTATAAACAAAACGTAAAAAGAGCAAAGTAATTAAGTTCAATTTTAATATTCCAAAGCTCGGCGTTGAGTTCCGCCACCTACGACGTGGGAAACGGAGTGTCTCACTAATAAGTTTCCTCTATCTCTGTATACCCTGCTATATGTACCCTACTTTTATACAGCTATGATATGATGCAAAAATATTTATCTCTTCCAGTGGGATTCGTACTAAGATTTTTGAATTTTTTGTAAGTTTTCTAAAATATTTTTCTATCCTTAGTGTAGAATAACACTTATAAATATTTATTTAATACAATACGCAAAGCCAGTATTTGGCTAAAAGTGGGATACGGAAGGGGAAATGGAATTTTTTCGATGGGAACGTAGTCTCTTAATACTAATTGTCCAGATTCCCTCTGCCTACCCTGCCATATGCGGGATACAGCGTGAAGATTAAAAAAACATAAAAACACTCTTTAGACTTTCACAAAGAAGAAGCTAAAATTATAATTCATCTCCAATAACTAGATTGGTTCACACAGCAACGCTCGGATTTCCAGTACAACGTACATATTATCGGCTTATTTAACTAAATTATAGTAAAATGGAACAACCCAGCTTGGAATATAGGATTTAAATAGTGTACCTACTGTAGAAGGACCATCAAATTTCTTTTTCCCAATTCAAAACATTAGCAAACCTTAGATCATATCTAAGGTTTGCTAATGTTTTGAATAAGTAATTTGTAATATAGGGACTATATTTGCGTTTGTTTATTTCTTCTCAGCACATTATATATTATCTTCCTTTGCAACTTCGTTTTATTATTTTTTTTATTTTATTATTTTATTACTACCATTTAACAATACAAAAACTTAAACAGTGTCCTGCAAAACTCTTCGCGTGTTTGACTGCAGGATCTCTATACATATGATTTAAATTACATTTATATTAGATCAAAATTAAACTAAGAAGTATTTTCTGTCAACTGTTCAATTAACAGTTGACAAAAAATACTCCCTAAGTTTAATTTTAAACCTCTTTAAGTTACTAATTTAAGGCCCAGGTCCCGATTGCTATGGTTATTAATGGCCAAAAGATATTTATGTTTTAAAGTTAACGGGAGTATTTTACAAATTTTAAATAATTTGGAATAATTACCTTTACAATTTTGTTTTGTTTTTTTATTTACTAGAAGTTTTAAAAATCTTAGCTGTAACGCTTCAAGCCTAATAATATGTGTTTTAAAAGCAAGACCATAGCAATCGAGAGCGTAGGCCAATATTGAATCTACCAATGCAAAATACAAAAATTTTAATGTATCAGCTGGAACTTTAAAACTTAAATTATAAAATGTTTGCATCAAATATATGTATATAACGCATACTGTTGGACCAAGAACTGATGCCGTATCAAGCAACACTACCTTGTTCGATACGTCACATAACATGGATAGATTCCCTCACTATGGAGCAATTGTTTGACTATTAGAAGTTATTTTATATATTTTGATTATAATATAATAATATTGAAAAAATACAAGTATAAATCGAAACATTTCAGCCATATCTAACGTCATAATAACAAATTACGCCTATTACACACACGATTCATAATACATGTGAAAGTAATTAAACCATAAACAAATTAGTCAACTACAAAACCTTTAATTTGTTTTACAAATTACAAACCGCGAATTGAAATAAATTGAAAATTCATGCCAAAGCGACCAAAATCCATTTAATAGGTCCAAAATTAGGGCATTTGCAATAATAGACAGACATAAAATTAATTAGAGACTCAATGAATCTGTGCACATTTATTATATTTAATCACACATATGTATTTATTTATATTTAGTCAGCCGTATTATAATTAAACGAATGATCGAAATACAAAAGTCATGGCTATAAATATTTTTTTACAAACACAAAGGGAACCTGCACTGCGATCTCAACCTACTACCCAATTTTCACAAATATTATGTGTTAAGCGGAAATGAATACCGTTCTTTATATTTCTACTAGATCGAGGAAATAAAGACAATTTAACCACCAAGTGGTCGAACCTATGGAGCTTACAGCGGTCTCGTTTACGCTGTGCTCCTGCGCCATGACGGTTTCGGCATGTATAGTCAAATAATAAAAAGCATCATAGGCAAGAAAAACTCAAAAAATAGATTTTGTACACTCCCACTAGCCTACTAAATGCAGCGTGAAGCCACTAAGCCAAGCCTATTATCACATACTAGAATAATCAATTCAAGGTAATAACAACGTCACAAGTAATACTATCAATCTTACAACAAGTAGTAAGTTTTCAATTAGGTATTTGGAAATCCTCCAGATAGAACTGGATTGTAGAAGTAAAATTGTGAAACCATAACGTATATTAGGTATTACAATAAAAATGCAATACATAATAAAAATTATGTCGTGATAGTTCTGGCAAGGATGACCGGGTCGAATGCCAAAATGGGGTAAGTAAGAGATTAAAAAAAATCCATGGGAAACGATTGGTTGGTATGTTTAAGAAATTGGTTCAAAAATTACTTGTTAAGTCAGTTGAATTGTGTTTTATAAACCGTAAAGGTTTAAATTTTTGTGTTTTAGGTTTCATGTTATATTCTTATTTACAAATATTATTTTTGTTTGGTTAGGTACTTTTAAGGTGTTTCGTAAGAATGAAATGTTAAAACTATTACAAAATCTAATCTTTAATGGTATTTTATAACACGACGTAGAGTTACAGAAACACTAAGCAACCTTAGAATTAAGATTTCCCTGTCGTGCCCTAAGATATGTATAGTTAAATAAAATATATTTAAATTAAAACAAACAGCTTTAGCATTTTTTACTTTTTTTAAAGCTTCTATCCCGTATGTAGCAAAGTAGATAGAGGGAATTTAGTAATAAAACACTCCATTTATCATTCATAGATTTCTGTTTCCCACATTCCATATTCCCGCCGAATTCTTATTTTGGTTACCAGAGCAAAACATTTAAATTATTTCGTTCCCTCGAATATGAATGGAATCCATAACCATAGCATTAACAGTTGCACGCTCGTCGCACGCAGTCGCACGGTCTCACTTAGTACACTCCAAAATTCCCAAAAAGTCCCAAAATCTGAACAACCACTTGATCGTAACAAGAAGTTAATGCTTGGCACGTGACGTCGCGGCACTTGCCAATCCCTTGTTTGTGTACCGCATATTGGTTGATATAGCCGCCCGTATTATATTGAGCTATGAGTGTTGTGTACGTTCTATTCAAACAGTATGGAGATAGGTCAGTTTGCTTGGTGGATGCAATAAAATTTTGCTTTACGTGATGTAGAACACCTATCGTGGAGTGGTAGTGTTTAATTTGAAGGTTGTGAGTTCAAATTTAAATTAGGGTAACATTTTGTGCCCGACAATTTACGCCACAACCAATAGGAGCAGAGTAATAATGAAAATAATCATGAGAATGCGAGAAATTAGAAAGCTTCCGTATGTATATTAGTCATTGTTGTATGCAATACTTCAAGTTATTTTTGCATAAACTGCTGCAGGCTAAAGGCTAATAAATTACACATAAACAAGCGAGCAAGAATTACGAGGAGGACCAGTGAGCTTAGTACTACCCGGTATTGTCACACGTACAAAATATAGTAAATCACTCTATAAAGAAGAACAAAAAAACTATCACAATTCATAGACCGAAAACACGAATAGTTTAAAACAAACAAACTTAGTCCATCCCATTGCAATTTAACGAGCGCCTTATCCATAAATTAACCAAAGGATAGCAATAGAAGACACAAATTTTGTAATTTAGATGGCACATCGTATTAAAACTAATTCTAAGCTTACAAATGTACTACGTTATTGCCGAAGAGAAATCTTATGAGCCGATGTGATGTGGACTTAATCTTTGAATAATTTTACCGGTGTTCTGTTACATTGTATAATCATTGCTATTTTGTGTCTAAAAATAAGTCTGAAATATTAGTTTCTGTTTTCTCATATTATTATGCCTTTTCGATGTCTTTGTTGTAGATATTGGTGAATGCAATGTTTCTAATGTGATTTTGTTTGAGTAGAAAATAGAGAAAGGAGTGTCCTAACGTTAGATTTCGTTTGCTTATCATAATATATAAGAAATGTGTCTTTAGATTTGTTTGCACTTCTGTATGCATTGTTGTAGCAGTACTAATTATGTAACAAATTCGAATACCACTGCGAATTGTTTTTGATCATTTTTATCGAGTTTCAATACTTATATTAACTGCACTTTCAAAGAAAAACTAGTGCGTAGACACTCCGAGAACGGAGAACGAAGTGTTTATAATATTTAAAACGTTAAACTCTACCATTCAAAGCACTAAGGTAATGTGTAATTTAGAGTTTGGAAATATAAATATTACCAACTACATTTTCCCTTCTCGCTTAAAATGCAAGATAAGAAAGAAGTAAACAAAAAAAATATGACTAATTCTATAGAGTATCTACTAAAGTACGTAAATGTACCCAGAAATAGATAAAATCTTATTCAGAATATTTCAATAAAGTTTCTTTTATACGGAAAATGTATGGACTCAGCCAGCGAGTCTTGCTAAAGGATGACCGCATGCGTTTTAGAGCTCCACTATCATCCTATCTGTGAATGATAGCTGACGGCAGTTTTGTCAGCTTAGCATATTCAAATCGAATTGCCTTGAAGATGAAATATTTAAATTGCTCTAGGACATACTCGTAGGCATAAATTTTGTATACGACCTTCTATAAATTTGTGATGTGAGATGTTAGGGAATGTGCGAATTATTAATTGTATTTAAGATTCTAGGATTTTTTACATTTTTTGAAAAAAAAACGCGTTTAGTTTGTGTCAACTTTAGGATCTTTGCATATTGTTTATTTATATAAACAATGAAAAGACAAGAATACTAGACTATAGATACGGAAAATTATAGATGTTTCTTTTTAATTGACCAAAATAAGAGCTTCATATGTTTTCTTCAGTTTGTGGATTTCTGGAAGTCATTTTGTTTTTAATTCGATTCTGATGTTGTATATGTGTATATTTAATAACAGACTCGAGCGTCTCGTTTAAGCTAAATAATCCTGAAAAAGAAACTTAATGTACTTTCTTCCTTAAATGAAAGACCTAACTACCGTATTCAAACTCACAAATAATTACAGTTCTCTAAGCATAAATCACACATGAGCTACATAATTTTAAGTTTTCATAATATAATAATTCAGAAAAGTGCATCCTCTGGCAGCATGTTCAGTAATCTGTGCCAAGGAGAGTGCCCCAAATCATAGTTTAAGATCCATCAAAAAGTTCTTACAAATCTCCTCTACTCAGTACGTAAGCCAAATCGTACTTATTAGCTTCAAGTTACCTGAATTATGTTGAAACAAGTATTTTTAAATTGTCTTTATTGTAAAGTTTATTGCATAAGCGTACAACGTGTGCGATAGTTGAGAATTTCAACACTCTACTGTGGAAAGCAAAATATTCGTAGTGTTGAAACACTATGCTTTTTTTTCGATAAACACTTATATTTTAAATGCGTGACTGCGGCTTAGAGTAGGTTTATGCTAGTATCTGTGGTGTGGTGAATCGCAACTGAAGTACTTTTAGGAGAGTCACGTCACCACCGAGTTTTGGCGCTCACGGCATCGATTCGTTTACCAGAATGGCAAAATAAAAAATGATTAATAATAATCATTACCTCGAGTGAAAATCGAACCTACAAAAGTCACGTTTACATTCTGAGTCTATACCAGCGCCATGACGGTCTTCGTGTCACGCTGGTGTCAATACTATATTAAAACAATAAATTTCTTGAACACTTAGTCACATTGACAGGAACACATGATGTCCATCCTATATTTATGTCCCAAATCATCCGGACAGAAATAAATCATCCCCTCACTTCAGTGAAATTCAATTGAATTACAGGGATGTACTAGCGTTTGTCGATATGATATAAATTTGTCGATATTTTTTAAGATTCATAGTGAGCTATTATAGTATAGAAAAAATAACTGAAACATACAAAAATATTTGTTTCTAATTTGCAAAATTATTTTACAAATATTATAAATTAATAATTATGGGTTTGAATACAGAATGCATGTTGTAATTAGAATGTTTATATATGAAATGTAAGTACTACTCTCAGTTATTGGTTTTAGATTCAGGACTAAATGTGACCAGTTTCTAAGTGACTAATCACTAATAAATATTGTTTTATTAAACAGCACGCGGGTAATTCTTAGATAGAATTAATATATAAAAAGAAATTTATGTTATGTTAGAATTTCCTATTATTGAGCCTGGAAACAAATTTAAACAGGCAAATAACATTTTATCATACTTTTATATTAGATTTAATTTATTTTTACTCAAAAATGTCAACTCTTTAATCTAAAAATCGCAAAGAATTTTCGTCAACTCCAACAAAAAGTGATGATACCCAAAAAGGATCCGTTATTTATAACCGTAAGCATCCTGAACGGAAATAGATCATCTTTCGAAGAAATTCAATCTGATTATAGTGTAGGTAAAGTGTATCGAGAAAATTGTTTATTTTTTTTATTTATTTTACCTATGTGTAGCTTTAGTTGTATCCTACACATAGCAGGGAAGGCAGAAGGAACCTGGGAACCTAGTTCTAAGACAATTCGTTCCCATTAAAATAAATTATTATATCTACATTTTTCTCTATATCTACATTTTTCTCTATCTATATTATTTTTGATACAGGGTTTATACAGAGAATAGTGTCAAGACACTGCAATATATGTTTTTCAACCGAATGTAAGCTGCAGCTTGGTAGACATAGCATGGAAATGAAAATAATTTTAAGTACAATCATTTCCCAATGACAATCGAATCCACAACTACCGAATTTATCGTCAAATCGCATCTCATTATAATATTTATTTAAATCTTTAATACTTACATTCTTGAAAATACAACCTTTTAGAAATACTTTTCTAAGTAATGAAATGAAAATGTTATTGTAATATATTTGAAATAGCGTTTCTATTACGTATGTACTTATAGAAATGTGGAACTTTATTCTTTTCAGATAATGTTACGTTAGCACCGCTAACAACGGGCTAAATTAATTGCCACCTGAAATGGTGAAAAAATAAATATAATGATGTTGTATCTAGTAGATAGCAGAAAAACTAGTATAAAAAAATGTGAGTTCTACATACTTGATTGCGGTTTTAGAATTAATTCTCAAGTTGGTGAAAAGTATTATGAGAGCACTAATAAAACAAAACCACTCTTGCACTCTCTAGTGTATAATATTCCTCATATCTAGGAAAGTTACCCAGATTGACTGTATCTATTTCAAAATATAAAATAAGCATTGTATAACAGTAATTGTATGTTATTTACTTAAATCTTTTGTACTAACAAAACACCTACAAACATACTACATATTATGTATGAAAAGTCAACCATCAAAAATTATTTCATACAAATATCGATGACCATAAATGCCGAATTATTCAAGCCGCCTTACGAAAGGATCGGACGCGTTGTGAATATATACAATAAACGGTTTACCCGCAACGGATTCTAAACGGGGGCTATTGAATTATGTTGTGATGTTTTTCAATGTAGAGATGAATTGAAGGTTGTTTACATTTTTCTTCAATACATTTTGTCACGGATATGCTAATTATTGAACTGCCACCACCAGATATGTTCCCATAAAACTACGATATTGGAATTTTCAAGGATAAATAATATATAGTACCTACTTACATTCTTTAAACTCCAATTCCATCGAAATGTGATTTATTCATGAGCTCGATGATTCATCTGGATTGATTTATTAATTGAGACTATTTAAATAAAATGTAATGTTTCTATTAAGAGATCAATAAAATTATTTACCGAAGGTTTCATCAGTACTCATACAAAAAAAGAAAAACATACTTTCATATAAATAATAATATTTATATTCAAATTCTGAAAATATATTTTTGTGTAATTTCACGTATTAATTGTACACGTACCTAATTAAGACCCTTACTTTGGAATCATTAAGACGCATTATAAACATATAATTTATATGTTTTACATTTATAATTTCAAATAAGTTTCAGGGAAATGTTGATGATATATTAAATTATAAGCGTTTCTAGGTACAGACTACAAAAAAAAAGTAAAGTATCTAATTAAATTCAGATATTACATTCTGCCATATATTAAGCATACACTCTAAATAAGCATTAACTAGAACATAGAGTGGTTTGTCACTCACCGATCCAAAACCAATACTTCGAACACGAATTTGACTATTTCATTACATTCCACTTCGAACCCAATATCAAGGTAGACAGAAATAACTTAGTGTTAGGACACCTTGCCCCCTATTTCTCGTCCAATTTTCGAGAGATTACGGCGAGGATAAATATAATTATGATAATTATCGCACAAACATATTTTTTTATAAACATTTTATATTTTAACCTTAATCTAAAACTAAATACATATGAAACTTAAAACATATTAAGATTCCTCTTGAATCACCCTATCTATTAGTGAAATTTATTAGAATATCCATCTAACTAAGAAAATAAAATAATATTATTTATATTCATTAAAAATAAAACGAAGGGACAAAAAGTAAAGAAAAAGTTGTACTTAATTAAAATTACAACTATAGTACAATGGTCTTCTTTATTTCAAAATAGACTTCAAGTTGTTAGAGTAATGAAAATTAAGTCTCAAACTTCTAGGAACGATTACAATTTTGTAACAAATTTCAAAGTACAAAATGTTTATCCCTCCACTAATTACTATGTAAGTACCTTTATAATTTTATTACTAAATAAACTTGGCTATTTAAATATACGTTAGAGTTTGGTATTATATTTAAATTAAAATTTCTTAATTTCTTTATTATAATTAAACATATTTTTTAGCATCACATACATAGTAGAGTAGGTAGAAGAAACCTGGGAACCTGGTGTTAATATACTCCGTTCCCGTTAAGACATTTCCATTCCCCACTTAACTAACATATTTTAAAGTATGAAAAAACTTTACTCTTGTTGTTTTCTAGTGTTAAGACACTCCGGTCATCACTTTCCGCCCAATTTTAGATTTATATAGATAGAGCGAGGGCCAAATTTTACTTACTATTTTATATTTTCAATTCAAATTTAAAGATATAATTATTTTTAATTTTATTACAAAAGTTTTATTAGCAACAAACACGTGAGACGAACGTTAGTAAAAACACGAAACACTTTAAATAGCTGAGATGTTTTTGAAGAGCTTTAGACACGCTACGGTATTCAAAAGAGTCTTTTTAGTTATTCAATTTTTATTATGGAATTATTATAATGGCACCGTAACGTAGTTTATATGTTGAACTATACAGGTGATGGTTGTAGGTTCGTTTACAGCTTGAAGGAGTTTATTTTAAGTATTACCATAAACTTTAACCATGAGCTTTCACTGTATCCCAAACTTAGAAGGGCAGATCAAGACATTCTAGTATAAATAACCTCCATTTCTCAATTAAATTTAAGAATTTACATGTTGAATGGCGAAACTCAACGCCACTATATATTGTTACAGCGGGCAAGTGAAAATATTTTTTTCTGGGGTGGGTATCGAACCCACAATTATTGCGTTCCAATACACCTCTACAATGATAGCTGAATCTTTATTATATTAAATATTTTAATACGATACAAATACCTCAAATTAATATAATACCACAAATAAACCATATTACTACGTGACATACGACCACACTGCAACCGGAAATAGGGCGCAAATGTGTGAGCATTGTATCAGTAGGGCAAATATTGCTTAAGCCAGCCCTACATAGGGCTGTAGTAGGACCATTGAAGTTGAATAATCATTCATGTTTGTATGACAATAGGACTATAGCCATACATTATTAAATAACTATTTACTATTACTTATACAGGGTGGAATTGTCAGCGCCACTTTAAATGAAACTACAGTTTTAACTACTCTATAAAAGCCTAATATAATTCGGAAAAAAAATAATTCTCAAAAATTAAAAAGTTTTTTTCAAACAAAATAAATAATAAAATTATCGTTTTAAAATAAAACGCCATTTGTAAAGTATAACATAGGCACGCACACGCTTACCTGTGAAAGCGGCAACGTCGCATACGTATGTGTGCGTGACACGAAATACAGGTATTGATAAAAATCGTGAAATGAAAAAAGTCCTACGTCCAAACCGTTGAGGTACCTTGATTATTTTTTTTTATTCTGGGTTTGAAATATATTACCCTATATGCAGTTTCAGTTAAACAAGCGCTGCCTCTTCCACCCTGTATATACGTAAATAGTACCGTATTGTAATATTATACAATACAGGTATTATTTTGTCACTATATTGATGACACTATACTCTAACGAGTCTAATTGTAAGCGTGACGGTTGTGGGTTCGATTCTCAACCGGGAGTTTTTTTTTAAATTTCATCGCTATGATAACAAGACCTCTAATCAAGGTAATATTATAATCTCAAAAATTATGTATCGGAGTGTCTTAACAACATATTTCCTTTACCTACCATATTCTAGGCGGAGTACAGCAAAAAATCAAGCTAAATAGTAATTTACTTACATTTTAAAGTTCACTCTTTCTGCGTTATTTAAGAAAGAAAAGATTTTATATTACTTATATTTCGCTTTAAGTGGAATTTCAACCCACAACTATAGTGAAGTAAACTATTCTCAAAAATTCTCCATCACTCCTAGTCATAAAAGAAATAAAAATTTAAAAATCATCCTGAGAATATTTTATAACATTCTTATATCAATTTTATATGAGAGTATCATAAAACTAAGCCGTAGTCACGTAGTCTATATTAAACTATTATAGTAATAGCTTCTAATATAAAAATTGATTTTAGCTGAGTGGACATGGTTCTACATTTGGATGATCTCCAAGCCCAATACGACTTTTTGTGATCGTATAGAGAATTTATATAATGTGTCATAAGTTATATATTTTTCTTATATTGTAACATTATTTATATAAAAGTTGGAAAAATATGTTTGAAGGTTAGATATATGGCTTTCAATCATTTAGGACTGGTTGAGAGATTTTGATATAAAGGGACGCTTTTATAGATAATAAACTTTTGGCCCAATTTTAGAAACATTACGTGTTACGTGGCGGTGTTCAACGCCTCGCTCTGTTTGTTACCAGCGAGATAATGTAAATTACCTATTTATTTCCTCGAATGGGAATCAAACCCCCAAAGGTCAATTTCACAGGGAGACGCAGTCACTACACTACCTACTAATGATTTTGAACACTTTCAACTCCTAGTACGTAATATGCTTGAAATAAAAAAAACACTACTGTATTTCGTTTTTCACTATCTGTTCAATTTAAAGATAGCGTATCCTAATATCAATAAAATGTCTACAGATAAAAAAAAAACTATCATCACATTTTAGTACAAAATATTTATTTACTATTCAATTTCTTAGACGAAGCGTGTTTTCAGGAATACTAAGCAAGTTTCTTTTTTATACCCTCAATACATCAGCTCCCTCTCATCATAGCGAACACCTATGCGGTCCCTAGAGTTTATAAAATAGTATGCCCCGGAAAATCTATTCACGTACAATGTTCCATGTACAGTGCTTCTAGATGTGAATTTTGTTTTATTTTTTTTTTGGGCTCCATAATCAAAGAGTAAAACCATATTTTTAAGGCTGTCTGTCCATCTGTGACTAAGCTGTGTCTCATGAACTGTGATAGTCTGACAGTAAAATCTCTACACGTATTGATGATTTATTTCTATTGCCGATATACTAAAAGACAGGAACAACCGACACTTACTTGGCCAGATTTGAAGCAAAATTTGAAGCAAAAGCTAATAATTAAGAATTAACTTAACATAACATACAAATCACATGTCCGTGGAGATAAGGAAGAATAAGTAACAGAAAAAAAAAGAAGTTAAAGTTTATTTGAAACTTGAGAAAAATAAGAAGAAGAAGAAAAGGTAAAAAAATATGTAGTGGAAAGTGAACCTGCGCGTTGTGGACACCGCCTGGATACTGTCCACTAAGCCAAGTCCTTGTCAAACTACATCGGAATTCTTATACATTTTTTAACATTCGACGTAGTTAAATAACAACGTATGGCGTAATGATCAAAGCACTTGCACGTTCAAATTTTTACACGTTTCTTAAAAAAGCTTTAGCCATATCCAGTATCTCTACATCGCACTTATGTTGCTCTTAAACCCCAATAATAAAGATCATGTTTTACGACCCCGACGCGACCCCCAGCGAGTTTGATTGGCAAATACTTTATGTTGACTCCACCGGATATTAGGGTTATTACAACCAAAGCTACTTGTAGATAAGTAAATTACAAAAGTAAATTTTTCAGCCGGATATCGAATCTTAATGGGGCTTTTTGATCTTGGATGTATGAGAATGTAATTTTGTTAGGGGAAATTGTTATTTTTTTAATCTTTACACTGTATTTGAATATAAATTTCTGTCAAATTTTCATGATATTAAATGTTAAATTGAAAAAAATATTGTGTGAATGGGAATCAAACCCACCAACATCGCATGTGTTCGCATTTTGTTTATGGAATTTATGAGTAAATTGATAGTAAATTTATCGAGAAAGGTTTTTATTTATAATTTTTTATAGCTTGATGTTCATTAAATATTTAATTATTCCGAGTGCGAATCGAACTCACAATCGCCCTTACAGTCGCACGCTTGTACCCTTGCACCACCACCGCCTCATAGAGGAAGGATCAATTCGATCTAGCCCACCTTATATGAGGCCAGTGTCACCTTGGGAATGTGTCATGTGTCATATGCCATGTGACTTACACCAGATATCTTAAGTCATATAAAAACTCCTAGTAATTTCCATTCGACAAACACTAGTTATACGCAGTTATACTACAATAATGCCCTATACAAGGTAACCAGTAAGCCACGTATCGCCTCCCACATTATAACGACACGGCGTCCGGCACCCGGGCGAGGAAATGAATCGGGAAAGTTTAAATGTAGTTATGGTTAGGTCAGGACAGATGTAAGGACCTTTTTACATTGTTTTACGTATTTAATATCTTTTTCGAAGTTTTTTTGTGTATTTTTGTGTGTGGTGTTTAGAATGTAGCACTAAGTTCTATTTCGCCTGCCGGCCTGTTTCTTTACTAGAGCGAGGAGATGAAAAAAAAAATAAAAAAATTGTCCGAATCAGAATCGAATCGAAAACCGTCGCGCTAACACTCGCACATTTATGCTCCTGCACCACGATAGCCCTTCGTAGATTTTAAGTAAGTGTAACAAAATAAAGTCTTTTAACGCTAAGTTCCTGTCTCGTAGCATGTTCGGCGTATATAACCACATATAGTATTTTATAAAAAGAAGATATAACTTAATATAAATATTTATAGAAGGTTGAATTTCGAAGACATTTTGCTGCTCAAAAGAATAAAAATAGCATAAATTAGAGTATTTAGCTAATTATCAATTAGTAGGCCCTTGAATCTATTCAAGTTATGAGTAAGAAAAGAATAAATTACAATAACATCGAAATTTTAAACTTTTGTTTATATTACGAAAAATTAATTAACACTGTCGTGGCGCAAATTATTGCTTATATTCAAAGTAATTGCAGGTTCAAATCTAGGTCCGCCGGGGTTATGGAAGAAAACACGGCTCCCGTAGTCTACCGACTCAAGATAATGACAAACTGTATAAGTGAGTCAAATTCAGTTTCTCAGATTTTATTACATAGATACAAATCGACCCAGTAAAACCATATTAAAAAGTATTTCTTTGATTTATATTGAAGGTATAGTAGTATCTCTTTGTAGTCAATAATACTTTTCAATACTTTGTTTTTCATTATATTTTTATTTGTTTACTTTTACTTTCTGGTGTGTGACCTGCTTTATATAATTTGTAACTTTATAGTAATTTTGAACTTCTATTTTAGAGTAGTAACGTTAATTAAGTTTATAATAAATTTAATACTAATTTTATTATTATTATTAAAAAAAAAAAACATTATCCCACACACGGAACGTAGAAACCTAGTGTTAAGACACTCCTTACCCATTAAAATACTTACCTTCACCACTTTCCACTGAATTATAGAGACATTGAGTATTGAGTAACGGGATTCAACGCCGAGATTTGCCTCTTTACCAAACGAGGAAATAAAATATTAAATATTTCATATCCTCGAATAGGAATCGAACCCACAACCCCGTTTATAGTCTCTCGTTACTAGAGCTCGCGCTTGTGTCCCTCTATACCTGAAATATCAGTAGTACAATATAGGGTTGGTTTGATCACATTACATTGATACTATCACTCAACGCCTTTAGTTTAGCATAATTGATTCAATTCACTGAGGGGTTAAAATACACCACAAAGCCGTTCAAATCTTCATCCCTCAAACATTGGGTTTTGTTGCAACTAAATTAACATTTAAACTAGTTATTTGTCTTGAATTTGCTTATTATATTTAAAATTAATAATTTTTAATTTTAAATATTTTCTAATAATGATTAGGATTATGTTAGATAAGCAATTTACGTTAGTTTCACCGTATTATATATATTTCATGTAGAGAAGGTAAAGGGAACATATTGTAAAGACACTCCGTTCCCCACCTTCTACGTAAGATTCGTGATTGCGTGTTGAGTGGCGAAACTGAACGCCGGGCTTTGTTTTGTTACCAGAGCGAAAATATAAAAAAAAATCATTCTTTTAAGTGAGAATTGTATCCACGATTCTCATTATAATCACTTCTATTGTATTTTTATAATTCAAGAGCCGAAAATCTATTTCACTATTTAAGTTTACGAAAGTCGCAAAATCACGAATTCTAATAAATTATAACAAAAATATATTAAAATGTTAAAGTAGTATAAGCAAAGATTTTTTTAAAGCTGTCAGAAACAACACAACAAGACTTTTGAATATTACAAAACCAAATCAGATTTTAACCAATAAAATTACTTTTATTCATTTCCTAAGATATAATTCCAAGTGGATAATAAAACGTTAAGCACTCTGAGGACTAACCGAATGAAAATAAAACCAGTCATAATGCTAGGAGCAAAGATCGTAAACCAAGAGTGCATTAGCTATACCAATGAGGAACTACGGTTTAGAATTAAAATAAATCTTTATACTTTTGAGCTTTGACAGAGAAATTAGTGTTAAAACACTTCTTTTTACTCGGAACTGTCAAGATACCACTCAAACGCAATGTTTCGAATATTATGCGGAAATTTGAGAGTGAGTGACATGACATGACTCCACTCTTAACAGTAAATCCTTGTTACAATTTTTGTGTTGATTTTCAGATGAGAAATGGAAAATGCCGTTTTCCTGAATTTTAACAAACCCTTTCGAATGACTCGAACTCCCGAGCCCGTTGCATTTATAATCGCATACTTCTGTCTCTGCGTTACGACGGGCTCAGTTATATAAAGTATAGACATGAAAATGATAGGATTAAAAATTTTAATTTTCGGTTTAGTATTCTAATATTAGTGAATTCTTAGTGAATCATAATAAATTCAATTTTATTTTAACTCTCCTACATTTAGAAGTTACTAGAACTACATACATAAAAAACCACACATAAAATAATATCTTAAGAGATAAAAATAACTAAGTCATTTCCAAACGACTAACTCAATTATGTCTTCAAAGCTTCACGTAACCTATTTACCGCTACCCTCATAGTAATAATATATATTCATAAGCTTACAAAATACACAGAGTTGCTTACGTCTCGATTGTGACATATATTTTATTTAGTCAAAATCTTTTTTTAAATTTTGTATTTGAAATATTCCGCACATAGCAGAGTATGCAGAGGAAGCCTAGTGCTAAGACACTCTGTTCTTATTAAGACATTTTCCCCACTTTCCGCAAAATTTTGCAGGCATTATGTGTTGAGTTGTGGAACTCAACTCTTCTTTGCCTCGTTATTAGAGCGAGGAAATGAACATTTATTCATTTACTCAAGAGGGAATCGAACTCACAACCTGTCGAGTTTACAGTCGCACGCTTGTGCCTATGTGTTCTGTGCTACGACAGGCCTCAAATGTGTAAATAAATCAAAGATATAGACATATTTTTAATTTTTTTTAGCTTCATATTCTACTCCGCATATGAAGGAGAGAGGGAACTTAGTGTTAAGAAACTCTATTCTCACTCTCTGTAGAATATTTGAGATAACGCGTGTCGAGTGGCGAAACTCGTCGCCGTACTTCGTTATCAGAGCGATGAAAAAGAAATAATTCATTTCGATTGATCGAAGCTACTAATGTCGCATCTAGTCGGTTTCTGTGCCACTGCAACATGACATCAGGAAGCTGTAAGCTGGTTCGAGGTGTCTTCGTGAAAGATATTAAATATTATTTTCAGATTTATGTATTATATCGCAATTTATGTATTATATAGGCAGAGAGAATAGTGACAAAAGACTCTTTCCTCTGGTAACACCACTGAACACGCTATGCCTCGAAAATTCGGAAAAAATGTGGAACGGGGTGTCTTAACATTAGGTTCCCTCTGTCTAAACTGCATTTAATGAAGCTGAAAAAAAATACAATTTTAATTAAAATATGCATTCAATACACAAAAATACACAAAAACTCGACACATACATAAATACATACACACAAAGGCTTATTACAATACGTAAGACGCTGTAAGAGGTTTGCGCGAAACGCTTCCGGCGGTCTGTACACAATGAAAGAAATGCAAGATGAGATGTAAAAAATATGAGAACATTTTAATATTTTGTATCGCGGCTTCTAAGCTTGTATAATAACATACTGGGGTTTATGTCTGTCTGTCTGTCTCTCTGTGACAGTGAAGTTTGTATGGTTATTTTAGTATGTTAGTTTGTTGTCTGGATAGGTAGAAGTTTTCTGGATATAATAATATTACTTCATATAAGATTGGTTATGAAGTGGATTTCTATTGAGAAAAATGGGAACGAAGTGTCTTATCATTTTTACCAGGATTACCAGGTTCTCTCTGCCTACTAGCAAGGTAGCAGGCTAAAAAAAGTTAAAGTACGTAATATATATTTCTCAGTATAATATGAAACTATTAGACTTCTTCAGACCACCATATAACCGTTGTTTCCGACAAACGGTCGCAGATGTACTTCCTGCCGTACCGCTCTGGTGACTTTTTGTCGGCTCCAAATAGATCGCAAAACTTACTTCAAATAAAACTTTATATGTCAATCTTTGTACTGTTTTTAATTACTTTTATATAAGGTTCTTAATATTCTTTAATAATTGTAGTTCAAAGTATTCAATATAATATATTCGATGGTCATAATATTATGGTTATACGCGGCGGTTGTGGGTTCAATTTCCACTTTGTTTTTTCTTCGCACTGGCAAGGCACGAGGAAAAGTGCAGCATCAACACACCTCTGGAATTCGGCGGAAAGTGAGGAATGGAAGTATTCTAATGGTGTAGGTGTCTTTATCCTAGGTTCCTAAGTTCCCAGGTGCAGCACGAAGCTAGAATAAAATCACTTATCGTATTTAATCGATTACTAATAACTTTTACTACCGGTAGCTCTCATGAATATCATTGCACATCACTGTTATTTTTACATCCTACTACATAATATTTATTTTACTCAAGTCATAGTTTTAATTTTAATTCAAAGTTAAAAATCTAAAATTGACCTAAAAATTCACCCACATTCCATTACCCAGCTAAAACATTACAGCATCTCTACATCAGGAGAGTCATTAGTTATTAGAGAAAATCTCTATCTATTTTAATCGAACGTTATCCCTAAAGACCGCGTATTAGTTCACAATGTTTTCGATGCTATTAAGCACATTGTTAGCTAAGTTAATTACATTGGGGCTACGTTTCAATATCGGTAGTGGGGATTTTTAAAAATTAACTTTGAATTCACTTTGAAATTTATCTTCGGATCTCATTGGAAGCTGCTGGTGGAAAATCGTAATTAGATTAGTAGTTTGTTATATTATTATTTAATGAGGCGTTTTCTTTTCAGTGGTGTTTGGATTTCGTTTTATTTTCAGAGTAAGTAAAGGTAATTTTGTAATATCTATACAACTTCTATAAACTATCAATATAAATATAATTTGCCGAAACGATCTTCCTAAGCAACGTGCGACTATGAACGTGACGGTCATAGGTTCGGATATATTTTCATTTCCTCGCTCTAATAACGAGGCAAACCGTGGCGTTAGGTCTCCCCACGCAACATACAATGCCTCGAGTGTCTTAAAAGGGAACGAAGTGTTTTGAAGCAGTTATGTTCCCAGGTTCCCTTTGCTTACGGCACTATAATTTATTGATTGTATTTAAATATCTAGATTTAAGTATGATACCTGGATTTGATATAGATTTATCATCGTCACTAAGCTTATAGCCTCCTAAAGAAATCTCCAATATAAAAATAAAAGGAAAAGTTATAAAACTTCTACTTTTATTTTCATCTTATCAGATTTTAAAGGATGAAAGAGATCGAAGCTTAAATGTTGCCATAATTTTTAAGCGAGTTATTTATTTTCAGCCAGTTAAAGTAGTAACTAGAGAAATAAGTTAATTTCAAGCCGCGATACTAAGCTCTATCAACAAGCAATGTTCCAATATTGGACGGAAAGTAAAGGATTCTACTATTGCTATATGCATAAGACAGAGTGAATCTACATAAAAATATATCATCTAGCAAATTTTGAACCTACAACTACTACTTATAACGAAACACGACACAACTGTGCCACAAGGTCCCCAAAACATTTATTTCAACAAATATTCTCAACTCGCGCGATAATTTAGACTAAAGTCCTTGATCACGTCGTACACGTAAAATTGGCTTATATATCCTTTCAAGATTGCCTATCTCTCGCAAGATCGAGAATGAATGTTATTTGTATACCGTTTGATGCCGTCTTTTGATGGCTCGAAATATTTTTCATATTTAACATGAATTTATGGTGATATTTACTCAAATACATCCTTTCGCACTTGTTTTTGATGTGGAATAGCGAATTTTCGACTACGATTGTATGATTTATTTATTATGTTTATTGACAACGTAAATTAGAAAATGTATTTTCATATAAATTATCGTTTGCAGTTCTTGTAATGAAAATTTCAGGATTATACTCCAAAAACGTGCCTTTGACTTCCCTTTTTTTCACGCTTTTTTTTTTGCTTGATGCTGTATCCCGCATATAAAAGGCAAGAAAAATTTAGTGTTAAAATACTTCGTTCGAGGAATTTTCGAGGCATTGCACTTTGAGTGGCCGAACTCTACGCCGCGTTTTGCCTTGGTACCAGAGAAAAGAAATTAAAATATTAATAAATAATAATTCATTCCCCCGTGTGGGAACCGTTGCGTTACAGTCACTTGCTTATGCCTCTGGTTCGATTCCGACTCAAATTTGAAATATTTAACATTTTCATTTCTTCTCTTTGGTGTCTGATGTTTGGTGAGTGGGACAAAGCGCGCCGTTGAGTTCCGCCACGCAATACGCAATGCCCTTAGAATTCGATGGTAAATACGAAACAGAGTGTCTTGACACTACGTTCCCTCTCCCTACCTTGCTGAGTGCGGGAAATCTAAAAAAAATTAAACATCCTAAAATTCCTAACTAAATTTACAATGTAAGGCATATAATTTAAATACTTTTCTACGTGACCTTTTTCGTGCATAAGGGCTCGTTCACATCAAACAATGCAAGTACTTTACAGTTCTAGACTTCAGTTCCACTCAAAACACTTGGAGCACTCAACAAATAGCTGTGACTGCGAGTGGCAAGTAACCCACGTTGGTCTCTTAGTGGTGCTAATTAAATTTTAAATGCGAGATATAATTATGAAAATTGGACTATATTTTTGTAGATTTAGGTTGTTTTTTTTCTTATTCAGTAGGTAGGTAGGGAGAACTAGGGCAGGGTAGTGTCAAAACACACTATTCTTCATTTTCCTTTTCACTGTTTGTGGAATTTTATAGATTTTGCGTGTTGAGTGGTGGAAATCAACGCCGCTCTTGGTTGTTAACTCAATATTGTAGTTAGTTCAAATCTCATAATTAAATCAAAATCATTTGTCAATGTGAATAATTAAAGTAATTAGAGTAGGTTGTGATTAAGGTTATATATAAAAAAAGCACCTTAAGTGAAAATTGTAATGTAACTTTACAGTTTTACGCTGGATAGGCAGAGGAAACCCAAGAACCAGGTTATATTACAGCGAGCAAGACAAATGAAAATATTAAATATTTTATTACATCGAATGGGAATCAAACCCACCCAAAAATAATACTATTCATTAAATATTTTAACATTAATTACAACAAATCGTTATAGACAACGCTTAACCGTTATCAATAATAACACTTATGCCCATAACTCGTACAGAAGCCAGCCATGTTTCTGGTTAACGCCATATCATATTTTTGTGCAAGACTTCTCTTTCTTTATGACAGATACGGGAATATGTGACCTGAGATAGTTACTTCACATACAGATTTCATTTAATGCGAGTGCGTGACTGAACTAAGTAGTTAAGTCTTTGGAATTTATTAAATAAGTTTTTGGGTAGTTCTTTTTTCGTATTTTAGACCAGGAATATTTGGAGACCAGTCCTGGCCTAGGGACACAAGCGTGCAACTGTGAACGTGACAGGTTATGGATTCGATTCCTATTCGAGGAAATTAAATATTTTCAATTCCTCGCGCTGGTAACGAGGTAAAGTAAGGCGTTGAGTACCGCCACTCGTGCTGAGTGGCGGTGCGTGCTCGCAATGCCTCCAGAATTCGGTGGAAATTGTGGAACGAAAGTGTCTTAATGGAGTATCTTAACACTAAGTTACCAGGTTATCTCTGCTTACCTTGCTATGTGCGAAATACAGCGTGAAACAACTTTCTACATTTTGAATGTAATACGAGGTGAATAGAGTTATTCTAGGCTTGATACATTCTGTTCTCCACTTTAAAGTCTTTAGTGGCAGAATCTGCACTTACTTAAGTTAAACCATACTCATAGAAATAATATTAAATAAATTGCCTATCATGAATTTTTTATTTGAATATATAATGAAAGCCAAAAACGCAAAGTATATATTAGCTTAAGTTTCACGCGTGAGTGATTCTTGCGTAACTCAACGCCGTACTTATAAATGCTTATGATTATTTAAAAATCTACAATTATAGCTTTAAGACTTTTATATGGAAGTAAATATACATATATCTATGCTATTATTAATAATATAATATGAAATCTGTCATAATTTTCCTTAAAGCTTATCCTGACATGACTGACACTCAAGCCTAAATACCCCCATATACAGGCAAGATTAGGCCGAAATGCATTCTTGCATAAAATAACACTATGTACTGTTGTCCCACTTGCCCAGTGACCGTGTGACTCATAGGGTAGTTTCACAAAAGGGGTTGAAGTTGACAAAGAAATATTAATGTTTTTATTAGATAAGTTTCGCTACAACGTTATGTTTTATTTAAGTTCCTTGGAAATACGAATAGCAGTTATAAACTTTGTGAACTCATATATGCTATTTATATTGGTCGTTCGGTGTGATGGTTAGTGGTTCTAAGTTTTGAGTTGAAGGTAGTAGATTTGATTTTCAATCAGGATCTGTGCTTATTTAATAATTTTGAGTGTAGGTTCAATACAGGCAATATCAATATCTGAAAATATTTTGGTTTCAGGGACTTCGATAGTATTTAAGGGATGAGCACAAACATCAATTTGACCTATATAATACGAATCGGCCTATTTAAATTTTAACACAGAACCTAAGTACCAACATTTAAAAGCCATATAAAACAAAATTCTTAACAAAAATCGTCCAAAAGGATCAAAATAAAATTCACACCCTTTTAATTAAACAGTATAATTATACGCAAAATATAAAACCTTAGCAATGAAAACACACAATCGTACTAAACCCTAGTTAAAATTGTCACATTTCCACCGCATGTGAGCATTCAAAACGTGTCGAAAAGCAAATGTCAGAGATCAAACGATTCTAAAATTTATTCTAATGGGGTTAAAAGTCATAATTCCATGTTAAAAAGTGAATGTGCTCCAATTTTATTCAAAAATCTCGGGTTTGGGGACGTACTCGTATAAGGCCGTTTGTCATCTTTTCTTGTCATTTTGGGATATTTTCGGATATTAGGTAGAGTATAAAGCGTCGTAGAGCGACGTGTATGGAACTTTTGCAATGTTTATATTTAGTTATGTAACACAAGTTTTCAGCTAAATTCTATAGATTATTGTAAATAGAATTTGAAAAAATACAGCCGAATTGATAACCTTCTCCTTACAGAGCTTTTAATATAAATTAAATACCTGTAAATATTTCTTAAGGAAGTGTAAAGATATTTCGCGTTTTGTCATATTTATATTTAATTAAATTACTCCTTATTTTCCTCAATATAAGAAATTATTATTACAGTGCTTTGATGATTTACAGCGATTTTATTTAAATTATTTTCTTTTTATATATTTACAATTTCTTATAATTGTTTCTAGCTTCACAATGTATTCCGCAATGCTGTTATCTACAACCCAGAATTTCTACTGAATTATTAAAGCATTTGAGTGGCGTAACTCAACACCGTGCGTTATCTCGACACGAGGGCAAAGAAAAATAAAAATATTAAAAATTTAATTTTAGTGGGAATCGAGTCTATTCGAATTTACAGCCATTTTGTATTTCATTTACAACCTACAAAATGTTATAAAAAAAACCGTTAAAAGTAAAAGTAAGAATATAAAATATCTTAACGATTCATACAGATATAATACGAGGTACCTATCTATAATAGTTCGGTTCCCAACCATAAAAAGTTACCGCATAAAGTTACTTTATAGGCATTGTTTATATGTCGGCTGTGGTTATAACTTGCGTGACCATAAAATAATAGTTGAAGAACGAATTTAGTGATACAGCTTTAGCATAAATAAGAAAAAAAAAGAACTAAATGTTTTCATGTTTTACAAAGAAAGACTCTCATAGCACAGTGGGAGATTGTCCGACTGTTAATGTAATAGTGGGTACGATTCTCACTCGTGCTGATGAATGATTTTTCTTTCATATTAATATGTGAGTAAACTCGGTTGAGTATGTTAACGTTTTCAGTGTTAGTCCCATAAAAATCAGTTCAGCTCTTCCGGAGATCAGTCCGAACAAGCAGAAAGACAGACAGACGAACATTTTAAGATTATTTATTTGTATAAAAAACACGCTTATTCGGAATCACAGACAGACATTACAATTTTATTTATATGTGTAGATAATTCTCTTAGAAAATATAAATTTCATATTAAAGTTAGTATTAATTGAAACATAACACCTCGATTAATCTTAATTAGTTTATGTAAGCAAATTGAACCAAGAACATGGAGTTTGTCGTGTTATCTTGTATCATGTGATATTGTAATAAATAGGCATCGATGTACGGCGGGGATGTTATTAACTTGAAATTAAAAGATAGTTGTAGTGGGTTCAGTTCAGTTGTGACAAATCATATATTTGTTTAGCGTCACGCTGTATACTAAGTGCTAAGACACTCCCTTCTCCACTTTCTACCGTTGCTTGTTGATGTGCAGAGCTTAGAGCAGGAAAGGATAAAAATTAAAGAAAAAATTCTCACAAGATGCAATGATGGCTCATTGTTTACTTATCTTCACGCTGTATTACGACAGTGGGGTAGGCAGAGGAACCCTGGGAACCTGGAATGTTTGGATAATACTGTGGTTCCATTAGGACACTAAACGTTCCCCACATTCCCCTGAATTTTGCTGGCAATGCGTATTGAATGGCAAGTTATCAGGGTGAGAAAATAAAAATGTTCAACATTTCATTTCTCAGAATGGGACTCCAACCCATAACCATCGCCCTTACAGTAACACGCTAGTACATCTGCACTAGGACAGCCTCAATAAACAACTAATAATTCATAGAAAAAAAATAGAAACCCTAAATAAACAGAAACAACACAACCTCGATCTTAGAAATCAAATTCACTAACCACCACAACAGACGCTACTAATTGAGCTTATATAAACTTCCTCAAAGGAATATGATACGAACTTGAAACTTGCGAAGTCCATAGTACAATAAGCAATGGTAACGGAGGAACCACGTCAACCGATACTATTACGATTTGCATTCCTCAAAAGCCTATTTCAATGAAACCAGTCAAAGTTAGTACAAAGAGATCTTAGAAGGTTGTATGGAACGTAGCATTGACAACTTGTCTTATAAATGTATAGTATAAATTATTATTATACGGAAGTATTTTATTGGGAATGGAGTGTTTTAACACTAGATGCCCTACCACTACTACCCTGTGCCTACTCTACTATGTGCAGGATACAGCGCTAAGCTAAAAAAATAAATCATATGAAATAAATATTTTAATTAAAGGCTTCACTACAAAAGATGAAATGCTAAACATTATTGTGAGTTTTAAATAATAACTAATTGGGGGAATTAATAATGTATTTTGACCACCCTGGCAAGTTGAGGCGTTGGGAGCCAACGCGTTAGGTTATCCTTTTGACGCCCACCGGCTAGAACGAGGGGGGAGAAATAGGAGGACGGAGTGTCTTAGCACTAGATTCAACCGATTTACCCTGCTTGGCGGGATAAAACATCTTTTTCTCTAAATTTATCCTGAAAAATGTTTAAATTTTCTTAGCCAACTTGTAACTATGCAACTTTATACAAAACACTTGTAAGTCACGAAAAACAGCAGTTATACGTAGCTTAGGTGGCAATACAACAATATTATGGCATCGTCAAGCTGTTCTGCTGGAACCAGGACCTGATTAGCAGAACACTTCACATAATTTATAGCTCTGAGCGCATTCCATAGCAATTGGTCTCGAAAAACGTGTTATTTACTTTACTTTAACTATATATAACTACGGTTATACTATATACAGTTGTTATATACACAAAACAAAGCTACATACTGCGTAAATTCAGCCACAGTGGAAGCTGCATATTTTTCCCACAAGTGTCGCAACGGTGGAAACATTCTTTGTAGTGTTCCTGACTTGACAGTGACATGTCACGGCACAAGCCTCTGGTCTGACGTAGAGCTCTCATACATTAAGGCCGCTTTTGCTTTATTTAGAGGCATCTTTGTAAGACGTGTTTGGTTATTCGTACAATGTATTTTAATTGGGTTGTTTTGTTTTATGTGAATTTGTTTAGATATAGTGTGAAACTAAAAGAAAACAAATATTCACAGCGTGATAGGCAGAGAACCTAGTGTTAAGACGCTTTGCTACCGAACTCTTGAAATTTGTGTGTTGAGTAACAGAACTCAACGCCGCGCTTTGCCTCGACAGGAGAATGAAAAAATTAAAATAGTAGATATTTTATTTCTCGAGAAAGTGAGGAACGGAAATGTTAATGCGCAACGGAGTCTCTTAGTACTAGGTTCTCTGGTTCCCTCTGCTTAACCTGCTATGACTATGAAGCAAAAAAAAAGAAAATTAAAATGTGCTTTACCAAGTGGAAAACGAACCCGCAACCATCACATATACAATCAGAAACCATATTTCTGCTACCGTACGCTACGAAACTAACACGAAAAACAATTTTATTTAATACGAAAAACTACTTAACATAAATCCCTTGTGACATTTCCTTTTGTTTTAGTGTCGGCTCTTTACGTTTACATTTATTTGACGCTGCCTATCACACGCTACGGTGATATGTTGAAACCACAAAGCGTCATCGTTTATATTAAAGATTAAAGTACCTTTTAGGGTTCCAATAAAACTATTATAGGATAATTTTGTCGTATGTCCGTCTGACTGTCTGTCAAGGCTATGTTTTCAAGATCGAATGGAGGTAGGTGTTGAGTTGAAATTAATGTCAAATATTTAACTACAAATGTCAAATATCTACTACTTCAGCTAGACTTAGAACTATACATAATAACACTAGGTTTTTCACTTATCCTATATCGCATATATTTCAATAGGATTAGCAATTTTTCAATTGGATATTTTTAGGTTACAGCGTGAACCTAAATCCTATTGACAAATTGCTGTAACCAACATGTTTACCTTTTAAAAAGAAACGAAAACAGTCTGTAGGTACAATATTTTTGTATATACCGCACCCAAAATGCCATTCAAATCTACAACCTTCGTAAACACCGAGTGTCACATACTTACCAACTGAACTACAAAGGCGTCGCTTTCACCATCTACTCCATTATCACACAGTTTACAAGCACCAGAACTTTTCAAAGGGAAACAAATTGAATAGAATTTTAATTCCTAATTTTTGCCGTAATTCATGTCAGTTTCCATTAATCAGATGCAGTAGGTGTATGATGACACTCCAATATCGCTCTGAGCTGCAAAATCTCGCTTTTCCAACTTTTTTTCCAACTCTTTACCGAGCAAACAGATTTTTAAAGGACTGCCTTTGTAACTTGCTGTGATTCTAATTCCTTTGTCTTCGCAGCCGTTACAAATGTTTGTAGTTGAAATTTAAGAATTTGGTACTTTCTTTCTCGTTATTCAAATCGTTCTGATAGTTCTTTTTCTCACTTTTTAAGTCTATCGTTATTGTTTTGGAATAAAATTAACAAAAATCCAATATTACTTTGTAAAGTTAAAATTATTTTAAAAAGATGCATTATAATATTATTATTACTAAGGCTATATGTATTGATTTGTTACAATGCTTAAGAAGCATATTCTAGATGAACTTTATACATAACCTATTTTTGTTATACTTAAATTGTATAACAATTAAATCGAGGACCAGGTTCAAATTCCAAGTGTCTTCACACTGCAGACTTATGTCACTATACAATATAATTAATATTATATAAAAGTAGTTAAGAAAAGTAGTATTCCCTTTTAATATAACGAAGATACTTCAGAAAACACTCAAGAAATTGTAAACAAAACAAAGTCTATGCACTATAGCTAAGTATGGCCAAAAATAAGAAAAAAAAATCTAAAAAGCAGGTCAGATGTAAATAGGTCGTGAGAGGCAGATGCTGTATCTAAGTACTTTAGTTGAATTAAATTTAGTATAAAATAATGTAGTTTTTTTGTAAAAAGATCTCTACTTTCCTGGAATATATTTAATCCATTTTGATCAGAAATTCTTTTTTGTCTACTAAGTTTGTAATGTAATTTTTATTGAATTATATAATTACACTAGAAGACGCGCGCAACTTCGCCTGCGTATTGCTTAGGGGTGAATTCTAATAAACCATGAAACATGTGTTCAATGAAATATTTTTAAGAGTCTCAATTTCAAATTTTATAAAAATCAGTGGCGATTTAAAGATTTTTTCATATAAACTTTCAACCCCTTATTTACACCCCTAGGGGATGAATTATAATAAACCACGAAACATGTGTTTAATGATATATTTTTAAGAGTCTAAGTTTCAAATTTTATAAAAATCGGTGATTTTTATAAAATGAGATTTAAAGATTTTTCCATACAAACTTTCAACCCCTTATTGGTACTCTTAGGGGGTAAATTCTAAAAAACCGTGAAACACGTGTTCAATTAAATATTTTTAAGAGACTGAATTTCAAATTTTATAAAAATCGGTGTCGATTTAATTTTTTTTCCATACAAACTTTCAACTCCTATTTCACCCCTTTAGGGTTAAAATTTTTCAAAATCCCTTCTTAGTGGATGTCCAGATTGCGAAAGTAAACATCTGTCCAAATTTCATGTTTCTACGCACAGCGGTTACGGCTGTGCGTGCGTCTTACCTCAGTCAGTGAGGACAAGACCTTTTATATATATAGACTAGCGGACGCGCGCAGCTTCGCTTACTTATTTAGGGGTGAATTCTAGAAAACCATGAAACACGTGTTCAATTAAATATTTTAAAAGAGTCTAAATTTCAAAATTTATAATAATCGGTGGCGTTTTAAAGAATTTTCCCTACAAACTTTCAACCCCTTATTTGCACCCTTAGGGGGTGAATTCTAAAAACCATGAAACACATGTTAAATTAAATATTTTTAAGAATCTAAATTTCAAATTTTATAATAATCCGTGGCGTTTTAAAGATTTTTCCATACAAACTTTCAACCCCTTATTTGCACCCTTAGGGGGTGAATTCTAAAAAACCATGAAACACATGTTCAATTAAATATTTTTAAGAGTCTAAATTTCAAATTTTATAATAATCGGTGGCGTTTTAAAGATTTTTCCATACAAACTTTCAACCCCTTATTTGCACCTTTAGGGGTAGGATTCTAGAAAACGATGAAATACGTGTTCAATTAAATACTTTTAAAAATCTAAATTTAAAATTTTATAAAAATCGGTGCAGATTTAAATTTTTTGCCATACAAACTTTCAACCCCTATTTCACCCCTTTAGGGTTAAAATTTTTCAAAATCCCTTCTTAGTGGATGTCCAGATTACGAAAGTAAACATCTGTCCAAATTTAACGTTTCTACGCACAGCGGTTACGGCTGTGCGTGCGTCTTACCTCAGTCAGTGAGGACAAGTCCTTTTATATATATAGATAATGGAAATTGTGGAGCAAGCCGTCAGCCTTTTCAAGAAGTCTCTAAATTAGGAATTAGTTTCGTCTCCAAAATCCACAATGATGAGCTCTTTAGGTCTCTCATCCTATGTCATAATATTCAGCCATCACTCCCTTGGCGTTCAGGAGGTCTAATTGGGTTGTGGGTTTGATTCCTACTCGATGAAATCAAATATTTAATGATTTCATTTCTCATTTCTGATAACGGGGTAAAGCGATCTCCTTCACACAACACGCAATACTTCCATTAATTTCTACTACCTAAGGTGGTGTAAAGAGTATTTTAAAAGTATTAATTATGAATATTGGAACCATTGCGTGTTGAGAAGCGGCTTTCAACGCCGCGTTTTGCCCCGATACCAGAGTGAAAAAATTAAAATATTTCATATCCTCGAGTGGAAATAGAACCTACAACCAGTCGCCTTTATAGTCACGTGCCCATGCGCCACAACTAGCTTACTTATCGAAACTATTTAACAACGTACTTTTTTCTTTTACTAATTTGATTTTTACATAACTGCTGAGCTTTACCCGTTGTACGCAACTTTCAAATGAAGTACCGTTATAAGATTTTTATAGGTTAAGAGATAGGTCGACTAGTTGACCCATGACAGACTCATTATCCGTTCCGTTCTGTTACTTTAGATATTATATATTTCTTTAAAAATTCAAGACTGGGTTCATCACACAATTACTAAGTTACAGAGTATATTAGTTTAGAGACTTTAATAGCTGTGTGCGGGAGTCAGCTGCACGCTGTATCCCGCACACAGCAGGGTAGGCAGAGGGAACCTTAAGACTCTCCATCCCCCATTTTCCACCGAATTCTGGAGGCATTGTGGCGGATCTCAACACCGCGCTTTGCTTCGACACCAGACTGAAGAAATGAAAATACAAATTAAAATAAATATTTAATTTTCTCAAATGGGGATCGAACTCACAACCAGTCGCGTTTACAGTCAACAACACCTGGCCTTCGGGTTAACGGCAGTAATACGCCGATTTAATAATAAAAAAGATATGTTAAAATAGAAAAAAAATGACATATAACTACGCTTCAGTAGCAACTCTATACTCTTGTAAAATTTTTAATATAGAATAATATTAAAAAAATTAAACGACTTATAAATAATATTTTCAATTACTTTATTTACGTCATATCTCAAGGTTGCGTATGAATAAAATATATGATTTTATAACGCAAAATAATACATATATCTGCTTCTGGGAATCACTTTGAGTGTGTTTTATTTCGAAACAATTTTTCTGATATGATATAGAAATGAACGATACATTTCCCTAGCGGTGTTGCTGTAGGTACTCGTAGCATGGTGTTACCGAAGCGAATAACCTTTTGGTCTAGTAGATAGTTATTGTTTGTTTTACTAAAGGTATGGGGGTTCTTTTCCGTCTCAGATATTATGAACTTATAGTTTATCGTATATTAAGTTTAAAATCTTATAACTCTATTTACAACTTTATCTAAAACTTTCAGGTCGTCCCGTTGTAGCACAGCGTGTGACTGTGAACGCAACGGTTGTGGTTTGGATTTCCACTTGGGTGAATAAATGATTTAATATTTTTATTTCCTCGCCCTCATAAACAGACAAAGCGCAGCGTTGAGTTCCGACAATCAAAAATTCAATGGAGAATGGGAAACGGAGTGTCTTAACTCAAAATTTCCTCTACCTACCCTCTGCTAAGAGAGAAAAAGCGCGAAGCTTCACGCAAGACATTCCGTTCCTTATTTTCTGCCTTATTTCCGTGACATGGCTTGTTGAGTAACAGAACTTAACGCAGTAAATATAAATATTCTCAACGAACACTTTCAAATCCGTGCACTCAGTCGGTAAAGTAAAATATTTTTCATATAAAATAAATTTTAAATAATGATCTAAAATGAAGCAAAACCATTCAAGACCTATACAAAAATATTAATATCCATAATAAACCCGAGTGAGTGGTTTAATAAAACGACAATTTCCATAAAGGGCCTACAAAAATTAATAATAAGATTCAGATTGAAAAATAAGTGGATTTCATTTTCGTCTACGGTGGAACTTCACAAAATTAATATTCTTATGTACAATACAATAAAAAATAATATCCCACGTAGAAAATTAAAAAAAGGTAAAGGAATGAGGTGTTTTGTGGTTAAATAGGAATATTAGACACTTTTTCGTACATTTTTTTTTTAAATGTAATATAAAGTTTTTATCGATAAATATCTAAAACGAAAATAATCAAAAATTCGATTCAAACTAGTTGTTCCTGAGATTAGTGAGTTCAAACAAACAAACTCTCCAGCTTTATAATATTAGAACAGAGTAACTCCAATATATTTTTCACAGTGATATTAAAGTTCGCCACAATTCCCGAGTTATAAGAATGTATATGTCGCCGCGACCCTTATTGTGGGTACATAATTATATTGTCGATATACTTATTTCAATTCCTTTTACGAACAATGATTTCATTGTAAGGTAGTTACTTTGAATTCTACTATTTTATGCCATTATTATAAGTTTATTTTAATTAAGAAATGTTTAATTATGTTTTTAAATATTACATTGAATTTAGAAATAAATAAGAGTGAATAAATACTGTGAATATTAAATAATAAATTAATAGTTTTGTATTTGACAGCTACCGATCACGCCACTTTAGCCGCGTCATCGCTTGTCATAGAATGACTCATAGTCAACGTCTATAAAAGGGCCGCACGGGCATTGTACGCTCGGTCGAGGCTCTACCACGGCTCGGAGCACTACTTGTGCTCCACCGCTGGCTAACCTCGACCATCTTAATTATAAATGTAGTTAAGACTTATTTATAATTATCTACTTGGAGTTGAGGCTCTGGTGTGGTCAGATGCGCTACTCGTGCTCTGCCACATAACCTCGACTATTCGGATAATTGATTATTAAGTTAATCAATTATTATCATTGTTACGAATGTGGTTAAGACCTATTTGTAGCTATACTGGGCTGGAGCAGTGAAAGGCGAGCGTCAGTTACTGTAAAGGGGCCCCTGAAGCCTACAATTGTGGTCACAAGTCCACGGCACTGCTCCGAGCTTCACACATCATTTAAAGAGTAAGATAACATAACATTATTTATTTATTACACTTGTAATTATAACCTTTCATAATTGGTTTACTTTGATATCGTTCAGTTAAGCTTTCAGTTATTATTTGGTTTATTTATTTACTCAAGATTTATTTATTTGTTCACTTCACTATTTATGTTAAAATTACCTTGCTAAAAGTATTTGTACATGTGCTATGTGTTCACATACGAGTGGAACCAAAGGCCAGGACATGGTCGGAGGTTCTACTCGTTTATTTTTTTATACCTATTTGACCCCCCTTCTCCGACATATACAATATTAGGTGGCAATATATCAGTTTATCACATTTTAGCTTCAAATGTGAGAATGCTATATGAAATTCTTGTAGATTTTATATATATGTGTATTTTTAATATATTTTGTGTTAGATGTTTACGCGTTTATAGCCTATAAATAGAAAAATAAAAAAGTCTTTAAAATATTCTATTTGAAATATGCTAAGAAGTGGGATACGAAACCGCAAAATTGATGTTGGTTCGAGTAGATTCATATCCTTTTCATATACGAGTATTTTAAAATATGCTATTATAAAATAATATTATTATATTAAAATGAAGACCATTATGACGCAGTGGAACAAAGTTTGACTCGAGGAAATAATTCAATTTAATTTCCTTACTCTTGCAAAGTAAAACGCCTCATTGAGTTTATGACTCTACATACAGCGACTTGCATTCTAACGGAGAGCGGAGAACGGAGTGTGAACCTATAAGAAAATAAAATTATGAATCATCAATTTAAATACAAAATTATCACCTATATCATAGTAAAGTACAGTATAATATTATAAAAAAATAAAAGAACTCTCAAAAAATTTATGACAAATAATAAATCTATGGTGGTAAATTTTCCAAAGTTTAAAGAAAAACTTTTGAATCATCCTGATCTCTGTGATATATGATACTTCTAATTCAGCCTCCTTGGACTCGAGCCAGACCTGCCCATATAGCTTGCTGTATACAAGTACCGACGTACATACATTCAGTACTTATGTATATATACTGAGGATTTAATAAATTACATGTGAGCCAGCTTAACCTATATGAGACACCCTCTTTTATAAATTTCGTTGAAGATTTTTAAATTGATCGTGCGCTTAGAAACTTTAGTTAGAGGTTATAGTGGCGTAGTGTTTGTCTTTTTTTATTTAAGTGTTATTCCATACTAAGGAAAAGAATATGTTTTAGGAAAAGTAAAAAAATTATCCCAGTACGTTCAAATTTTTATGTTTTCGAAGAAAAGTGTTTGACTGTTAATTTATTGGTTATGGATTGGATTTGCATTCGCAGGAACCGAATTGTTTTCAAGGATTATAGGATTTGGGCTAAAAGTGACGACGACAATGTATACCTTGCTATTAAGATATAAAGCGAAAAAGAAAGCGACTCGTAACTGGTAAAATACAGCTCGAAATCGAATCCACAAACACTATCCAACAATCAGATTTCTCAGTTTCACCATGATATAATTATCTACCGATTATAATTTTAAATTTAATTATACAACGAACCTTGCAATTTAAGTTAATTAAAATAATTTCAGCCACTAATTAATATTGATTCAGAAATTTATATTTGTTTTCATGTCTTTGAAAATAATTGTGGCTGTGGGTACGTTTTTCACTTAGGGTAACACGCTCTGGTAACAAGATAGCGCTGTCTTGAGTTCCGCCACTCATATATGCAATATCTCGGAAAGTGATTCGATATATTGCATCTTGAGTAGTGACCCTCAAGACCGCGCTTTCTTGTTACCAGAGCCAGAAAAGGAAAATGCAACATAATATCAAAAACTGATAACTGACTGAAAAAACAGTATCTGCACTACTAAGCTATATTTTCTATAAAAAAATAAACAATTAAAATGGCTTTCTTTCACAAAATTTCATAAGCTTCACCAGTGTTCTTTATATCAAGTATTAATTAATTTATATATTAAAAGCATAAATAACGCGACGTCGCTAGGAGCAGGTTCCGTATTCACAACTTTGTTTTGTCCTTTTCCATTATGTTTCTTGCCTTTGTATAGAGTACTTATTTTCTTGAATGATATATGAGAAAATTAAGAAAGTAATGAAAAATATGTGAATACGGAGTCTTATTGTCAAGTAAATGAGGAAACACTCTATCTTTCTTTTGTTATAAGCCACATGATAAATTTGACATCTGTGCATCGTAGTCGTAAGTTCGGCTCCCACTCGGGTGAATGAATTATTTTTATTTCCTCGCTGTAATAATAAGAAAATCAGCATTAAGTGCATTTATTTAACATGTAATGCCTTGAAAATTGGGCGAGATGTAGAGACAAGAGTGTTTTAAAACTAGGTTTCTTCTGCCTACCATGCTAGTCTAATATTCAACGTTATGTTCAAAAATATACGTATTTATACTATATAAAATATTTCTTTTTTTATTTGTCTAGTGTTAAAACTCAAATCAAAAGCAAAATGAAATAAAATCCACGATTTTATAACTACAATCATATCATTCATAATTTTAATATAAATTCCATCCAACTCGATGTTTAAAAGAATTCCTAAGTTCCATCCAAAAGAAGTACCAAACAGCTTCTCTTAAATAAAATAAAATAACCTCGTCACGGATAATTAAATAAGCTTGGCAAAAAAACTTGTTTACCATTTACCCTATTTCTAACGATACCGAAAACTTCTTTTTTTTCTCTCTCGATATTTTCGTCGAGAGCACTGGAGCAAGAAAGATATATGCCACTTTCATTCCGCCTCTTACCTGCGGATGACCACAAAAAGAAAAAAATATTTTCACAGAAACAAAGTTATAAAACTGGACCGATAAACTTCTGGGTCCTTTCGTGTAGTGTGGGAAGTTTTAAATAAGATTGCCAATTTTTCCCTAGTTCTCAGATAAATCTTTCAAGTCAAAGACAAAATGGTCTTTCCTGTTATAGGTTTGGGGTTTTTGCATATTGGTATTTGATTCTATTGTTTTAATTTGTTTTTTTTTAGTTTCACGATAAATCTCACATAGAGAGACAGATAGAGGGAAGCTAGTGTCAAAACACTACCTGATTGTCGAGGCATTGGATGTTGAGTAGAGGAACTCAACACTACGCTTCGTCGTCTTGTCCTCACAGCGTGACTGTAAATATGACGGTCGTGCATTCGATTTCCATTTATGGGAATGAATTATTTTCAATTCGCTCTGGTAACATGACAAAACGCGGCATTGATTTCATCACTCAAACCACAATATCTCAGAAATTGGACGAAAAATAAGAAACGGAATGTTTTAGCACTAGGTAGCTATTTGCGAGAAACACATCACTTACTTTGCCTAAAATAAATAGTTTTTTATTGCTTCATTCCGCACATAGCAGGGTAGGCAGAGAACTTCATATTAAGTCACTCCGTTCCCCACTTTCTTCTGTATTTTTGAAGCTTTGCGTGATGAGTGGCGGAACTCAATGCTACGCTTTGCCTAAACACCAGAGCGAAGAAATGAAAATATAAATTTAAATAAATATTTTCTATCCTCAAGTGGGGATCGAACCCATAACCAGACAATTTATCGCTAGGACTGGCCTCATAACGATATATTAAAAGAAATTAATATTGTCTACATGTACAATAACACATAAAATCGTCGGCTTTACCTTCTTTAATTTTTCTAAGTGACGCCGGGATGAAATAAAATAAAGTGCTGTGCTGTAAACTGGTGAATTTTGAAGAAAGTTTTTGCCTTTTCATGTTTGGATGACGGTAGATCAAGATATATATATTTTAAGAACAATTTTAAAAAATATATAGTAAGTACTTTATCTTGAGGCTGATCGTGGCGCAGGGGCACAAGCGTAAGGCTGAAAACAGAACAGGTTATGAATTCAGTTCCCTGTTAAAGAAATTAAATGTTTAATATTTTCATTTCTTCGCTCTAGTGTCGATGCAAAGCGCGGCGCGCGGCGTGGAGTTCGCCACTCAACACGCAATTCTTCGAGATTTTGGCCGAAAGTGAGCAACGGAGAGTTTTAATACTATGTTCTCTATGCCTATCCTGCTATATGCGGGATACAGCGTGAAGCAGAAAAAATAAACAAAAAAAAAACATTTATTAATATTTACAAGTACATTGTTAGCGTATATACATATAGGTTGAGTACCGACTAGCGAACCGCATATTCTATGTCTTAACCTAACATGCCCATACTTTCAAGTATTCCTACAAAGGATTTTTCGAAATTCCTACGAAGACGACGAGACGGGAGGAAACGGAATTTTACGTTTTAGGGTCGTAAAATCCATACAAAGGTTGTTGCTGGCGACAGCTCGTGATATATAAAATCGTCATATTTATTACTTAGAATATAAATAGAAATAAATACGGAAGTAATGTACCAATACGTCAACTAAGTATACTAGTGTATACTAGTCACCGTCCGCAACTTTCTGTGGATCATAAGACGTTTTTACATTTTCCTAGGAATTTCAAGAAAACTTTCTTAGTGTTCTACACTCCGTAATTAACATGGGTCAGCTTTCGAAATCCACCGTATTCGTGAGAGCATTTTGTGTCCGTCACTCAGTAACAGTTTTTTTTAAATAGATTAAGACAGTAAATTATTAAGGCCAGTCGTGATGGAGGAGCATAAATTTCCTCGGTCAGGTAGCGAGACAAAGCGCAAAGTTAAGTTCCGTTACTCTCTCCTCTTTCCGAAATGCCTTAAGGGAGACGGAGTGTCTCAACTCTAAATACCTTATTTGCAACGTGCGGGATACAGAGTGAAGCTAACAAATAAGTACCTAAATCATTAAGTAAAACCAAGAAATATGACTAACAAATATTAAAGCAGGAAGTCAAAAGGAACTTTTCTTAACAGAACATTACCCCATCAGATAAACAGATGCCTTCCAGAATCCACTGGAAATTTCTTAACTTATACTTCACATTGAGGCCACCATGATGCAGTGGGACTACGTCCGCTTGTAATCGCGATGGTTGTGGGTTTGATTCCCATTCGGGACATCACAACGTGTCCAATTCAGATTGAAATTGGATAACAGAATGTATTAAATCTTTCGCTAATTTTGTTATTTACAGGATGCAGCGTGATTTATCATTCATGAAATACGTCGTAGACATATATACCATGGATAGGTTTGAACCTACAGCCCTAACAATCAATGAAACAAGACTATGAAACAAAGGTTTCATGATTTAAGTGATTTTTTCGGCGCGAATGATTACGACCAAATTTATTTTCGGGTACCTGCTTCTATCAGAATTGCAAAGAAGGGATTATTTCATGTTTTATTCCAAGAAACACATGCGCTGAGGGTCTATTTGCAGTGGCAGAATTTGAATTGAGTATTACTGTTTTTTAACGTTTTAATGACAATATTTGGAATTTTTCATTACGTGTTTTTGAAAAAAGTAAACTTTCATAAATAAAGTGCTTCAAATACATTTATTTTACGTTTTAACTCCATTTTGCAACGCAAACAATATGCACTGTGTGTGTTTATTTAAATTTAGCATCGGATTATTCTAATCTAATGAGGCCATTCCTGGTGCAGGGACACAACCGTAAACGGGGTAGGTTAAAAGTTCGATTTCCGTTCTAGAAAATAAAATATTTAATATTTTCATTTATTCGCTCACACATCATACGACATATGAGGAAAACAGCGTGAAGGTGATTAGATTATTCGAACTAATTGCATAATCATTTTGTACGATACATTGCAATTTATTTTTTTATTATTATTGTATTTTTTTAGGGTTCCATACCTCTTAAGAAAAAAGATCACCCTTAAAAGATCTCTTTCCTGTACGTCCGTCTGTCTGTCTGTCAAGAGAATCTGTTAATAAAATCTCTTGACTCTTGATCTTACTATGTTTTAGACCCTTGTTTTCCTGAAAAACGCTCATATGAAATTGTAAGGGCCACTTGTTCGAAGTTTAACATATAATAATTCATTCGGAATTAATTAAATAATGTTAAGCATATTATAATTTATCAGTATTATCAAGTTTGTGTCCCTTTGTAATTTTAATTAAATAACGTTTACGCACGAACGGCTGTTAATTTGTCTTTTAGTACACATACTGTAAGTAGGTATAATAAAATAATGTCTGTTCACCAATACAGGTAATTTTGGTTTATATTTTTTTATTTCTTTAGTAACGTGACGGTTGTGGATTCGATTTTCATCAATTCATTTATTTTTTTATTTCTTCGCTCAAAAGACTAACAGCGTCGAGTGCGAGCTTAACACGCAGTGCCTTTAAAATTGGGCAGTGAATGCGGAACAGAGTGTCTTAACACTGGGTACCCTCTGCCTACTCTGCTATATACGAGATATAGAATGGAGTTATAAAATTATATTTGTCATACCTTCTAGAAAAGGTAGACGAGATATTAGTATTAACTCACTCCATGTTCCACGCCCACATGCATACGATTGTACACTTCTTATTCCCATATCTTTTTCGTAGTATAAAATAAGTTTATATTTATAAGGTTAATATTAGGAAAAAATATAATTTATATCAGTACTGTATGTACTGAATTTATATAAGTACTGTATGTACAAATAAAAAAAAAAGAAAAGGATATTCCGAGGACGAACAAATTAAAATTTAATTCACCGCAAACCGCAAACGTCAAACACAGAAGTGATCAATATAGAACAAACAGGAAGTGATTGAATATATTGAACTCAGATATTATTCCTGATAAGAATTATTTTTTCTTTACTTTTAATATAATGTAGGTGTTAAGCAGAGGTGGTGTTAAGAGATTTATATTTTGTATTTAGCAAGGTTGCGAAATTTAACGCCGCGTTATGTCTCCTCAGGCAGAATATGAAAATAATTATAATATAAACATTCCCTTTTTATATTTAGGCTGGACGCTTTGAGCCTTTACCTCTAGGGTTAATACATAAATATAAAACAAATTATATTTATTTTTATCGCAATTTTTCTGAAGAAAATAAATTATTTTGGCTTTCAGCTTCACGCTGTATCCAGCACGCAGCGGGGTAGGCAGAGGGAGCCTAGTGTAAAGACACTCTGTTCCCTACTTTCTGCCGAATTCTGGAAGCATTGCGTGTTGATTGGCGGAACTCAACGCGGCGCGTTGTCTCGACACCAGAGCGAAGAAATGAAAATATAAATTTAAAATAGATATTTCAATGTAACAAATCAACAATTACTTATTTAGGTAACTTATTTTTCTTTTTCTAAATGTGAAATAACACTTTAAAAATGTAAAAATAAATCAATAACTGATTACAAACAAGAGAGAGAAAAGAAGGTTTATTTATTAAAAAAAAAACCTTAGTTATATAAAAACAATAGCGTATTCTGGTATCGATTTAAGCATGATACATTCGTAAGCACCTTCATTTTGAGGTATGGTCTTCGGATATTACGGATCCGAAGCATTATTTACGAGCTTCGGGCGAAGTAAGCTGAACTTAGAAATTGATGTTTATAGCTTATACAGTTTTGTAAATAATGAAAGATAACTTTTAAAATTTTCATTTCCTTGCTTTAGTGGACAGAAGACGGTGTTTAGTTCCGCTGTTTAATACGCAGTGTTGATATTAATAATTTTGGTACTTTTAATAACTAAGATGTTGTAACACCCATTATAGATGATAGTCATTGGGTTATATAATTCATATATATTCATATATATCATAATAGCTCTTAAGGATTAATAACTTGTTGTAGCAAATAAGTATAATATATTTGAGCTCATTTGAACATACTGTATTATACCTGTCTTAATAACCAGCATACCTTTAAAACTCACTGAACTGTTAAAATTGTTGACCAAACATTATAATTGAGAACATTTCTATTACATCTTGTTCTGACAGAAGCCTCTTTGTAATATGATGTTGCAATTTGTATGCAATTTGTATACAACATTTTGATACATTTAACTAACACTGTAAGCGTGCAAGGTATATCACTAATTGGGTTAAGAATTGCTTTTGCATATACAACTCATATTAAAATATGTACCTAAAGCTTTCGTGTCGTTTCTATCGTGGCGCAGCGGCACAGGCATCTTACTGTAAATGAGAGGGCTGTGGGTTCGATTTTCTTTCGAGGGGAATTAATAACTATCATTTCTTCGATCTGGTAACAAGATGAAGCGTGGTTTCCAGTTTTACCATTCAACTCGAGTGTGTAACAAAAATGATTAAAAAAAAACTATTGAAAAACTAAAGCATTTCACCATTCATACATTAATAATAATTAATAATATAAAACAAAAGTAAATAATTATTTTTTTATTGTAATATATTATACGAACATTAAGAGCTCTAAAAAATACCTATCTATTATTTTCTCATATAAACTCACACAACTAAAACTCAATCCACTGAATCGTGTTCATCAATACTTTATACATATTATATTGAAAATAGATAATAAATATTTTTCTTTGTTTCGATTCCATAGTTCATAATGAATGTGAAAATAGGTTTTTTTCTCTAACTTTAAATATATATTTACGGCGTTTTCAGGGCGGAAATTGGATACGCACAAACGGCAGTATATTACGAGGCCACAATAACTGGAAAATTATGCAAAATACTCTATTGATATGTGTGTTTGGTTCGTTTTGTGTGAAACTTCCTTATGTTTCCGGTTTCATTCGCAGTATAAATTGTGAAACCACAATCGTCGCTGTACAGTCAATAGACAAAACTAACAAGTCCCCATCAAACGCCGTACGTTGTCTTGTTATCAGAGCGGAGAAGAGAAAATAATTCGAAACGAGTAGGAATCGAACCCACAATCAAATGTTCTGGCGTAGACGGCCTCTAGCTACTGCTAAATCAGTTTTCAATTAAAGTATCTGGCGAATAAGAAAGAAATAATGTTAATTAAATCAGCTTCAAGCTGTATGCCACACACAGCAAGGTAGGCAGAGGGAACCTGGTGCTAAGACACTCTTTCCTCACTTTCTGCCAAATACTGAAGGCATCACATGTTGAGTGGCGAAATTCAACGTCACGCCTTGCCTCGACACCAGAACCAAAAAAAGTAAATATTTAATTTCCTCGAATGAGAAACGAATCCACAACCTTTCCAGTACTGGTCTCAATTATTTCTTATAACCTCAATTATTATAAAAGATCCGTTTACAGAAATACCTAGACCAAGCTTAAGATATGACATACAAACGACCAATTCCATATTTTATGAGGATCACTGGAGTTCCTCGTTATTCAACTGATATTTGCTTTACTGCGTTCGACTTCAGCGTTCCATAATAATTGATGTTACTAGAAGTTCTAGCGTTGTACTAGGTATATGTAGTGTGTGTACAAACTATAAATGTGACCATTTTGAACCGATTTTTAAATAAGAGAAGAAAGTTCTCAATTTAAATGTTTTTTTTATGTTTTTTACCTCAGAACTTTCGACTGGGTGAACCGATTTTGATGATTCTTTTTGTAGTTGAAAGCTCTCCGTGTAGTCCCATTTTATGGGACCTCCTTCCTCGTTATTCATTTTCCGCCGAATTCTTGAGACATTTCGAGAAGAGTTGCGAAAATCAACATCGCTCTTTGCCTCATTACCAGACCGAGAAAATGAAAATATAAAATGATTATTCCGCCGAATGGGAATCAAACCCACAACCTTCGTATATACAGTTCCACACTTGTGCCCTATTCCAAGACCGCCTCAATATGACACTTTTTATTAAATAAATGAGATATAAATTTAAAGCACGTGAAGTCTGGATCATGTATACTGTTAATGGTTGCACTAGAGATGCTATCAAGAGATGGTTTAAAGTTACCTAATATAATAATGTTTGTATATGATAATACTTTATGCGCTATGCAGGGTCCATTAAGAAGAAATCTGTTGCCTGTGAAGTTATCTTAGACTTGTACTTTTTACATTCGTTTAATCTTTTCGTTTTGCAAATTACATTGTAGATAGAGAAACTGGCCAAAGCGAGACGGTCTTATCCATCGGGGTTTTCATACTGATTTCGTCGTTTTAGGTAAATAAAAACTATATATTTTTTTATATTTTATAGTTTTTTTTCGGGTCTTTTTTTATTTGTACTGCAAGCTCTTCTGAGGCTCCTGTTTTTATTTTTACGAAACGAAATACAAAAAATTACTACAATCGGAAAACTAAATACATTATTTTCATAGAAATATTTATGAAATAATGTAGTTGGAAAGTGGAGAACGGAGTGTCTTAACACTAGCTTCAATCTGCCTACCCTGCTATAGCACGATACAGTGTAAAGCTGAAAAAATATAAGAAAAACAAATTATTTTTCCCCAATTTATAATTGTAACTTAAAAAAAATAATAGAAATTTAATACAATAACTTTTGTAATTCATTAGTAATTCATATATAATTGTGGCTAGTGTAAACAAGGATCCGTGCAGAGATTTTACTAATTATCCTTGTTTATCACGAGACGTACAGTAGTTAGAATTTATGTTAATATTTCCTGCTTATCAGTGTTTAATCTAGGGTAATTGCTAAGTTGGGCGCTATCTTAATATACTGGGTGCTATGAGTTAATCTATTTAAATTTGTTTAAATTATAATTATATAATGTGTAATTACGTTCATAATTTGTTTCTTGTGTGTAAATGCGATAGTTGTGGATTCAATTCCCGCTCGGGGGATTCAATTGGCTATGGTAAGATAAAGTACGGCGATTTGCCTAACCAATTAATACGCAATGTTTCGAAGAAAGCAGAAAGCGAAGTACTAAGATACTACATTCTCCTTACACTGACATATGCGGGATTATGAAAAAAATATATGAATGATTAGAGGTAATAGGTTTGATTATTTATTATTAATCTAGCAAAAATGGAAGCTTGTTAGTGAATTTAGATACTGATAGTGTATTCATGCTGCATGGATAGGTACTATATAGTGTTTGGACAGTGTCCATATGGCGCGAGTTCATATAAGTAAATTAAGAAGTAGGTAACATTTCATTAATTAAATAATTTTAAATATAAGAGAAAAGCTTTAATTTTTTTTGTATTGTAATATAAACTTTATTAACATTTTCTTATTTAATTTTCATATATACAGAAAAGGACGATTCCTGAAACATAAGAAGAAACCTAAAACATAAGAAATGACAGACTTTAAAGTAAAAGTAGAAACTTAGCATTACAGGTACCCATCGTTTTTGTTGGTGAGGATTACATGGTGGCCCAAGAGTATGTTCTTAGAACTATTTTAGTTTGCGCATTGAAACTTCCATTGTCCAAGATATCCTCTAACTAACCACGATTAACGTTATATATATTAGCAATTCTATAGCAGGCCTCGATAAAACTATTCAAAACAAAAATATTTTTTCAATACAAAAAAACAGTAGTTAATTGTTTTATTTATACACCGTATAGATTTATTCAATAAAAAATTCAACATACTCTAATATTTTTGACAACTAAAATGTTTTTGTTACTAAGCTAACATGTAATTGATACGAACGTATATCCATTTTTCATGAGCTTTTTTTAAAGTTCAAATGTAAATACAATGATTTTCCTCGAAATACGAATATTTCAATTTCTTTTGTATATCTATATGGAAAGAATACACATACGTATTCTTTGTATATAAAATATAATGAAAACCTACATAATGAGTTGATACCATTTGTGTTTTTTGGCTTCTCGGTTTATGTCGCACGAATGGATAAAAGAGTGAAAACACTGCGTTCTTCATTTTTTGTCCTCAAAACCTACAATAATTGTATCTATTGAACTTTAAAAAAATACAAAAACTTTCAGCTTTTTCATTAGAACTTCACGCTGTATCCCGCACATAGCAGGGTAATTAGAAGAAAAATCGTCACTACAAAAAATTTCATGTTTTAAAATACGTACATAGATTTAAACCAAATTATTTCCAGACTAAAATAATAAATCTAGACCAAAAATATATGGACTATACATTATCAACTTAAGTATCACCTCGCAGCCGTTTACAAGGCTTACAAGGCCGCATCTTAATGAACGACCCAAATAGCACCTTGAGCTGGACTGTAGCCAGTGCGCACCGACGAATTTACACACTAAAATTTACATGTAAATTTAGGTTTAGATAACTTTATGTTTTTAAACTATGTTTTAATTTAATATGTGTTTTCAATTTATTTATTTTTTACCTGAAAACTGATTATTGTTAACTTAACTAAGTTTGCTCGAGTAGGAATCGAACTCAACCTATTCGATTAGAACCTCTCGACAGTAGCTTTTTTTTAAATTATTTAAAATATACACATATTCCATCTAAACATTGTGTATGCACATCGCTACCTGAAAAAGTAAAAAAAAAAGGTTGATAGGTTTTTTTACGTGCAACGCTTTTAAGCCCTTTGTTCCCTTTGACTCAATATAAAGACCTGTAAACAAAAAAGGTGTCAAACCGGCAGATATGTGTATATACTCGTATATATTTGTAGTTTGTATTTGTAGCGATTTAATTATTTTTCAGTACCGTGCACTATTCAATTACGGGAACATGTTACTGGATAATCATTAAATCATTACAAATATAAACATTTCTATAGCATACTGTACCCATGTTAGCACTGATTAGACCTTAGAGGAAGCCTAATGTTAAGACTCTCTCCTTATTATCTTGGAAAAATAAAAATAATTAATTCCCTTAAATGAAAATTAAAATCGCGTTAACAGTCAGACGCTGTACACGCTGTGCTAACGGCCCCAATTAATGGACATTAAGGGCTAATTATACTTTCTGAGTGTGGCAATTCATAATTCAAATTCACACCCACAAACAAAACAAAAGCAAAGTACCGAATAGACAGCTAGAATATAAAGAAGGAAGGAAGAACAGTTATAATAAAACGTGATAGTTCCATCAAACTTATGACATAGAAACTTTGACACTATATCTCCACCGAAACTTTAGATCCGTTGCAATTTTCACTCTATTTTTATTATTGTAAAGTTTTTATAGTGAAAACTTTTATTTTACTACACATAAAGTGACTGGAGTCAGTTCATTTATATTGGAAATATGTAAATATAACGACTACTTCACTTTTTCTATAAAGCAGACGGAGAAAAAGGAATGTCAAGATACTGATTTCTTGACTTTCCGCCCAAATTGGAGAAATTGCTACTATTGTATTTTAAATGGCAGAGCTTAACACCGTAACTAGTGTTGCCAGAGAGGAGTAATACATGGAAGTTCCCTGCCACACTATCTCGTTAACAGTCACACATTGGTCCATTGCGCCACAATGTAAATCTAATCTAATGTAAATCTCAAATATAGTAACTTTTTTAGCTTTACGCTGTATTCCTAGCTTTCAGCCGCATTCTGGAGGCATTTCAAGTCGAGTGGCGGAACTCAATGCCGCGTTTAACTTCGTTACCAAAACGAGAAAAATAAAAAAATATATGTTTAATTTCTTGGAGAGAGAATCGAACCTACAACCTGTTACGTTTAATGTCAGACGTTTATGCACCAGCGCTGTGTCAGGCTTCAAACATTTGGGGATATTTGACTTGATTAGAGACAATAAATATAGCTAGATGTGTACAAATGTTATCTTGGGAACAAATATGACTAATTCTTAAGATATCAATCGGTTTTTTTCTTCCTAAAAGAATCTCTTACTTTGTCAGTATATTATTTTGGCGGAATTGGATTCGAACCTACACAAACAAGCACTCATTACGTACAGTGCCACCAACTCCGATATTACTATGTCGATAATATATGTAAATGCTAATAAGTACCTAATAATTTACATACTAATGTAATACGATTATAATTCTGTTCTACCTACGTAGTATTACACGACTATAAAATTTAATTTTCATATATTTGGTTTATTTAAGGCAACATCTGGGAGATATAAGTGATTTCATTCTACGCTCTCTATTTATAAATCACCAATATAATATTATAAATATTTGTTTTTACCAGTGGAATAAGAATTCGTTTCTATTTTATTTTAGTTATTAAACATACTAGCGCACAATATATTTTCTTTGTCTTGTCTTTTTCTTAGTTTCACGTTGTATCCTTTAAACAGCAGGCTAGCCAGAAGGAACCTGGGAACCCACTTTCCAATTTCTTAAGGAATTGCGGTATGCGCAACTCAACGCTGCGCTTCGGCTCATTATCAAAGCGAGCAAAGTAAATATTAAATAATATTTTATTATACACCATTAAAGCTAAAATACTCATAATTATAGAGCTTAAAGAAAGAATTAGGTGTTAGAGCAGCTTCACTCTTTCTTCCGCATACAGAAGAAGAAATTTCACGTTCTTTAAATATTAAGGCAAACCTTCCGAAATATATTATTTTTCTATATTTCTTTACATAGAAACCTACCTACAAATTCATAAAACACTGTCTTGGGGTAGAAAAATTTCAAAGGAAAGGTAAAAACAACGTTTCTCCCAACTACTATACTATAAGTATAGACACGTAAACGCGTAACGTACGTAAATAAGCCGGGTTTGAAAGAACACTCATTTGCCGAGAGTGTTTCACTCGCGAGCTAAGGTGCCGTTTGTTAGACCGCGATGAGTTTGCTCAGGTATAGTTAGGTTTGTGGTACACTGAGTTAAATGTTGTGATTTTTTATTGTATTAATTTCTACAGATGTCATAACTTGGGAAAAAATTTCGCTATAGATGCGTAATTTGTTAAATATAAAAAATATTTATTGCCTGCCTACTTTTAGTGCTTGATAAATATGATTGATATTAAACGATATACGCTTATTATATTATCATTTGGGGACGCTTGACCTATATTATTATACACATGGCCGTAGGTTCAGTTCTTACCTGGAAAAACTACAATTAAAAATAATATTATCATTTAGATTTCTGCTAGATTGTATACCACATAATACGAAATGCCTTTAAAATAGCGAAAGAAAAATATTTTTTCACCATACCATGCTCATTGTAAGCACGTCCCAATATAAATAATGTCCACAAATATTCGTTCTTCATACATTGCGACATCTCTATACTTTTCCCCCGACGCGACGTTCGTACAACGTTACAGTGTAATTACAGTATGTTCCTCACTTTTTGAGAGTAAACTACAAAAAATGCTAACGACTAGCTCGAATCGTTTATCTTTGTAAACACCATTTGCAACATGGTATAGTGAAAAATTGTATTTTTAATGAAAATCATCATCTAAATATTTTTAATAATTAATGTTTTTCTTATTTAAGTGCAATTTACTAGATATTTAATTTTTTTTATTTTTTGTATTCCTCACATAGCAGAGTAGGCAGAGGGAACCTGGGAACCAAGCGTTGAGTAGCGGAACTCAAAACCGTAATTTTACGATATTCTTTTTTGAAAATGTGTAGTGTAGATTCAATTCACAAGCTTCGTATCTGCCTCTACGAATCCCGGTATTGGTATTTGAAATCTTCAGAATTGACAGAACGCGGAAACGGTAGGCGTAATTTTAATATTAGAATTATATTCGTATTGCAAATTTCAAAAACCAGGCTTATATAAAAATTCAAAAGGTACCTTTAAGCATTGACAGAATAATATCTTCTCTGGTCACAGTAAGATCTGTAAAGAAAAAATAATGTTATGAAAATAATAGAACAAACTATTCAACTATAGGTTCGCAATATATTACCGAATGGCAGGTAATGCGAGGGAACCTAGTGTTAAGACACTCCATTTTCTATGTTAAGACAATCATTCAAAGTGTGTTGAGTAGTAGAATTTAACACACACACGGCCCATTCTAATTAAGACACTGCCTCTCCCCACTTTCTGCCAAATTCTCAAGTCATTGCGTGTTTTTTGCCTTAGATTTTGCCTCCTTACCAAAGCGAAGAAATGAAAGTATTAAATATTTCGTTCCGCCGAGTGGGAATCGAAGACACAACCTTCAGGTTTGCAGTCGCATGATAGTGCCTCTGAGCCACGCCAGTCTCTATAATGTACATTATTTGTATATAACATAATTTCACTGTAAAAATCGTTCATATAAAATATATCCACTCGTATTTTACTTTTCGACTGTACCCATTGAATTTATAGAATGTTTTGGGGTTTTAAATTTGAAAGGATTTTGTTTCAAATACCTATAGGTATATAAAATGGCCAACGGTTGTATTTAATAATTTGAGGTAATATTTAAGTAATTTGCGGTTCTATTAAAATTGTGTTATATATTTTATTTTATCGAGGCTAATACGATGCAATGGGATTTTCAGTCGGGCCACCAAAACGTTTTCAATTCTATTGTTTTTATTCTGAAAAAAAAATCGATATTCATTTCCACCACAAAATGTCTCGTTTTTAGTGGAAGTCTAGGTGTCATGGGGTCTTGTCTCTAGGTTCTCTGCATCTACCCTGTTACGTATTTTACCGTGTCCAGAATCGATACGATTACCCATTTAAACATTTACTCTGCGATTCTGAATTAATTTAAATATTATGCTACTATTTATGAAGTTAAACTATATCGACAAGAATACTTGTTAAGACGCACTTATCTCAGGAATTGCTGGTGCAAATTGGGATTTTTTTATGTGTGAATATTTCTATATGAACTTATAGAGAGAAGTAAAATTTAATAAAATAACTTTTGTTAAATCAAACACGTCCAAACACGATATGCATGAAACTTCATACACTAGATCAAGAAGTCCTTTACAATGTAACATAAGATTGTGACGGTTCAAGAAAGTGCAAACATCTACCTTTCATTTCCACTTCATACTAAAACCCACTTTGTATGACTCATACAAATAAAGATCTTTATATAGAGTTATAAGTTCTAATTTTGTATGGAAGCGCGAGAGCTAGGGAAATTCAAAATTTGCACAGTCTAAGTCAAATCAAAGTTGAAGCTTAGAACTAATTCAATTGTTACACTGTTTACAGTATGTATGTTTTATATGTATGTATGTGGTAGTTTATTTAACGTATTGTTTTGTTGATGTTGCTTTATTAGAGTTGGAATTGTATGATTTATTCATACAATATTATTAAATTATGTGCTTGGATTGAAAAAGAAAGATATTATATCAATAGTAATAAGGAATAAACTGAATGAAGAATTTCTTCCTTTCTTTGTTATCGTTCTACATTGATAACGGTCTAACATAATATGATAGTTGTGTATTTGGATCGTTGTTGAGCTAAATATGAAACTATATAAAATATTTTTTTATTTATATTTAAAAGTGTACAATATTCGTATCCCGTACAAGATATATGGGAATCGAACCCACGATAAACGAAAAAAAATCTATTATCGTTCTCTATCCACGCAATAGTGCAAAAAATATGAAAAACTAAAATATTTTTTGTATATTTTAACAAACTTCCTACATATTAAGATGCCGTTCTTAGCATTTCATATATTTTTCCTAAGCTTGTCAGTGCCATTGATAATAACCGTTATCCACTCTCAACTGCTGAGGCATCAGTACCCTCGTCATTTCTGGCTAATGGTGAATTAGGGGTCCCGCACATTGGAGTTTTAAATGATCGATATTTTTTATATGATTACTGGCAAAAAGTAGATTTGCTTGGGTATTATATATTTCATTTTGATATTCGGAGGTTATAGAGCTGAGTGAAGGGAAAGTTTATATGGAATAGAAATTATATTTTTAAGAGTGTTATGGTTTTGATAGCGTATTTAGATTTTTTTAAATGTTTACATATAGTTATGGGTTTCTAGGCTAGTTTGCCTTCCCTGATAGGTGTGGGGTAAGGCAGCAGCATAAGGGAAAAAACAGTACCTAATCATAGCTAGCTTTAGATGCAAGTGGGAATCGAACCTACAACCTGTCTCGTTTACAGCCATGACTGGCCTTTATACGTAAGTAAAACTTAATTTTAGTTAATATTATATATATAAAAAAAAACAAAAAAAAATGACATACAGAAGTTCCTATCAATATTTTCCCTTAATAAATATAACGGAGAAATTGCAAACAGGGCAAGTTTTTGTTTAGTGACAGTTTTGTTGAGCAATATTTGAGTTAGGTAGTTAGTTTGTTGCTTACTGTAATATACATTTTTCATACTAAAATTTATCTTACACGAGGATAATATGGAAAAGGAGTATAAATTTCTATTAATTTTGTATATTACCGCTTTTTTTTATATACACCTTCGTTGTGCAGTAGGAAGGCGTGTGAATACAAACGTGATAATAGTGGATTCAATGTCCACTCGGCGAAATCATTTAATTTAGAATAGTTTATGTACCTGTTCTGTTAGATCTACAGTGGCGTTGAGTTCCGGAACATACAGTGTTTTGAAACATCGCGAAATGGCAATTGGAGTGTTTTAACATTATATCCTCTACCTACCTTAGCATGGAACTTCTTTCTTTATTATGGATATAGAGTTTTATTTAAATCTTTAGTTGCATGTTGTAATCTCAGTCATTTTTTTTCGTATATTATTCTAGCTATTACTACATAAATACCATTTATAAAAAGTAGCAATAAAAATGCACATTTAGTTCATAAATATATCCTTACAATCATTGAGAAATACCCGAAATTGGTATAAATCCATGAAATTTAACAAAATACCTCAAATATACCGCGATACAGTCATTATCTTCAATACTGAATGCTTAAACCAAATATACTGAAGATAAATTTATAAGACAGCATTTTCTACTTTAATACTTTGAAATAGAATTCATTTTGGCTTATTCCTTCGATACGGTTCAAAGGAAAAGATTATGTAAATACTATTGTAATGATGTCATGATGGACCTGATATGGAGATTTTTTCAAAATGTTCAACTCTTGGGACATTATTTATATTGTTAATCATAAAAACTGCATTTTTGTAAAATATTTTACCTTAAAATAGTTAATATGACGATATGATAACGACTGACTATAAAGGCGACGGTAATGGGTTCAGTTTATGTAACAGCTTTTTTTCCTTGCTTTTGATAAACAACGTGTTAGTTTAAGGAACAATTTTCAATGTACATTCACGCTGATCTCAATTCTACTCTCTCTTTACCTTATTAAATGATTCTACTAGTGCCGACTTCAAAGTATGTACGCTATATAGAAGTTTCTCCATTATACCGCATACAAATTAACTATAAAAATTTACAACAAAAATATGTAAAATTTTGTTTGTGAAAATAAAAAATGTGAAATATCCATTTTATATATAACATTTATTTGTATTGTTTCCATTATTAAAAATGGGGCAATTCATCATTTTTAACGTAACATTATCAATTCGGACGCACTGACTACACGTGATTAATGACTCAATGATGGAAATGATCGATTGATGTATGTATGTATGTGAATTAACATTTGAACGGTTCATATTAGAATTATTATATTTTTATATTGTTAGTATTAAAATACTTTTTTTTTTATTTCGTTTAATAAATTACAGTATTTATTCGATGTTTTATTTCACTCCAAAGTGACAAACTTCGTTCTACTTTTTGGACATTAAATTATCATCTTTTCACAAATCTAATATTGAAAGGTCCCTCTATGGTTCCCCTCAGCAACCTTTATTGAAATAAAGTCAACCTGAAGAGCATGAGGAAACCACTGCATCTCAATTTTTTGACTTTATTTCAATACAATTTTTTCGACCTCACCCTGTGTGAGAATCTGATTATAATATCATTTAATTTCACTTATCTAATTAAAATCATATAATAATCTAATTTAATCATTTGCTATTTAACGTTAAGGAGTACTCTGATCTGAAGACAATCCTTGGTGAAGATCATGTTTATAAAAACCATAAAACACAAATCAAAGAAAAAAACCTAATAATAACCGAAAAAAATGTGTAGACAACATAAACGAATATTGCACTTGGAAAATGAACTTGCGACCCTCAAAAACATAATTATACCAAAAGGTCATATTAAAGGTTGGTCACTCTCTCTATACAGTAAATATCTACAGTGTTTTTGCTGATGGCCAATTAAAAAACAATTTGCCCGAACAATTAGTCTTCGTTAATTAAGGTTTGCTTCAATACCCCCAGTCTATGATTTATTTTCTTAAGAATGCAAGTAATTATGAAACTTAAATGACGTTCTTGAATATTTTGTATTGAAATTTTTTATCGCTGCAATATACTTTTTATTCTGCTCGATGGCCGTTGATTAGTTATTTTATGCATATATTTATGGTAAATATTAATTTATAAGAGAATTATGCATTCATAAAAATAAAAGTATGCTTGGTAGATTATGTCACACGGATATAGGAAAGTTAATTTGCGGGCTTAAACGAACAGAGAGATATAAAGATCGATCACAAAGTGATTCTAAAAGAGTCCTGTCCGTCTTTTAAGGAACGGAACCCTAAAAAAATAGTAGCCGAGCATAAAACGTCTCAGCTGCTGAAAAAGAAGAAATGAATTAACCTATTATTAGATATTGTTATCATTTCCTGAAAGTTCCTCGCATCCTACATAGTACGAAAATTAAAGAAAAACATTTTCATATAATTTTCAATGTCTCTTAGATATAGTTTTTTCATTATTTTCCGTATGTATTTTTGTCATGAGCTCGTACCCCGTTCTCTACTTTTGCTCTATTTTCCAGTCATTAAAATTTGCATGTCTTATTACCAGAGCGAAGACTAGGTTCGCCCTGGTTTATGTAGCAGAGACAGGACAGACAGACTCAATGTTAAGAACCTCCCTTTTCAACGCACTGTCCAATTTTCAAAACAATACACGTTGTGTGGCCGAGTTTAACGCCGTTTGTTTCGTGTTACCAGAGCGATAAAATAAAAATAACTCCTGCCGAATGGAAATCAAACCCAGAACGCCACGCCTATAATCAGGTGTTGTGCCGCTACGTTGCGATCACTTTTGGCTCCTTTTTACAGAAGTAGCGTTCAGTCAGTAAAATGAGAAGGAAAGAAAGGAAAAAGAAGTATAGAAAAATCTACTCTTTTCTTATCTTAGCAGTAAGCTAAAGAAGTCTTTATAAGACCTTACTAAGTCAAGAATGTAATACATGCAAAATTATTCCACAAAAGATATTCTCACGTAATTTATATGATATACCATCGTAAACCCTTAATAAAATTAGATTTGCTGAACTCTCGGAATGCAGTTAACATTTTATTATAGGCACTTCTGCCTGTCTTTATTATGATAATAAATTACAGTGTATCACATCTTTATAACGTAGTTAACGCCTTGTAAGACAATGCTGTTTGGTTTTATGCTTCTTGTTTATCTATACTAACGAGTTGAGCGAAGCGAAGCTTACGAAATATATTTATTACTATGTACTAATAGTTGATCGCAATTTTGTCTGTGTACACATTAAAATGTAAAATTGAGATTGAGAGAGATAGTCGCTCTGCTGTCGGGGCAACTCGCGGCGTTAAATTCCGTCAACTAATACGCGATGCCTCCAAAATTGGCGGAAAATGGGGAGCTGAGAGTGTTAGCACTATGTAGGATACAGCGTAAATTTGAAAAAGAAATTCTAGTGTTCCTATTCACTCTCTAATATTTTTGAAGAATAATTTATAAATCGGCTCTCCTTTCTCTAGTCTTAATTTAAGAAACTAATTGTATATACAACTTACTCTAAAACTAGTATTTTTTTTATATTTAAACTCATTCCTAAGCATTTAGTAAACAAATATTAAGGTGTCATCAGACACCACACATAATTTCAAATCAGGTACTAATATCCCATATTATTCTTGGTAAATTCCCTTAAATCATCCAGTATGGAATGGACTTTAAGCAAAACCGCTTATCACACCGAACAGTGCCCATAATACAAACACCCCTTGAAATTGCTTCAAAACAATCATTTCGGCACCAGATAAAGTTATTTTGCCTTTATTTTTCATTGTATCATCCCAAGAAGTGCTATCTTGTTGTTTAAATGTATCTTGGGATTGGAAATTTGCTTATAGTTGTATGAGTTTATGAGATATGGTTGAGATATAAAATAAATATGAAAGGATAGTAAAGAAATTACGAGAGAGAGAGCGTGAGAATATTAAGAATCCTCTATCTGAATTCGATCGTAAACACTTGTAAAACAAAACAAAAATACAAACACAATTATCGTGACATTAAAAACATAAGAACAAAAATATAATAGCAGTCAAGGGTGCTCACTTAACGGATGGATTTCTAATATATAAGAATTAATAATAGCCAAGTTTCATTCAATCAGAATATTCTATAGAACGTGATAATGAAAAGGTGCGGGAGCGGGACTGATTAAGTTGTGAAGGCGGAAGTGATTAATGGAACTGGGCTGATGTGTTAATTAGATACGAGTTTATATGAAAAGATTCTATATTTTATTTTGTTTTCAATTTCACGCTTTATTTTGCCCGGATTTGAGACATTGCGTGTTTAGTGTCGTCTTTAAACCGTCGTATTGTCTTATTATCTAAATGTGTTATTGGAAGTGGAGGAAACAGAAATGTTTTAACAGAAACGGAGTTTATTGTACTAAGTCCCTTTCAGCATATCTGTACTAGCTATCAGCGAGGAATATAGCGTGAAGCTAAAAAAATCTAAATGACGAAATTACATCTCTGGAGTAGGAATCGAACCCGTCACGTCACTACGAATTACCGACACGTTAAGACGCAGACGCTTTACCGTTGCACCATAATTAGCCTCCAGACGTCCAGAAGATACCAAATATTTACCAAATATTAGTAACAAATTAATTAGTAAAGCTAGTAACAAATAGAACAAATTTGTTTAATCATCCATCTTCCACATCTCAGAATAATCTCATACTATCCGTACAATTACCTCAAATACGATTATTCCAATACTTTACATAAGTAAAGATTTGTCTCATCCTACATAACTATTTGGTACTCTATTCCACTGGCTTAGGAAGGGTCCCCTGAATGTGCCATTTATTTATATTTACGATGTACATATATTTTTGCTGAGGAAATATCAGCGTTTTTGGACAGTAATGTCGCTTTAACGTAGCTAACCTGCTAGAAAAATTGTTATGAACGTTGTTTATTACTTGCTAAATAGGAAAAGGAATTTTGGATTCAATTATAAATAAGTAATACTTTGTGTAATTTAATTTTAATATTGTCCCATAAATACGTAATATGCAAAGTAAATAAGAGCTTCTCAGCAAAATATCCGTATTAAAAAAAGGGTGGTGTTGAGTTCCATTACCTAATACAAGATGACTGAACAGACTAAATATAGTGCAGTCACCTATACTAGGTTCTCTGGATAAACCATTCCACTCTTTTGGTAATTATTTATAGGATTTTGCCTATACCTCATGTAATTATGTCATTTCGATTCTTCGATTATCATATCAATCAACAAAATCTCTTACAATTTATTAAAAAAAATCAAGCTACGTAAATTTTTTCAAGAAGAAGCCAAGAATTGCAAAGTAAAACCAATAACAACGGAATAAAAAGTCAAAAAACTAAGGAAGGCGCTGCAAAACGTCGATTCCAGTTCCACCTCGGTGCCATTAAAAGAATTACCGGCCATTAGATACCTCAACGATTCGCTTTTGTATTGAAAACGCAATAAAACAGTCATCTGCTGTTTTACGACAATCATTTGTCAGTGGGATTAATTTGATCAATACATTTGACACAAGCATGTACTTTCACTGCCTATACAATATATGTATTATATATGTATTATACATAGATTTATGTATAATACATATATTGTATATATTAATTGTTGACGTCAATTTGGTATCGGTGTTAATTTCTACATATAAATACAAAATATCAATACATTTATCCTACACCCGAAAGCAATTTAATTTATATTGGGTTTGGGGTTGGGTTGTTTGTGGTTCTCATAGTTTACGAGAAGTGGTAGTTGTTTAATTTTTGCTCTCAATTAAATAACTGTTTTGCACATGTTTTCTTAGTTTATCAATAAAAACTGATCAAGTGCGAGTACGATATGCACACTGAGGGTTCTGTACCAGTTTTAATGTTGTAGTGGCAATGATATAACTTATAAAAGTACACAAACTTAAGTTTGCGGACATATGCATTTCTTTTGTATGAAATGAAGTACAATTATAAATTTGTAATAGTTTTCACTTGTAATACAAATATAGATTTTACTTTTCATAATTAAAATTATTGTGCAGCGAATTTCCTACAAATTGCAATACAAACGGTGTATAAACGCTCATATCTTTTATTTGCATTGACTTAGAAGCTGGATTGTTTATGTTCCAGGGGAACTTAAAATATAACCAAAAACCTAAAAAATATATAAAATAAATAACGCATAAACGAGAAAATTTTAGTGCTCTAGTCTGAAAAAACCAATGAAGCAACCAAAAGAAAGCAAGATTAATTGAAATGTATTCCGAAAAGAAATTGAGCGCGACTCCAAGAAAAGAAATGATAAGAGACCTCCGGCATAGAGACGCATAATTAGATATCTTAGGGACTGTACATTCAACGGAAATAATACTCTTTTTAAATGAAATCTTCCTCTGATTGCCAGATGAAATTGGCAGATTGTTGAAATCATGTTTTTTTTGTTCTTAAATTAAACAACAATTGTTCAGTTTGGAGCCAATCTGTCAGAGGGGCACGAGTATGCGACTGTTAACGCGACAGGTTGTGAGTTTGATTTCCATCCGAGGAAATTAAATATTATATAGTTTGATCCACTCCACTAAATAAAAAAAGAAAGTGGGTAAGGAAAGTGTCTTAACTAGGTTTCTAGATTCTCTCGCTTCTATGTGCCTATCTCTACACTAATAGTTTTACAAAAGTCCATTAATATAAGAAAAAAATGTATCGAAAAATCACAGATCAAATAAACTTTTACCAAAACGTAAAGCGCGGGCAAATGGAATCATAATCGAGTTAGAGAAACGCAGAAATCGGTTTTCTTATATCCAAGCGCTTACGCAACGACACTCGAATAGAAAAATAAAGATATTATGGTGGCAAATGGTGGATCGTAAATAAATACAAGTATACTTCGCGCTCACTACGGAGAGGTGATAGGACTTGGAGTTATAAACATCATAAACAGTGAAAAAATATGTAGTAAAATAAAGGGTATTATCTTGTTTTCTTACCTTCACATATTAATATTTTTGTTTGGAAAGTTAGTGTTCAGACACTCCGTTTTATGCTCCGTTTATGCACATTAAGATACCTCTTATTGATTGCAATATCTTGCATGTTAAGTGGTAAAACTTAATGCCTTGAAATATTTTTCTAGCTGATTAGAGCGAACCAATTAAAATATTTAAAATTGATGGAAAAGTCAAATTGACAGCCATCATGATTATAAATAGTATGTCATGAAAAATGAGATATCATCATAATACAATCTTTTCACACGAGTTAGAAAGAAACCTGTTCTGGAGACAAGACACAGTGCAGCGTTCTACCACTCGATACTCTCAATATCTCAAAAAACTCTCACTAAACTCAATCCACCTACCCTGCAATAGCGTGATACAGCGTGAAGCTAATAAATAAGAATCTACAAAATATATTTCCCGCTTACCACCAAATTGCGATAGAACAGTAATCCACATCACAAACAGTCTTAAATTTATAAGGCAAAGTAAGATTATTTTGTCTACGTATTTTTACGATTATCCTACTTATGGGTGGGGTTCTGTAATAAAATAAATCAATTCACGCTTTGAGATGTTCCTTAGAGATTTCTACATCGTCGTCTGTGAAGAAAATATTTGGTAGTTGCGTGTATGTTTTTTATTTTTCTGTTATTATTGGTTTTAGACGTTAAGAGTTAGGACATTGCTAATATTAGGAGAAAATTCATGTCAGGTAGTAAAATCTAACGCCAATCTTTTTTCTAATCAAAGGGAAATAATTAAAATATTTATAATTATTTATTTATATATTTTATTATAATTAATTATTTATTTAGACAGAGTACATGGCCTGCGGGAGCCGGGACTCGAGCACCATCCTTATAGGTCCTGAGCCAGCCGTTAAGTCGGAGAAGTTCAGGTACCTTGGATCCGTTATGCACGAGTCTGGAGGCATCGACCACGATGTCCATGGCCGGATAAGCGCTGCCTGGGCCAAATGGCGGGAGGTCACTGGTGTGGTCTGCGACCGCAGAATACCGCCCAAGCTCAAGGGGCTGATATACAAGAGCATCGTCCGACCGGTTCTTTTATACGGCAGCGAATGTTGGCCGGCATTATCTCGGCACACTCAGGAGCTTCACGTCACGGAAATGAAGATGCTGAGGTGGATGTGCGGCGTAACGCGGTCTGACCGCATACGCAACACATTCATTCGAGGTAGTCTTGTGGTCCGTGACGTAGCGGATAAGCTCCAAGAGCGTCGCTTGAGATGGTTTGGCCACGTTACGCGCCGGCCTAAGAACTATGTCGGACGCAAGTGCCTTGCTATACTAGTTCCTGGGGCGCGACCTCCCGGACGCCCAAGGAAGCGCTGGTTGGATGTCGTGATGCAGGACATGAGAGCCAATGGTCTAACCACCGAGGACGCAAAAGATCGTGCAAAGTGGAGTAGGTTAAGTAGGAAGGCAGACCCTGGTAATAGCCGGGATTAATGCCAGGAAGAAGAAGAAGAAGAATTAATTATTTATTTACGTAGTATTATTGATTTAAGAGATAAGAATTTTAAGGTATTATATTTTTCTTTTACTAGTCTACATTATTTTCATTATTATTGTACCATTTTTCCAACTTCATTCTGAATACCATTTAGCAAGGCAGGCGTAGGGAACCTAATTCAAAATATGCTTACCAAAATTGGATAAAACTTCTTTGATACTAGGAGTATATATCTTTTTGAACTCACTATCCATTAACAATGGGCCCATTGTCTAACCAAAATTACAGCTTACAAACAAAATAACTTCCATTTCAGCTGTGATCCACAAAAAAGTTATATATGACGATTATTATTGTCCCACTTCCGGTGCGTAACAACGGCACAGCCTCAAAAACTAGGCTAACGTATAATAAACGATTACATAAACATCTTTGAATGTCGTGCAAAATATATATTTCTTTGTAAGGGAAAAATATATGTGGATAAGAGTAATATTTTGGGTTTTTTTTGTTAGCTTCACGCTGTATCCCGTAAATTGCAGGGTAGGTAAAGGGAAGCTCATGATACCAGAGCAAAGAAATTAAAATATTAAATACTAATAGTAATTTATTTTCCCTAGTGGGAATCGAAGGTAGGAACGTTCTGTTAAAATTCACGATTTTATACTAATTTATTTCCCCGAGCGGGGATTGATCCCGTAACTAGCACATTTAAAGTGAAACGCTCTTCCACTCCGCTAATTGTAGCAAAGCCTTCTTTGTGAGGAAAAAATTGTGCAGATAAAAGGTGACTTTTTAGCATTTCGATTTTCATCGCCTATTCTATTCTACGCGACGTTGACTGAATGTCGGAAAATGAATGAGAAAAAAACTGTGTGATTTAATTATGCTTGTGTGTATTATGTTTGTATGTATGTGTAAGATTAATACGCTTAGAATACAAAATATTTTTTTTCATCTAACATATAGTTTCTAGGTGACCTGATTTTTTATGTTGTTAATACTGTTTTATTTTACGATGTTTGGTGCTATCAAGACATATTTATGAAGCGTCTAATTGTACGCGATAGTCGTAGGTTCGACAGTAATCCATTCCCTCGAAACGAATTACCCAATACGCCCCGACTTCTCCATCCCATATCAACTTAATACTTATTTCATACAACGAATACCTACATAATCTATACACCCTATAGAAGTCTATAATTATCATATAACCCATTTCAGTCACGACTATATCAAGAGCACAACCATATTACCCACTAAATCCGTAATTTCAATAAGATGAAGCTAACCTAAAGCTATAGCAAGCTATAATTTCCACTGGATCCATCGATTACATAGCTATTATCTTGTAACTGTTAGTGGTATTGACAAGGTGACCATTCTGCGGTCGTACGACATGCAGTGTAATGTCATTGACTGATTGCGACAGTGACTAGAATATGTCGGGTTGAACTGACGATGACGTGGACGATTTTCCTTTTGATTGTGGAGGGTTTTTGATTTAATTTTTTGTTGAATTGGATTTTGTTAGGTGGGGAACGTTAGTGTGTTAATGGGAACGGAGTGTCGTAACACTAAGTTCCCAGGTTCCCTTTTCCTAACCTGCTATGTAAGGGATACAGCGTGGATATTTTTTATAGATTGAACGTAATGATATACGTTTCTAATCATAAGTGAAATATTTCAGTTTAACGTTTTTTCTATCTTAGCAGCGTAGGCAAAGAAAGTCTAGTGTGGAGACATTATGTTTTCCACTTCTTACAGGAATTCGAGGCATTTCGAGTGTCCTCAACTCAACGCCTCGATAATATTTAATATTTCATTTACCGAGTGAGAATCGGACCTGCAAACGTCGTCGTGAGCCACATGTTTGAGCACTGCTCTACGACGGTATAATTTCGCTATAATTTTAAAAATAAAAAATCGAATAAATTATACTGAAAACAGAAAATTTAAGCACACAAATTTTACATGTTCCAGAGAAAATAACCTAATATGTTACACAACTCCCACAGAACATTATAGCGAAAAGTCAGTATATAAAACAAATACAGAGAATTTCAGAGATGACATAAATAAGTTGTAACAAGCGTTTAAGGATTACGACATAGCTGGATGACAACGTATTGCTTAGTGGCCAGAGTGCTTGGACGGTTTCAAGGAGGCGCGGGTACAAATACTAGCACCTTAACTTTTTACAAGTTTTCCAAAAAATATATTTTCAAATTGTTGAATAAAACTTATTATAAAAAATGTTAATATTAATACAAATAATTTTATTTTTTATGAGAAAACCGTTAAATGAAAATCCCCAGTAGTATAAAACGAGGAGAAGGCTATTATAAAATTGCAGATCAACGATTCCATAACCACTGCACTGGCTGTGCCTGATCAAAAACAAAAGAAGAGAGCTCAATTAAAAAACGTCATTCGCAGATAGTCGGCGTGTCGATAACTCTTTGTAGCTAGAATGGCATCGAAATCGATATATTCAATTTGCAAATGTCTAAAAAACCAGCAGCCTGGCTTTGAAGGTGGTTGTGGGTTGTGTTCCGAGTTAGAGTATTTTTTTAGTTCGCTCAAAGTGGATTAACGGCGGATTTTCCTAAAAATTTTTTAGGTTCATGGTTTTTTGTGCATATAGCAGGGTAGGCAGAAGCAATTTAGTGTAAAAACTTACTGTTTTCGATTTTTTGTCCAATTTTCCAGAAATTATGTATTAAATGACATAAACAACTTGAGGTGGGTTGCGGTGCACGCAAAATGTGCTGCAAAATCGACTGATTGTGGGTTCGATCCTCATTCGAAGAAAGGAAATATTTATTTAAATTTATATTTTGATTTCTTTCCTTTCCTTCCCTTTGCCTACCCTGCTGAGTGCGGCATACAGCGTGAAGCTAAAAAAATACCCAACGCAGTGCTTTGTCTTAGCAGAGTGTGAAAATGAAGGAAATCTCCTGAGTGGAATTGAACCCACTACTCATTTATAGCCGTATATATAAACGCTGACCTAATACCACGCTAATCTTATATATGTATACAATAAAAAATATTTCATGTAAGAAACAGGAATCTATATATATAAAAGGACTTGTCCTCACTGACTGAGGTAAGACGCACGCACAGCCGTAACCGCTGATAGTAGAAACTTGAAATTTCGACAGGTATTTACTTTTGTAATCTGGACATCCACTAAGAAGGGATTTTGAAAAATTTTAACTCTAAAGGGATGAAATAGGGGTTGCAAGTTTGTATGGATTTTTTTTTAAATCGGCTCCAACTTTTATAAGATTTGAAATTCAGACTCTTAAAAGTATTTAATTGAATACATGTTTCATGGTTTTCTAGAATTCACCCCTTAAGGGTGCAAATAAGGGGTTGAAAGTTTGTATAGAAATGTTTTTAAATCGGCTCCAATTTTTATAAAATTTGGAATTCAGACTCTTAAAAGTATTTAATTGAATACATGTTTCGTGGTTTTCTAGAATTCATCCCTAGGGGTGCAAATAAGCACGCGAAGCTGCGCGCGTCCGCTAGTTAACTATAAAACCAACGCGTCGCGTGTTATTCCACTTAGCAAAAAATAAATCTAATTTGGTAACTTAGAGTTTGTTGTACAATCAGCTATCAATCATTAACTTTCATAACGAAACTTTTATATTAAATAATGAATTATTTTCACTATGCTGTGGCAGAGACTGCAAAATTCTATGTACGATAGTCGTGGATTCATTTCCGGCTTAAGACGTTATTGAAATTCCATATTTTCGAAATTATTTTTATAAAACAGTATCATTCTTTATCTAGTTAGGTGAAAATATATATGTGCTACATATATGTTACATATAAAAATAAATAGCGCATATTCCGACCAATTTTCAAAATATTGGGTGTTGAGTGGCGGAATTCAACGTTGCACTTTATATGAGAAGAAATAAAAATAATTTCCCCCAAGCGTGGACTGAACTTACAACCATCGCGTTCAGATATAACAATATTTTGAGAGTGTTATAACGCCGTTTATACGGGTTGTATTAAATTTATTTTCATTTCTCTACTTTGGTAAACGAAGCGTACCACCACTCAAGACGTACGACAACAACGGAGTGTCTTAACACTATGTTTGTTTCTTATTAAGCCAAAACTTATACTAGAAAAATCTAGAAAATTTACGCTTAAGCTCCCTATTAAATTAATGAAAGTTCGTGAGAACAGTTGTTGTTTAAATCTATTAAGTAGTTTTTGAGTCCACTTTCAATCAAAAACTACTTAATAGATTTAAATAACAATTTTACAATAATATACAATAGTTTATACATTGGAATAGCACATAGACTGCAATATGTATATATTTTGTATAATTTCGTTATTAAATGACTAAATAGCACTGTTTAAGCGGGCGAAGCCACTAACAGACGTATCGGTTCGGCGATCGACAATAACAATTCAACAAACAGCACTACAAGGTTGACTTAAATAACTATAAATATTTTACTTTTCAGTTATAAATATACAAAGGTATATAAATTTTAAGTTTCACGGTGCAAAACACAATGGTTACAGCATACATACATATTCAAAGGAACTCGATTGAGTTTCCAAACTATTTTTTTTGTCGTATTTTTTTTATAGTATCCGAGCCCGCGTCGGTTTGCCGGCAAAATAAAATTACCGTGTGTATCCCGCTATTTCATGGTATGCACTCAATTTTTACTCTCTGATGACTTGTTAGGGTGATGTAAAAGTGTTTCGTCTATATTATAATATTTTTTGTAGTTATTTTCATTTTGTTTAGGTTTTATATTTTTTTTTCTTATTAGGCTATGAATAATATGTATAGCTAAAAGTACAATCACGGTTTGGTAACGCCACTCAACACGCAATGCCTCCAGAATGCGGCAGAAAGGAGGAAGTTAGGAGTCTTAACACTAGGTTACCTCTGCCTACCCTGTTGTGTGCGAGATATAGCGTGAAGCTGATTATTATTACGATTACTTCTTTTAGCTTCACCTTTTCTCCCGCACATAGTGAGTAGATAGAAGAAACTTGGGAACCTGGTGGTAAAACATCCCATTAAGACATTTCCATTTCTTACTATCCGATCTCACTTTCCGCCGAATTTTTCAGACATTGCATATAACGTGGAAAAACTCGACGCTTTACCTTTACCAGAGCCAGGAAACCGCCGTTACTTTACAACCGTCACCTTCACAGGCATCTACAAGTTAGTACTCATTACGCATTAATATATAATAGCCCGTATTTATTCATTTTATATCATTGTAGACAGAGAAAATATCGAAATGAGTCTTTCAGTCTTCTATATTGCTTCTTTCTTTAAAAGATTTACGTTTTAACCCGCATATAACAGAGAAGCCAGAGGGAACGAGTAATGTTAAGACATTATTCTCTATTTTCTGCTCAATTTAGGAGACATTTTAGTACCACTAGGTTTTATAAGCTTACCCAGCTATAAGAAAACGCGTGAAGCTTACTATATCATCACTTTCAATACAAAATTGTATACAATACAAACAGTATTTAATAATTTTCACGCTGACTTAACTGCGTGTCAGTCACAACAATTACCGCCGTGATTGATCTCGATACGATTCACGCTAGAGCCGTTGTGTTTTAAATGTTTTGTTTGTTCTGGTTTTAATATCCATTAGTGTTTTAATTTTAGTATTGGAAATTCTTTTGGTTGGAAGAATTTGTATTGAATATTTTTATTTATTTTAAATTTTGAAATAATAAACTCAAACGTACACAGCGCCTTTACTCTAGGGTCCCAAACTAGGTCCTCTTACAATAACTGCGAAGGATGTGGGACCGATTTCTAACTTTAAAATTAAATCAGCTTTACCCTGTATCCCGCACGCAGCAGGATACGCTGGAGGAGGAAACCTCTTGTTAAGACACTTTGTTCCCCACTTTCCGCCGAATTCTGGAGGCATTACGTGTTGAGTGGCATGCCTTCTCTAAAATTGGGCGGAATTGGGAAACAGAGTATCTAGGGGTTTCCTCTACCTGCCTTGACCTAAAAACAACCTGTGTTTGTACTTAACGTCAGTTATATAGTAATTGACGTCTCTAAGTGCAGCATGCAGAGTGGCTTATAAGGTGAATGTAATTAGGTTAACTTAAACCGTGTCAAAGTAAGACTATACGAGCACTGAGAAACCAATTGTACGACCCCAGCTTTAATTAACGCAGCTATTGAACTTACATATATGAATAAACTTTCTCGTTTAATATTACGTGTTGTATGTTGTTCGGTGGAAATAAACGCCGTTTCTTGTTTACCAGAGCGGAAGATAAAAAAATTAATTCGCCTAATTCGAATCGAACCAAAAACATTCGGGTCTAAAGTCTCTTTTCTTCTACAAACTCTTTTAATTGGCTCATTATTTTTGTTTTCTTTCTCTAGCAAATAGAAAAGTGAACAAAGAGAAGACTGTTGTGAAAACACTACGTTCTTTACTTACGATTCATTGGTCGTTTTACGTACTTTACGTTTTTTAGTTTCACGCTCTAGCTCGCATATAGCAGGGTGAAAGGAACCTGGGGACCTAGTAAACATAACTAGGTGCTGTGAATTATGATATCATATTTATTAGCCGTTTCTTAGATAAGCGCGAACAAACCCACTAACACAAATATGAAAATCTCTTTCAGGTCCTATTACATCATTTTCTTACACAACTTCCATGTACAGACACCGATAAGTTACGATTTTATTATAAGTACGAGTACAGGTATTGTATATAATATGTAGATATTAAATATTACAAATTCAAAAAAATTCAATATTTTATAAGAAAATGTAATATAAAAATACTCAGTATTTCAATATCTGATGTCTATTAAACTTTTGAAAATCCCGATGGTATTCAATAAAGGACACATTTCGCGGAGTTTTGATTTATTCACATTTCATGTTAAAATTATGCTGGTAGTTGTAGTTTTGTACGCTTTTTAAAATGTATAAAGTACTTTGTTCTTATGAATTTGGTGCCTTAATGGATGCGGGGTTTCTTAATGCTAATCTCTCAGGTTCCCTTTGCGTACTTTTTATGAGCAGAATATAGAGAAGATGAAAAAAGAAACTGGTTGTAGTATGGCATTTAACTACAAACCTCAAAACTTTTTATCATATTGTAAAGAAAGTTTCTTGAGGCTAAAATTATATCTTTTTAATGATTTTATTCCACAGAAATGTATACTAAGTAAACCTAATAAAAGCTAATAAAAGTAATTTTGAAATTGAATTGAAAAGGAGTTTATCCTCGAATTAAAATTAAGCCTCGAAGAAGCGCAATCAATTCAATCCATTAAGACTCGATTACCCTATAAAAGAAAAACCCACAAAAAATATGAAATTGCTAAAAGAAGTACTAATCTATATATATAAAATCCAAAGGTCACTCACTCATCACGAAATCTCAGAAACTACATTGTGCTAAGAATCTGAAATTTTGCATAGGAGTTACTTATAGGATGTAGGTGCTCGCTAAGACGGGAATTTGCAATATTCGACTTCTAAGGGGTTGTTTTTGGGGTTGAAAGTTTGTATGAAACTTCGTTACTACAAATTCTAGGAGTAACAAATTTTGCATAGACGTCACTAGGACGTAGTCATGGAGACAGAAATTAATAATAACATAGTTCACACGGGTGTAACCGCGAGCGGGCCGCTAGTATTATATAAAAGACAATAAATAGTAGGCTAAAATTGTAAATTCCATTCATCTTATTATTACCAGCTTCACGCTGTTTCCCGCACACAACAGGGTAGGCAAGGAACCTAGTGTTAAGACACTCCGTTCCCCAGTTTCCGCCGAATTCTAGGGGCATTGCGTGTTGAGTGGCGGAATTCAATGCCGAGCTTTGCCTCGACACAAGAGCGAGGAGATGAAAATAATAAATTAAAATAAATATTTCATTTTCCCGAGAAAAGATGGAACCTACACCCAGTCGCCTTAATAGTCAGACACTTATGCCATGCACCAACGACTGGCCTCAACTTTAGTTGGTCTGAAATATTAAATATTTAGAAAATAGTAAATATTTCATATATTTTCAAATATTATAATATTAAAATACATTATTTTAAATTTAGACAAATTGAAAACATTTATAAAATAGAAATTGCACAATGTTATACTGTATTTCCGTTTAAAGTTCTTCTTGTAGTTGCTATGAAAAGATGAATCCCTGGAAGAGATCAGTCGCTACGTGATAACACCCTTTCTACGGTCTGTTTAACTTCATAGCTTCAGGTCATTTCCATATAGAACATTTAATATTAAAATAACATATTTTAATATGACATAAATTTACCACTGTTGTAAAGGCGATGATTGTGGGTTCGGTTCCCACGCAGAAGAATGGTTTTTTTTTTTCGTCGCTATGGTAACAAGACAAAATGCATGAAATTCGGCGAAAGGTGAAGAAAGAAGTATTTTAACCTTGGATTTCCACTGATTGATAACCCTGCTACACAAGATACAATATAAAGCTAAAAAAATATTTACATCTATATCTACTAATATTATAAAACTGAATAATTTGTTTTAATGAGGCCTTCGTTGAGCAGCGGCACAAGTGTGTGACTGTAACGCGACGGTTGTGGGTTCGATCCTCACTCGAGGAAATAAAATATTTATTTACATTTATATTTCCATTTCTTCGCGTTGGTGTCGAGACAAAGAGCGGCGTTGAGTTCCACCACTCAATATGCAATGCGTCCCGAATTCAGCAGAAAGTGGAGAACGGAATGTTTTAACTTGTGTGTGCAATGTGCTTATTAATAACTTTACAAACTATATACATCGAATAAAATAAGAAAAAATATATTTAATATACAATACAAATAAAACGTGATCTCGAGTAAATAATCCAATCTCTTTTAATAAAACGAAAAGTAATGGCCGAAAGTAATAGTGGGATTGTGCCATCAAAGTCCTACAATAGGTCAGCAATTACAAGCGAACGCGGCTCCAACTGAGTCTACTATGCCTCGTTTAGTCACAGTGAAAAATTTTAAAATGTTCAGAAGTTTATTGGTCAATCTTTATACTCGTATATATGTAGAAGTGTAAGATAAATTTGGAATTAAATTTATATTTAAGCTTTAGCTAATATATTTTGAAAGGGTTTTTATAACGAAATCTAAATTTGTGATTGATTCTTTCTGCCTACCCTGTGTATTAAGACACGGTTCCCATTAAAACACTTTCTTTCCTCAGTTTGCGGTAATCTATCTATATATATATAAAAGGACTTGTCCTCACTGACTGAGGTAAGACGCACGCACAGCCGTAACCGCTGTGCGTAGAAACGTGGAATTTGGACAGATGTTTACTTTTGTAATCTGGACATCCACTAAGAAGGGATTTTGAAAAATTTTAACCCTAAAGGGGTGATATAGGGGTTCAAAGTTTGTATGGAAAAAAATTTAAATCGGCACCGATTTTTATAAAATTTGAAATTTAGATTTTTAAAAGTATTTAATTGAACACCTGTTTCATCGTTTTCTAGAATTCATCCCCTAGGGGTGTAAATACGGGGTTGAAAGTTTGTATGGAAAAATCTTTAAATTGCAACCGATTTTTATAAAATTTGAAATTTAGACTCTTAAAAATATTTCATCGAACACATGTTTAATGGATTATTAGAATTCACCCCTAAATACGCAAGCGAAGCTGCGCGCGTCCGCTAGTAATATAATAATTCTGGAGACACTGTGTTTTGAGTGGCGAACTTAACGAAATCTAGTGTTAAGACTTTCCATTCTCAACTTTTTCTCCATTCTCAATAAGCAAAGCTTCGAAAATTCAGCGGAAAATGGGGAACGGAATGTCTTAACACTAAGTTTCCTCTGCATTCCCTGCTGTGCACGGAATACAGCGTGAAGCTGATTTACTGCTTATTTTACTTAAAATATTCTATAATAATTAACATGTCTAAAAGCTAAAAAAGCACCAAGAAACAAAACCTAAGTAAGTATTTAAACAACTTCAAAGTGAGACATTTTTATTATACAACTTATATGCATACGAAGAGCAATTAAGACCATACCGTAAACTTATTCAGTCAAAATAAGACTTTATTTCTATAAAATAGAGTCGAAGTTTCACAAAAGATTATAAGCATAGATAACACGTAGAGTTCAACAACGGAATTTGGAGTATATTCTAATAGTATTCATAAATTTAAGGACTTTTAGTAAGCTTTGTCTCTTAAATGTTTCAAGTTAAGTTGTAGTGTCTTTTTTGTTGTATCTGTTTGGAGAAGATAAGAAAGCAAATATAATAAACAAATGAGCGATGGTTGTAGGTTCAATTTCCGAGAATATCCGTGTAAAAATTATAGCCACTTTTACGTAGTAACAAGAGAAAGCATGACGCTGAGTTTTGCCACTCGGTGAATTCGGTGAAAAGCGAAGAGCGGAAATCTATTTATGGAAACGGAGTGTCTTAACAATAGGTTCTCAGATTCTCTATGTCTATGCTATGTGGAGGATAGCGTGAAACTGAGAAAAACAAAAAATAACAGATGCACCTAGTAAGAAGTCACTTCATTTTCTTACCGTTTCTTTAATAATTATTTGAAATATATCTCATTTTCAGCTATTGTATATTCAAGAATCACAGAACACGGAGTGTATCGATACAATCACAACATTTTTCTTTCCCAACCAAAATACATAAAGAATGTTCTAAATAAAAAATCACTAACTTCCCTTGGGGTTGTGTATAAAAATGTATTTGAAAATCCCCTTACCGCGTGCAAACAGCTCTATTTCTTTGAACTCCACATGCTTCACATGACATGATTAACACGACCCACTTTTTATTCTTACTTTGTGTGTTTGTACAGGTAATAGTATAAACTTCCTTTTACACTTGCCTAAAATGGAAAATAGGAAAATCTTTGAGAACTTTCTTTCTTTGAAATTTTTTTTCAATTAAGAGTCCTGCCCTGAAATCAAAGCGTGGCGTTAAGTTCCACAGCCTAGCACGCAACACTTCGAAACATAGTGTCTTGACATTATATTCTATTTGCCTACCCTGTCTATATTGCCCAAATGGGATAAAGTTATAAGTCTTAAAAATTAAAAACACATAAAAGAGAACAAAGAAATTAATCACTCTCAGATATAACTAAGATATATATGAGAAAACAAACATATTTACCGTATTTCAAAGAAAGATTCATTAACCATGAATACTTTTCACCTTATTAAGTACATCACCGAGTTCCCAAGACCAAGGCGATGAGCGCGTGTCAACAATCGCAGCCTGTCGAGCAAAGGGAAGCACTCAAACGTACAAAACAACCTGCGAAATTTATTCATGAACAAACTTACTTACATATCTACTGAAAGTAAGTACTTTGATTTTCAACCTATGTATGTGATCTTTGAACCCTGTTGGATGCATTTCAAAGGGTTATTTGGTGTTTCTATTAGCTTAATCTAAATTATTTTGTTCAGATCTAGATGGATGTAGATGTCTAGATTTGTATGACTGGATCTAGATGTCTAGATCTAGATATTCGTGGGTTCGATTGCCATTGACGTCACAGTATTATATAGTTGTTAATATTTGTCGGTTGGGATTTTTTTAGTATTACTGAGTAAAAAGATAAAATAATAAAAAGATAAAAGATAAATAAAAGAGAAAATAATTAAATTAAAACCAGTGTTTGCCAATTAATGGTAAAAATTTACTTTTCGGCAAACATAATTTAAAACGAATTGAGTAATTAAAAGTTATAAATTAATCCTATGTAAGTTCTGCTAACCGCAAATAATAATTTTATTGCTACGAGTAATGCATAATATAGCAGTTTATTGTTTTTCGTTGATCCTTTGTGAAATATATTCAAATGAACATTTTGTGAACAGTTTATTATATATTTTTGGTTTTAGCAACTACTCAGTAATAATATTTTAACGGATTTATGGTACATAATTTGGTTAATTAATAAAATTTCAAGGAAAGACACTTTTGTTTCCCATTTTCTGCCGAATTCTTGAGGTATTGCGTGTTAAACGTTTTGCCTCACTTTGTAGCCAAAGTGGGAATCCAACTTACAACTACTTCATTCGAAAATTTGCAATAATACACAGAAAAACTAGTGTCGGGACACTTCATTCTCTAATATGGTTATATGTAATTATTTTCACATAATTAATCTCAACAAAGCATTCTACATAATAATTTCATACATGTAAAAGTCACGTAATACGAAAGCGAAAATTTCCGAGTCACACAACGATGACTCTACAGAAATTCTTGAAACTCAGCTAAAACGATCATAAACAGCTTAAAACTCGAAAACGTGATAAAAATGTCGCGGAACGCGCTAATTCAAAGAAGTTGTTCGAAGTTAAACATGAAAAATGCGGGGAAATATGAGTATATAATTCTCTTGCAAGCTGACGTGACGTGGACTTGGAGAAAGTTAATATAAGTTGGTAGATTTGAATGTTTTATTTGAATAGTTGGTACATAGACAGTTCACTCTTTAACTAATATACTATTTTAGAACGCATATAGCAGGGTAATCCGACTTGAATAAAAATTGAAAACACTTGCTGTCTGAATTTATAACCTTTTTAGAATAAATAAAATAAAACCTGTCAAGTGCAAGCCACATTTTCCCACCGAGGGTTCCGTACCAATATCTAGATTGTAGGTCAACGGAAAGTACTATTTATAAAAGTTGACAAACTTAAATTTGCGGGCGTGTGCACACATTTTGTATGATATTAACTCCAAATAAGCTTGTAATTATTGTTTTCTGTTAAATGGATATGCAATTCATAGCTAAAAGTACACGATTCAATTTCACGCAAAATGTACTAAAAACGAGCTTAATGTTTTCTGTGGTGCTAGTAGTAGGTACCTAAGACATAAATGTTTTATTATTAAGTTAGAGAATCCTATAAATATATTAATTTCCGTATTAAATTTATTAAGAAACTTCGTATTAATTCATTATTTTATTTACATTTTGTCCGAAATATTAATAACGATTCCAAGTAACTCTACCGAAATATTTCAAATCCTTGTTTACAGTGAATAAACTGGAAATTCTTGTGTTTAGTTTCCTCCAATTCCAAATTCAATATAAACTCTGTGAAAGAACAACAACAAAAGTTTGTATTTTAATTTTACTGTATATGTGTACTGTGAAATCTTGATTAATAAATATTTTCTGTTTAATTTTCTAAACTGATAAAGATCAAATAATAAAAAGAAATAAATACGGTTCCCCCGACGTACGCTTTCAAAGTGCGCAATAAAAAATACAAAAAAATCTAACAGATATACTTATTAATAGACGTAAATTAAAACATTAAATATATTGTTTTTTTTTTCATTACGCTATATATTGCATATAACAAGGTAGGCAAGAAGAACCTAGTGCACTCTATTCCTAACTTTTCGCCGAATTTTCTAAGCATTGTGTGTTGAGCGGCGGAGCTCAACGCCGCGCTTTCTCTCGTTACAAAAGCGAAAAAATGTAAACATGTAACAACTAATAATTAATTTCCTCAGGTGTAAATCGAATCCACAACTGTCGCGTCTACTGTAACTTATGCCACTGGGCTTCAACGGCTTAATTTTTTTATTATTGTCATTCTAACACATACAAATCTATTCATCTTATAACACACGAATGGTTCAATTAGAACATATCGTAAGTGCTGCAAAGCTAAGACTGGAAGTCAGGGAAGTCAAAATCGCCATTGTAGACTACCGTTAAGTGCTTTGCATATTGATGGCGGAAGGCGACTTAAGTGTTAGTTTGATAAGCTCATGTGATGGGACTTCAGGAGAAAGCTGTGAATAGGTTTATATTGTGCTTTGTTCGTTGTTTTGGAAATTCCAGGTTCGATTCTTATCGGACACTATGGAGGAGGATTGTTTTTAATTAATTTCTTAAGTATTTACATGTTATTTTTTAGTTTCGCACCGTAATCTGCATGTACTGCTCTCATTTCTAGTTGGGTGGCAATTACCAGAGCCAGGAAATTAAAATAATATATCGTTTCGAGTGAGAATCGAACCTACAATCGATGCGTTTCCAGTGAGACTCAAACTCAATTGCTTAGATTTTTGATACATTTTAAATTTTATCATTATTTCACTTGTCCTAATAGTACAATAAGTAATAATAAAAAAAATAAAATATATAAACAGAGAATACGTTAAAATTTAGAAGTTGAGAAAGCCATTGTCTTACTTGCAGGTGTAGGTGGATTCAAAGGCGAAATATCCTATGAAGTTTTGCTATTCACTGCGAGGCATTATGTGAACGGACTCTTAAAGTTAGAAGTTTTAGATTTACACCTGCAAATACACAAGCTAGTTTTAAGTAAGAAAAAAAGCTGTGTTTTCTTTGATAATTAATTCTGAGAGCAATGTAAACGTAACGTGAAGTTTATGTGACCTTTTTTCTTGATGTAAACGCATATTCCGCATACGGTAAGGGCAAAGAGAGTATTGAGATTCACTTCTATATTTTCTATCCGTAATAGAAACAAAAAATATATATATTTATAGCATGAGTAGACTGATAATTTTTTTATAATTTAAACAAAGATCTCCGACTAAATCCACAATTATCATATTTTTAGTTAGACACTACTGTTCCAATTCACCTGCAAGATGACCAAAAATCGTCGTAAAAAAATATAATTTAGCTACAAATGTACTCCTCAATCGAGGGTTTCTAATACAAATGTATACTATAACAATTAATAAATGAAAAAATCATCTTCTATCCAAAAGTTTACCAAAAAAAAACAATGAAAAGTATTCATAATCACACAACACTCCTATAACATTCGTGGCTTTCAACCAAAAATGTAAGGACGGTATAGCATCAGCAAAATTCCATTACGTTCCATACCTTTATATATCAAAGCGTCATCGAGTTTTCGCGGGTCATCCCAAATAAAGGCATGTGTCACGAGTCAGAGGTCACGGGTTCCGGTCTTGATCCCGGCACCGGAAATTTAACCCCCGTCTCTAAATACGTTATGAGAGTCTTTGAGAAAAATATATTGCTGTCAGTCATACGACGTTTGGTGCTGCGATCTAATTATGTTATTTTCTTGTATACGTATACAGAAAAATATAAATATACAAAATTTCTAACCCAAACCTTGCTTTATTTATAATTTTTCCTTTTTATGTAAATTGTCCAGATTTTAGCAACTAGGGAAAACAAAGAGCGGAATAAGGGTGACGAAGGGTCTTAAAACTAGGTTCCCTCTACCAACTAGGTACCATGCTCTGCAGGAATAATGGTAAAGTTCTATTTTTTAACATTCAATATAATTTTGTTATATACCAAAAAAAATTTTTTTTTTATTATCTACTGGTATGTACTTCTAACAGAAAATTTTTATGATATTTACATTTAATTTACTTTCAAATAATAATAATAATTAATTAGTCTAATATTGATATTAAAATGACGATTAATATATTTGTAATTAGATTTTTCGTTTATTATTTTTTATAAATCAGCTTCACGCTGTATCCCGCACACAGTTAGGCAGAGGGAACCTAGTGTTAAGACACTCCGTTCCCCACTTTCTGCCTAATTCTGGAGGCATTGCGTGTTGAGTGGCAGAACTCAACGACGCGCTTTGCCTCGACACTAGAATAAAGAAATGGAAATATAAACGTAAATAAATATTTCACTTCCTAGAGTGGGAATCGAACCCACAACCGTCGCGTTACAGTTTTTAATTATTTTTTTTTAATTTTTTATATATTTATGCCATTTTGATTAAAGTTAGATTTACCACATTTATTTCATTATTTTTCAGTACTAATGTTAAAAAAAGATCAATAGTTTGTTTGGTTAAACGCTCTCATCTCATGAAATAGGTACTAGTTAGAATGAAAATTCCTTTGGTATCGGTTAGTTAATCTATTGAGAAAGGTTAACTTAGACCCCTAGAATATTCCAAGTGCCATAGACATCTCTTCTGATGATTACCAAAGTTTAGTTATTAATATAATCATAATTATCGTTTCTCACTTTTCACCGGTACAGAAATTGCAAATTGCAAAAGCTGTATTTTTATTAAACTATAAACATTATTATCTGAATAATTTTAAAGCGTCATAATAATTTAATAACAGCGGTTGTTAAATATGAGAAAAATATTTTTCACTTGGAAAAGGAATAATGAATATTTAAAATTTATTCCTTTGTGGCATGTTGGAAAAGTTTATTTTTAGCTTTACGTTGTATGTCCAACATAGCAGAATAGGCTGAGGGAACATGGGAACCTAGTACTAAGGCAGTCCGTTCACATTAAGTCTCTTCCCTTCCCCAATGCCCTCCGAATTCTGAGTCATGGCGCGTTGATTTGCGGAACTCAACGCCGCGATTTGCCTCTTTACCCGATAAAGTGAAAATATTTAATATTTCATTTCCTCAAGTCGAAATCGAACCCACCACCTGTCGCACTTACAGCCGGACGCTTCGCCCCTGCGTTACGACTGACATTTTTTGATTTACATAAGTTATTATATTAAAGATACATGTATTATTTTTTCACGTAAGTAAATATCGAACTTGCATCCTCATGTTCAGTGAAAGATTCCTCATAGTTGAACAAAGGCGTCACATTGACAATAGAGTAATCAGAGCCTGGAATTCCTGCTTTTTTTTATATTTTTCCCTCGTCTGTTTAGAAACCAACCATCGTGTTGACTACATATTCGAATAACACCTCGATATTAGTATTTTAATGCCTTATAAATATTTGTTGTTAGAGGCCAATCGTGGCGTTCACTCGTTTAATAACGATGCAAAGCGCGGCGTTGAGTTCCACCACTCAAAACACATTACATATCGCAATGAGAATGGAATGTATTGACAACTCCTCAGGTTGCATACACTCCTATGTACTGAATACAGCGTAAAGCTAAAAATATATTTGTTTCAGCAACACTCTTTCTTTAGCAAAGAGATTGATGTATTTATTCCGCAAGTGGGAATCAAACCCAAAACCTGGTGCATTTTCAGTCACAAGCTTATGCCTCTACGCTTTCACTGGCCTCAAATCATACAAAACATGCACACAGTATTATAATTGAAAACAATATTAAAAATATTATTTTAAAAATCCCAACGAAAAACATTTAAAATGAAATTCATAATTTTATTGTGATACAACGAGGCTTTAAGCTAAAAAGCCAAATAAGTACATAATTCTTTAATCTGAACACAGTTGGTAGAGACCGCGGAAAAATTTGCAATTGTTTATTTTAAAAATGCATTCATTGCACGTTTCGTTGCGACACTTACTTAAATTTATGGTGCAATTCGTTTTGTAGGGGCTGTAAGTCAACTGAGAATGATAAGGGAGTTGAAGGTTGATTGATAACATATATATTTAGTTTAAATTTAGAAGATAAGTTATCTTTTTTTAAGATAAGTTATCTTTTAAAATAATTATTGTTTAATTTGTTTTATTAGTTCTATGCTATATCAGGATAGGCAGAGAAAACCTAATGTTAAGATACTTTTTATTTTTGAGACTTGGAATATTGATTGGCGGAGATTAACGCTGCGTTTTGACTTGTTATCAGAGTCGGGAATTACTGTGATTACGCAATGTTCATTTCACTGCTCTGACACTAAACAAATTGAGCAAATGCTTAATTTTATATTCTATTTTTCCATATTTTAAATACAAGTTAAAAGAACATAGTAAGAATCCATGTTTCAATTAAATTTGTATTTCCGGTCCGCTTGCAAAGCTATATTTCAAATATGCCTATACATTTGCTCTCTATGCACATATATCAATAATTATATTAATATTCTATATTTTATTAATATTTGTATAAAGAGAATAGGAATAGGAATAGGAAACGATGAAATCAAATGTAGTATTATTATAATTATATTATATTCTCGTTGCTATGAATAGGTAGAAAAATCAGCTTTACGTTGTTGGCACACAGCTGAGTTGGCAGGGACCTAGTGTTCAGACACTCCGTTTCCCATTTCCACTGAATTCTGGAGGCACTACTTGTTGAATAGCAGAACGCAACTTTCTCTCGTTACCAGAGCTAAGAAAATATTTCATTCCCTCGAATTAAAATCAAACCCACAACCGTCGCGCTTACGTAAGCTGTCCCATAACGCTCAATCAGAAATAGGTGTATATATTTTTTACAATAATTTCTCACATGCTACACAATGAGACGACACGTTACGTTTATTAAAAATATAAGAGAAAAAAGAAATACAGTGACATAAAAATGATATGTTAAAAGAACGTGCAAATGACGTCTGAAACAATATACTCGTAAAACATCGTTCAGTTAGTCCGTACGTGATCTTGCCGATGAATGTAGGTGCACGATTGAAATAAATCAATGATAATTATTACAATTGCTTTATAGCTGTAGGCGGGTTTTTTGGGTTCCTTGCTTAAAAATTGTATGGGGAACCTTGTTTAAGCTTTTAAAATATAAATTATATCCGGTTTTTGAATTAGATAGGAGCCTATTAATAATTAATAGCTGCGTACGACTCTAAGGACTGATAGTGCGTTCAATTCTCACTCGATGAGATATTAAATATTACCGTTACCTCGCTCTAGTAATAAGTGAATGACGTGGTCTCATCCAACACGCAATACCTCCAGATTTCGCCGAAAGGTTGGAATCGGAAGTATTTTAATGGGAACAGTCTCTTAATACTAGGTTCTAAGTTCTCTATGCCTTGCAATTTGTGGGATACACCGTGAACCTTAAAATACTTAAATTAAAAGAAACCACGTTACGTTTATATCTATGTTTTTAAAATGTCACCCTGTAACTTTGTAAATATGTAATACGATATAAGAGATTGAATTGGCACTGAGTTTATTTTAGTCAAGTCAGTATCAATGTCTCGAAAATTGGGCGTAAAATAGGAAGCAGTGTCTTATCACTAGGCTCCCTCTGCTTTCCTATAAGCGGGATACAGCGTGAAGCTAAACAAAAACTAAAAAAAATCTAATACATCACAAACTAAGCTTATTAAAATATGCCTACGCAAAAAACATAAAGCCTCCTGTAACTTTTAAAACAAATTCATTTTATTCCCTCCAAATTGGTTCAATTGTAAACACGGTTTAAATAAATATCTCTTAATTATTCAAATTGTCGTACAACAGAGCTCACACAGCTGTGTATTTTATTTTTTGTTTTGAATATACTCTAATTACGTAATATTTAGGCACAAACGTTTGTTTTCATAGTTTTTACAATTAAAATGGAGTAATCGAACTATACGAAGACTTATTAGCTTCGTGATTATATTTTATACTATAAATTATTTTTTTATTATTTTTTTAGCTTTTTACGAGACCTTTCGACCTGAGATGTAATGTGTTGAGTGGCGAAACTGAATGCCGTGTTTTACCTTGTCACCAAAGCTAGGAACGATAAATAATATATTAAATATTTAATGTCCTTGAGTGGGTAGGAATCGAGCACATCTGTCTAAATAAAATAATATACATAAGTGTTAAGTACTATAAGGAAACAATACAACAGAATGGATTCCATCCAAACATCACACTCAGGTGTCTTTGGCTCTCACCCAGATCCTTACAAAGTGATTGTCTTACACACACCAAATTCTTTTAAAAGTTTAAAATTTTACAGCTCGTGAATTGCATTGCGAATATCTATTAGAAATTAAATATGTTTTACATTTATTGTGAGTTAGTTTTTTATTAGACTAGTTTTAGTGGATTTTAAGACGTAAAATAAATAAAAAATAAGTCTAGTCGTATAGCATGAGCTCAAAGTGTGATTGTAATCGCGACTGTTTTTGGGTTCAATCTCCACTCGAGGAAATGATTTTTTTATTTATTTTTATTTCTTCATTCTGGTGTCAGAGGCGAAATGTCACCAGAATTCGGCGGACAGTGGAGAACGGAGTGTCTTAACACTAGGTTCCCTCTATCTACCCTGCAGTGTGCGGAATACATCGTGAAGCTGATTTAATTTATACATTCTAAATTAATGTATTTAAACAATCTAATGAAACGCGATAGTTGTAGATTCAAATTCCATTCGGGGAAATTAAATATTTATTTGAATATTAATTATCATTACCGCGCTCTGGTTACGAGGCAAAGGCCTAGCGGAAAGTGAGGAACGTTTCTTAACATTAAGGAGTGTTTTAGCACTAGGTTCCCAGGTACTCTGTGTCTACTTTGCTATGATCAGGATGCAGTTTAAAATTAATAAAAAAATTAAAAATATATTTTCACAAAATGCATTCACCAACAAGGGCTTGTTAAAAAAAAATATTTCTCTATCGTAAAAGACGTACATACAAAGCGCTATCCGCAAATAAAATGTCAAATGCAGAGTTTTCTATCTAAGAGCCAACTTCCTGAGAAGCGCCGGTTTTGGTTGGGATTCTACCACAAGGATTTATACTTAATTCATGGCGATTTTGGTTATAAACATGTACATTTTCCTTCGAAATTTAAGTTATTTTTTATATTTTAGAAGAATAGAGAATGAATGACCTGGGGACTGTCAAAACTTCATTTCCAATGTACCGCCCAATTTTCGATATATTACGTGTTGATTAGTGGAACTTAACGCTGCGTTTTATTTTAACCTATTGTCTTATTACCAGAGCAAAGAAATAAAAATAATTCTCTCCCTCGAGTGAGCGTCGGTGATCGGTTGACCGATCACGGCTTTTTTGTAATTTTCTGGCCAAGTCTAAACATTTTGTCTTTAGTGGGACCTAACATTGTTATTTGACTATTTAGACTGAAAGAAACATTGATTTTATCTTTTGCCCTTAAGTTTCGCTCGTCAATTAAATCCACGTTTGAAACAAAATCGATGGTTTTTTTTTGTTAGTAATCTAGTAGATATTGAACCCAAAACCGCCGCCCTTACATTTGAACAGCAATCTCACTGTGTACTCTTTGCAAATATAACACATATCTAAAATGTACATATCAAAAAATCCTCTAAAACTACAAATTTTGGTCAAAATATTCATGATATTCTAACGAACAATATATTTGTTTACAATACACGAACAAACACTTGTAATTAACTAAAACCAATCAACATTTACGCTTTGGACAACAAAGCCACTGTACTAAATATTTCCCTTGACAGATAGCTACTTCATTTACTGCACTATGAATATAAATCAGAATAAATAATAAAAAAAACAAAATTAATTGGATGCAGTTGCAATGCATTTAATTTTTTTTTTCAGGTTCCCGTTTTGGTATGAACGTAGGCGGAATTTACTATAAAGACACTCCGTTCTCCATTCTACCTATATGAGCAGGGTGAACATAAGTTATTGTCTAAAGCAGGCATCGAACCTATTACATCGCTTTTATAAATGAATTTCATAAATCAACTTTATGATTCAGGGTAATGTTTTATTTTTTGAAGTGGGAGTGACAGATTCATCGCAATACAATCTAACCTTGAAAATTGTCTTTTCGTATACGTAACGTATACGTATATGTAGGTATATTATTGAACTATGTAGTTGATTTTTTTTTAAGTGTAATTATGTCATTATTGAACTAAATTAGCGATATAGCTGTTGTTGTGGAACTTTAAACTTTTAACCATTTCCAGGAAATGAGCAATTTCCTGCAAATGAACTCGTAATATGATATATTAAATATTTTAGAGGCCAGGATAGCATGACATGATAGGATGTGAGTTTGATTTCCTTGCGACGAAATTAAATATTTAATATTTAATCTCTAGCTAGTGAAAAGCTCTTCAAATGTCGGCGGAAAATGGGAAACGGAGTCTCTCAACATTAGGTTCCCACTGAATATTTTGCTGTATGTGGGATACAACGAAAACTGAATAAAATAAATAGTACTTCCCGTTGACCTGTTATCCTAAAGTTGAGACGAAACCCTCGATGGGCAAGTTTGATTCGCACTTGGCCGTTTTAGGTTTAGCAAGCGAAGATGCGTTTGAGTAAATAAAAAAAATATAATCAGCTAAAACTGAAGTTTCCCAACACAATTTAAAAGGATCCTTTAAAATTAAAACATTATAGATATCTTATGAAAGTAATTAAGAGAAAAGCCTTTCGTTTTATTACTGTGGAATACTTCGCGTCCATTCACTGACCTTTATATGGTAAGTTCTTAGTGAATCTTTTTCATTTCTTTCAAAGAAACTACTCCTTGCTTTTCTGAACTATTAATTATGGTACATTTTTTATGTCTTTGGGACTTAATATTTAATTTTTATAAGGCTTCTTCGTAAAATAGCTTATTAAATAAATTAATTTTTAAATTTTAGTAATTAATAATAGTGTAGTGATCGTGGATTCGATCCTCAGTCGGAAGTTGAATTTTATTTTATTCTGTCGTGGCGCAGCACTAGCGTGTAACTGTAAGCGCAATAAATTGTAGGTTGTCACGAGACAAATCGCGGTGTTGAGTTCCGCCATTCACAACATTCATAACATATGCGGGATATAGCATGAAGCTCTAAAAATATACTATCTTCACATATTCAAATCTCTTAAAGAATATAATAAAGATAGAGCGAGTAATGTAGCGACTTTAATAACGTGAATCTTCGAGCTTCGTTTGATCCAAGAATAGAATAAGTATAAAAGGTCATCTTAGAATGAATATGCAAACGTATTCAATGCAAGAATGAAATAGACTGAAGTAAGGTATTTTCCTAAATTTTCCGTCGGTACCTAAATCCAGGATAGGATACGAGACAAAACAGATTTATTTCGATCAAATTCTACAATTTTGCTGAACTGTTTGAAAATTGTATTCTTTATTGCGTTTCTCAATGTCGTATTTTTAAAACTCATACAGTTTGGGAATAAATTTTGACGTTGACTTTTTTTTATAATATTTTTTTTTACATAATATTTTTTTTACATCTACCCAAGATTAAGAAAATTTTGTTATTTTTTGTACTGTATTTTCTACAAATTTTAATAGATGGCACTCACATTAGAATTTATTATCACGACTCATTCTAAGTCAAGTATTTTCGTAACATCCATTCTAATGCCGCAGCCATTTCTTAACTAGCTCAGACATATATCCACGCTACACTCATATTTTTCATGTCAACAATGTTTAAAACAATATTTATATTATACTAAACAATGTTTGCACTTTCTTACGCTATTACTTAGAGGGCGTCTAGTGTCTAGGCGTAACTTAACACCACGCTTTGCTTCGTTACCACAGAACCACATAGTTCCTCGAGGGGGAATCGAACCCACTACCTACCGGGTGGCCTCACACGCCTGGCCTCTTTCAATATATGTAACATAAAAATACCAAATAGCTTTAATAAAATATTTGTATATGTGTTATTGTCATAAAGTTAAAGACCTTGACATACATAATATGATGCTGAACTTTCGAGTTTCTAATAAGAAAACATTGCTTAAAAAATATTACTATTATGTTTTTCTACTTCAGTGAGAAATCATTTTGTATGCGCTATAATTGTGAGTTCCTACTTTTTTTAGCTTCACACTGAACACGCTTAAGGCAGGGCAAACCGAGGGAACTTAGTGTTAAGACACTCCGTTCGCGTCGTACCACCAAATCTTCAAGACATTAAATTGCAAATGAAAACAACGTTTCCTTTAATTCAGTAGGAGTCGAACCCACAACCATTTCTGTCAGACGATGTGCCGCCAGTTTCATATAGTATGAAAAACTATAAATATTTCACTATATTTCAGTGCACTAACAATATTTGTTCTACGTAGATTTATTAGTGGATCACTAAGTCAATGTTAACAAAAAATTTACGACTCAACATAACAATTTTATTGACACAATTTTGCCGGCAGTAAACAATGTACGATTTAAAAGTTACTACGGTTTTAGTAAAAGTTATTTTATTACTCTATTACAAGAGTTTTTTTAAAAAATATACAAAAATATGACTATATAAAAAATAAAAAGAAAGTAAAACATGTGATGATGATCATAAAACAATTTCTTTCCAATTCCTCGCTCTGGTGTCGAGGCAAAGCGCGGCGTTGAGTTCCGCCACACAACAGGCAATGCCTCCAGAGTTCGACGGAAAGTGGGGAGGTGGGGAGCGGGGTGTCTTAAGATAGGGTTCCCTTTGCCTAATCTGCTACATAAGGGATACAGCGTGAAGCTGAAAAATATATTATAAACACTTAAACAACAATGCTATATGATATTACAGTACGAGTTTTCTTTTAACGCGGCAGTGGAAAGGTTTTTGCTGAGTAAGAACACTTTCATATTCGGTAACGTAAAGACGCTAGCGGGGCGTTAACACTGAAATATCGTATGCAAACGGTTTTTCACAAGAAATACTGTAATGATTATACTATATTTTACTATTTTAAGATATATTATGTAAGTTGAACTGTTTACGGTTTTAGGTTTGATTCTCATTCTGGTTTGTAAGTTATGAGCATTTTCTTACTCTGTCTCGTTAAATTCACAGTATAACGAACTCAAGCGAAAGTGGAGAGCGGTAAATGGTCTCTTTTCTCTCTCTCTGGCCTTGCTACAGGCAAAATATAGCGTAAAGTTGAACAACCAAGATTGCTTTTGAATACTCCAGAAATTTTGTCAACCCTGAAAAAATTCTAAAATATGATTACATGAATAAATCTGTTCAAAGCCAGTTTTTGCAAAGTCGTAGACTGTCCTGGAAAATACACATACGCCTATACATACCCTCGAGTGAGAATCGAACCCAGAACTACCATGTAAAATTAAAGCTAATATTATTCAATGTAAGGCTTAATTTAGTAGTAAAACATAAACTATACAACTAACGTAATTCCCATATAAAGTGACATAGAGTATCTCTATCGAGTACAATACATATGTTATTTGTTGAAACTGTTCACACGCTATGACTTATTGTTCCGGACTTATTGTTGAGTTATTCGTAGGGAACACAATTACTTAGGAATTCACACCCAATATATTTGATATTTTGTGATACTATTTCCTTTATTGATGTTATTTTTTGCTCTTAATAATAGTTATTTATACATTAATCTAGAAACAAAATATGACTAGCGGTGTGCGGTGTTAAACGCTAAAATTTGCTATATAGAATCTTCGGGCAGTATAGAGAAATATGAGAGGATATTCTGAAATTTCAACGGGGCCAGGAAAAACAAGATATTACAATTGACGTCATACAGTCTACGCTAATGAAGGTGTGGGCGAAAATAAGTTTTATATATTTTCAAGTTCAGCAGGTGAAGTTTTGTTGTTTTGACATTTCTTCCTCCACTTTATGTTAAACTATGAAGATATTTAGAGTATATCTTTCTTCCAACTTCACGCTTTATCCCGTATGTTCCCCACTTTTTGCTCAATTTTTGAAACTTCATTTTAGCAGACTAGAGAGACAATAATAGTTCAATTCCTTTTAAGAGATCGAATCCACAACCATAACACTGACAAACGGAACCAGTAAGTTATAATAGTGAAAAATTTACTTAAAATTTCCAAATTAGATTACTTACAACAAACATTTCGAACAAGCATAACTACAAAACTTGAATCCAAAAACCACCACACACCACCACAGGCGTCACAATCTAATTTCCGTCTATTCTCGGTTGGTACAAAAGTACAGTGTTCTATTCACATTCAGGGCAACAATACCGTGGGCAGGATTAACAATGGCGACCGCGCAATCAACGCGCCTCTAAAGCTAAAACCTGCTGACGTATTTGTCTTTGAACATGCACTAACTGAATTCTAAAGCACAAAGGAAATTACAGTTTTTATAGGCATTTTATTTTTGAATAGGTTTAAATTGTTACGTTTTTTTTTAGTTTGTTGACTAGTATTTATTCTAAGGTTTATAAAAGAGGATTTAGTGATAAAACACTTCGTCGATTTAAGGTCATAATTTTTTTTACGCTGTATCGTGGAAACTTAGTATTAAAACTCTCCTTTAAGAGTCAGAGAGAGACATTATGTGAATTCAATCCATCAACTACCAAATTCATTCGAATTTTTTTCTATGCTACTTTAATGGTGTTGAACCATTGAATTTCAGTATGTTAATTTATTAAAAACGCTAACTGCAGTACATTTTATTTATTACCCAAAACGCTAAGATATGAAGATGTATTTTGGCACGTATGGCCCATACAAATGTATATGTAAGAGTTCTTGCGCCAAACATTAAATACGAATATAATGTTGTATGAACTAGCATAACTATTTAATTGATTTATGAGTACAGTTGGAGGTTAGTCACAAACTTGACGACCCTGTTCGTTATATTAAGATTTAGATGGAATTTTGCTTCCTTATAATATATGGTTTGAAAATAAAGAATAATGAGAGTATAAAGTGAGGAAATAGTGTTTTTTTTTTTTGCTTTATTTCGGTGACCCAATTTCAGCAGCAGTGGAGCAATCTTTGATTCTCACGTTTCATCGATTTGCACTTGGTGCAATCATTATATTTAAATTATCTTTATTTCTTAGGCCCGGTAACATATGGAACGTCGTTAGGTATGCCACTGAAGTCATGAGCTACATTCACAGTGTGACAGGGAAACGTCAGCACTGGTCGTTTGGCCGCACACTGTGTGCATAGCTGGTGTTATACGACAGCGTGACGTGTCTATTACAAGTGAGGCGTATCGTGGCAGAAGAATAATAAGAAGAATAATTGAATGCTGTCGAGAAGCAATCTCTTCGTTGGCTATCCTGACTCAGTTTAGCTGAACGAAACCGCAATGAAGAGATACATGGAATTTAAGGTACTAGCGATGATATCACAGTGAGAATGAAGAACGTATTCAGGTAATTTGGAGACTGACAAAATAATGAGAAAAAAAAGGAAAACATGAAACTTATAAAGCAAGAATGACTGGTTAGAGAGGCAGAGAGAGACATAGGTTGATTTTCGAATAAAACATTTAAGCACCACATGCAAGGATGCATGCGTGATGAGATTGATGATAGTGGACGAGGTACGTAGGGTCCGTAGCATTAGCATTCCTTATTTCTCATGGATAAACTGCGAAGAAAAAAAAAGCAACAATAAAAAAACGAATGCTGAACATCTTATTTTTGTTAACTAAAACTACTGTAACAGTGTAAAATTAAATCATATTCTACATTTTTTGTTCCTTTTGTTGCTTGTTTTAAACACGTGAGGTATTTCATACGAATATGAGGTCAGGGAGTCGAGTGATGAAGTAAAGTGTAATTAAAACAGTTCCTGTGAGATTTTCTGTTCTGCCTACTGTAGTGCTGGCAGCTAGTCATATTATGAACCTTACCTTATTATATGGAGTAGGGATAATGGTTGTTTGTTTTTATGTAAATCTGTTTTTTTTATATTTTTGGATTATTTTGTTATATGTTTTATGAGTGGATATTATTTCGATTGAAATTAGAGCTAAAAATTATTACTTTGCCTATATTTTCCATCATTTCTCATTTATTAAAAATATCACACTTAAATTTTCAGTAACTTCAATAATTAACAGCGACAAATGTTTCTCGTGTATTTATTTACCAAATTAGGTAAAAACACTAGAGATATCATCTTGTTTTGATTACGCAAAATTATTATATTTCACTTGCCCTCATCATTTTCGGTGGCTTAAGAACTGTTGACATATTTACAAAATACTTTTAATTAGGCACCTTTGTTAGAAGTGTCCTTTTACGCCTCTTGCCTGACCTTATTTTAGAAGCGCGAAATAAATAGAAGGAACTTCTCACTTTTATCCGTGATACTTGTTTACGATTTTGCTTATGAAGCACTGTGTGGACTGTTTTTTGTGTACCTATTTTTTTACTTTGGAGATTGAAGATAAATAACAATTTCGTTCGTGTGGCAATTAGGTTTTTTATTTGTATGTTTTTTTTAGAAAACCTAAGAATCTAGAGTTTAAGACTTGGAACGGTGGAATTCAACGCCGTGCTTTGTCTGGTAGTGCCAGAGTGAGGAAATAAAAAAAAAAACATTTCATCGAGTGAGAGAAAATGCGAAACATTGTGAGCTTGATTCAGTCTAAAAGACAACACAAGGGCAGCGTAGTGTCTTAACACTAGCTTTTCTCTGCCTTTTCTGCTGCATGCGTGATAGAAGCGTGAACCTAAAAAAAACTAAGCCTCTTCACAAAACACGCAAAAACGACGTGAAACACATATTTTTACAGGTGTCAAAAACTAGGAGAGCGTGAACGCGGTTTTACCACATTGTTTTGTAGGGAAATATTTTTTTTATCCACTTGTCAGTTGTCGCGAGCCCGCCTCTGCCATTTCAATGGTGTTTGCGAAAACAGCAGCCCTAGTTGTTTTTTAGTTTCATATTGACGTTAGCGTTTGATTGCGTGGTATGTGGTCGGTTAGTGCGGTAGTTCTGATGTTGAAGTTAATTTTTGTAGACTTTTCTTGTATGTTTTAGTCCTCTGGGATGAAGTTAAAACAATATATATTGTTTTAACTTCACCCTAGAGGATCTAGGAACCTAATGTAAAGGTGATTTCGTTGCCCACTTTCTATAGAATTCTGGAGTGATTGTGTATTAAGTCGTGAGATTCAACGGCGCGCTTTGCCTCGTTACCGAAATTTTAGTAAATCAAAATATCAAATATTTATTCCTACAGTGGGAATCAAACCTAAACCTTTCTCGTTCACATCGCACGCTTGTACCATAACTGGCTTTAGAATTTTTTTAAAAAGAAAAAGCCCGGTTTTTTTACATGAAGTACGATGGGCAATGTTCATCTATTAACACTTAATTATTGTGTAAGGTTAGAAAGTGAAATAGGGTAAATAGTTTCTATTAGAAAATTGGAGAAAATATTATAATTATTTATTTATTATTTTATTTAATTACTCAGAGGTAATGCTTAATGATCAGTAGAACAGAGACAGAAAGTAGTATAAAGTTCAGAAAACTTTAATTTTTATTTTTTACGTTTAATGTAAAAAATGTATGTATGCATATATATATACATTTTTTAAATTTACATAGTTATATTATCTTTTGACAAGATAAACATTATTATTATTATGATTTTTAATTAGAATTGGGACGTTTCTTGTCTATACGATGTAATATTCTGTGATTACGAGAAGGTTTCGCAATATGGACTTATGAGTAAGTAATTTGCTTTAGCTTAGTGCAAAGTAGATGAATTAATCTCGTATTAATATTTAATATTTTCATTTCTTCGCCCTGGTAATGAAGCATAGCGCGTGAGTTCCGCCATTCAAGTTGCAACGGGTTCATAATTTGGTGGAAAGTGGAAGACGGCACATAGCATGCAGAGGAAAACTGGGAACATAGTGTTAACACACTCTGCTCCCGTTCCCCAGTTTTCCCGGAATTCTGCAAACATTACGGTTTTAGTGGGAGAATTCAACGCCGCGCTTTGCCTTTACGAGCGAAGACCGAAAATATTAAATATAATTTCCTAGACTGGGAATCGAACACACAACCTGCCACGTTTACATATAGGCCGTTACCCTTGCGCTACGAAAGCTTCAATATACATATATCAATTACATCAAACTAGTAATATTAACAAAATTGAATCTCAGCAGCCAAGATATATTGAAAACATCTCGAGCAAACCGCTTAGATAATTAAACTTATATATAATCAACTATCTAACATGATGTAAGGACTCTATAAGTTAAAGGTTGATAAGCTACAGATATCGGATACCTATTTCATAGTTTGGCCTAATTTTGAAACGTGAGTGTTGAATGAAATTGTAAAGCAGGTATAGGTAATTTGAGTTGTTGTGGGTTCGATTCTTACTTGGAAATTAATTAATTTCCATTCTTTTGGTACCTAGACAAAGCGTGGCGTTTAATTCCGCATATCAACACACAATGTCTCAAAAAATTACCGGAAAGTAAAGGTCAGAGTTATATTACGAAAATACATATGTATATAGTACTTCTACATAAAAAAAACTTACCGTCAATAGATTTTCTTTCGAAATCTATCATACATGAATTGTGTTATCCCAGCAGCCAATACCTGTAATAAAAGTAGGTAAATATTAATAAATACATTTGTATTATAGATTAACTTAACTGCCAACTAAATTATAAATATATCTTAAGGCAGATACAATAACTACATAAACTAAATGGGAATCGAACCCACAATCATCACGTCTACAGTCAAACGTTGTGCCGTCCCTTATTTGTAATATAAAATATAATATAAGCAAATTATTTTAATATATTTTCAAAAATACCACGAAACAGGTCGGTAGTAATATTTTCACAGTAAAAATTATAGATGCGTCCGCTGGCGTAACAGAGGAAACTGCGAAAGCCGCATAATTGTAGTTTACGTTGCGATACGAATAAAATACATTCTGATAAATTGCTGAAGGTAACTTTAAAAATATTTTGGAATTGGTAAAATTAAGTTATGCTTGAAGATCTATTGCATTTTGAGTATGATAGTGGGTTCAATTCTGTTTCTTGTTAATATTTTTTAGTTTTTATGGGTCTGTATTGAGATGAGGCAAATTGAGAGTAGTATTAAAACACTTAGTTCTATGAAGATGCTATTAAAATTTTCTTCTCTATGTATTGCCTGTGTTTCTCTAAGCTAAACAAAGAAACCTTTTTATTGAGGGACTTCAAATTACTTGTGCTTTCACGGCATTATATAAAAATATTTCATTAAAAAAAATTTTAGCTTCACGCTCTATCCCGCACGTAAGAACCTAGCGTTACCACTCCTTTGCCATTAAAATACTTCTGTTTCCCACTTTCCGCCGAATTCTGGCAAATCTCAACGGCGCATTAAAGTGCGGTTAAATTAAAAACTTTATTACCAAAATGAAAAATCTTAAATACTTAATTTCCTCGAGTGGGATTCGAACCCACAATCTATGGCGTTTAACCCCCGTTTGCGCCCCTGCGCCTGGCCTGGCCTGAGCACTGTATAATAAACATAAATAATATAATAAATCTTCTAAATAACATGTCGTTTTCTCGAAAGCTACACAAACAATACGTAAAGCGTGCGTAGCAAAAGTATACGTTTTAATCTCGTTGTTAATTACATACATACATTTATGAATTCTCCTTCCTGTTTGAAATTGTGCCTTTAGCTTTGTAAGGGAATTCGTTCATATTAGGATGCTACTACAATTCGATAAGTTTTTTTAGCTTCTTGGTAGGCAGAGGGAACTTAGGAACCTAATGTTAATAAACTCCGATCTGGTTAAGACACTTCGGCTTACCCATTTCTACTGAATTCTGGAGGTGTATCTTAACACCGTGATTCACCTCGTTACCAGAGCGATGAAATGAAAATATTAAAACTGTAATTTCTTCCAGTGGGAATCAAACTCACGACCTGTCGGGTTTACTGTCGCACGTTTGTGCCTTTACGCCACGACTTAATCTTAATACGAATAAAATCCAAACAATAACATTTTTCAACATTTTATAATATTCATTATTTTCAAGAAATATGTTTATTTCATCACCATTCACAATATGAACGGGGTACGAGACGAGGCGGGACGGGTTGAGACGAGTTGAGTACTTGTTAATCTTAAGCAATCCGTCAAGCGGAAAGCTTACCGTGATCAACAGCTGTGCTTTTACTTACGTTAATAAGATGTATTTTGGGAATTAAATACGACCGAATATTGTATTGTTCGCTTTGGGAACCTGTTTTTGTATTTAATTTTCAGTTGAAAGTGAATGATATTTTGATTAATTTTAGTGTATTTTGTTGAGTGAATGATTGTTAATTTAGAAGTAATGTTTTAATCATCTTCGTTTAATTTTCATTTATTCGCTCTGATAAAAGCTCGGGATTAAACTCCGCCACTCAACATGTAATGCCTTAAGAATTCGGCGAAAAGTAGATGATGCTATATGCGTAATACAGCGTGAAAAAAAATATTTAAAAAAAAATCAGCTTCACTTCGCACACAACAGGGTAGGCAGAGGGAACCTAGTCTTAAGACACTCCGTTTCCCACTTCCTGCCGAATTCTGGAGGCATTTCGTGTTGAGTGGCAGAACTCAACGCCGAACTTTGCCTCGACACCAGTGCAATATTTCACTTCCTCAAGTGGGGATCGAACCCACAACCGTCGCGTTACCCTCCCTTGTGCCGCTAGGCCACGACGGCCTCAAGATATATATTATAAATCGAATAATATATATTACACGAAAACAAATTAATAAGAACTAATTATTTATCTAAACTTATTCTAAGAGTATGATTGCCGTCTGCACTTTGTAGCTGAGTGATCGATCGGTAAGACCAAGAAAGGTGATTGATTGTATACTTCTGTTAGAGTGGTGAAGGACGTTTGTTTTATTTTAAACATGTATAATATGTGTTTGTTTTTATTGTGTTATTTAGTAAAAAGCGAACAAAAGCGAGTCGAACTCGCAAACAAAGGGTTCCGTACCATATTCAAGATTGTGTGTCAACGGGAAGTATAATTTATAAGAGTTGACAAATTTAATCTTGTGGACATATGTACTCATTTTATATGACATGAACTACAGTTGTATGTCTGTAATTTTTTCTATAAATATTTATGTTATGTTGCGGAGTAAGAACTCTCTTTTTAACTATGTTGGTAATAAATTTCTTAAGAATGAATTCATTAATTATACCACGAACTTTTTACTTGAGACTGTAAAGAGTCGCTACATGCATTTTTTTTCAATTTCATGCTGGATCTCGAATTTAACAGGATAGGCAGAAAGAGCCTAGTATGTAGCCCATTTTCCGACGAATTCTGGATGCATTGCATGTGGCATCCTGCACTTTTGCCTTAACACCAGAGCGTAGAACCAAAAATATTAAATATTTCATTTTCTCGAGTGCGAAACGAACACATATCCTATATACACAGTCATAAAGCTGTGCCCCTGCGCTACAACTGACCTCAATATCATCATCATCATCATCATCAGCCTGTCCTCGTCCACTGCTGGACATAGGCCTCTCCAATGGCACGTCAGAAGCTCGATCTTCAGCTCAGTGATCTCAATATAATAATACAAAATGTAATACAAACATACATACATACATTAAACAACAAAATATGAAACTCTCATTGAATCCAAACTCCGAATGCGACTAAACCCTTCCGCAATATCATCTCAAAGTAAACAAGTTGTATAATAAATTCCAAGAGACTGAAGAACGGTATGATAAAATTTTATTCCTTTACAACTTTTGATTTATGTATTAGTGTTGACGTTTTTGGGCCCTGTTTATTAATAACATAATAAATCCTTTGACTGCGTTGTTTTCTTGTGTAGGTATGTAAAAGACACAGTAGAGAAAAGTAAATTTTAAATATTTTTATTTACTCGCTCTGGTAACGAGGTAAAACATGGCGTTTAGTTCCACCAGTCAACATTCACTACCTCCACAATTTGACGGAAAGTGCCGAACGTAAGGTCCTAATTGGAACGGAGTGTATAAACACTTTGTTCCCAAGTTCATTCTACATACCCTGTACTATGTGCGGGATTATTGTGTCCTGCACGTAGTAGTGTAGGCAGAAGGAATATTGAATAAATAGAAAGAGAACAACCCGCATAACAGTCTAGTGTTTCTATCGAACGACCCTTGAGTTTCTATCGAATTTTAGTGACTTTGCGTGTAAATTCGCCGCTGTCGCAGAGTTATAAATATAATTACTCCCCCGAATGCGGATCGAATTCACTACCCTTACTCAGTAGGTTTAGAGTTAGACGATGTTCCATTGCACCACGACAGCTTCCATTTTTAGTCTTATTTGTACAAATAACAATTTAAAAGTATTTGAAATTTTGTAAAAAAAAATTGAATCCTATTTAAGCAACAAAAAATGCATTTTAATTAACGTTTATAAATAATTTGACTGATTAAAGTCAGAGCTGACGTTTCAGGGAATTTGTGTCACTGTCAATGTAGATTATTCTATGGGAAAATCATCACAAATATTCTACTGGTAGCTGGATTGTTAGTAGAGGAAAATTTTCTTTAGTAACTTTAGTGTTATTGTTATTTTAGTAATATTTGATTTTTCTGGTGTTACGTGTCTCTTTTATTCACTAAACCCTTAATAAACTAAATAGAAATATTACATACTTAGTTAAAGATTCCAATATCCCCAATTGGGAATCGAAGTCCACACTCACAACATGTCCAAACAGTCATATATCAAGTATCTCTCTATAGTGACAATAAACATTTTATAATATTTTTTGTTACCTACACCGACTTGACGTTATGAGTAAGAAACAATGACCAGAACCATTTAATCCAGGTTTTGTTAAATAAAATAAATGAAATTGTATAGTAAAAAAAAGATAATGGGACTCAAAAAGAGACGGCATACTAAAAATAAATATCACTTCAAAAGCAATGTAATAATAGTCACTTTATAAGAAACGTATAAAAATTTGAACGTAGCTGGATTTGAACCCGCGCCACTTGGAAATCGTCCACTCTAATCACTAAGCCATCGTTACTCTTCGTTAAAATATTAATAAATAATAGTTTATAACCAATATCCGACAAACCAAAGCATCAACTAGGAACAGAATAGATAGAAGAATTGAAAATTGTGTGAAGGGTCCTCAATGTCAACTTTTATTTGAACGGTGATAAATGACTTTTAAATTTCAATTTAGGATAACAAATGTTTTATACTTTGAGAGCTCTCCGTGATTTATTACTTGTCTTTGTTGTATTTGAAATCTAATTTTCACGCGATTCACGCAATGTACTTTGACGACAGTACTGCAATCTCCTAAAGTCTAATAGTTGTTATAAATTGAATGATTTTGAGTGATATATATATTAATCTAGTAATATAGGCCGTTGTGGTGGAGAAACACAAGCGTGCAACTGAAAACACGATAGTTGTGGGTTCGATTCCTAGTCGGTGGAGCGGCAATGAGTTCCACCACTCAATATGCATTACCTGGAGAATTTGGCGGAAAGTTGGGGACGGACGGTGTCTTAATGGGAACGGCGCCTAATTACTTAGTTCCCAGGTGGCCTATGCCTACCCTGTTATGTACGGAACTTAAAAAAAATTAAAGCCGAATTTAGGAAAAAGGAGACATACTGTCCAAAAATAATTGATTTCAGAAGTTTCTGTAAGTCATTTTGATATTTGAATCACTATAAGTGCACTACAAAAAAAAACGCTTAATCGCTTAATTGTCTATACTTAATTATTTAATCACACAGTTTCAAATAACTCGACCGAAAATAGAGATTTTTTTTCCGCTACAGACTAGAAGTCCCCTTTGGAAACCTTCCAAGCCGTTTTTATACGACCCACATTCGGGTTCTTAGCAAATGCACTAAATTACAAACTCAAAATTGCAAACGATAAGTGGAACTTATTTGCCTTTGGGATAACTTTCTATACGGATAAAATTTTAACACCACATTTATATATTTTTTAGCTCGCTGTTACTCCTTAGATATAGCAGGATAGGCAGAGGGAACCTTATGTTACCAGAGTGACAAAATAAAAATTTCCATAGTAATAATAATTAACTTAAAGAAGGAATTGAACTTGCAACGCTTGCAGTTGTTACACACTTGTGTCCCTGCACCACGTCGGGCCTCAATATAAAGCCGAAGTGTATGTTATCTTTACTAATAGATAAAGATAAGATTAATCTTTTAACAAATCCACTAAACCAACCTTTAAAAGACAACAAACATAAGACATAAAACTGGAGGAACATTTGTCAACTTCCTAATGGACACTCCAAATTACAGTTAAGTTGATTCAAAGAGCATTAAAACTCGGCAAATTTGAAACTGACGACAGTTACGGCTTCAAAAGTTGCTAGAGGTTTACGGGATAAGTAATTATATTTATATATTTTATTATATACTAATTAGAGTAAGAAGAAGTTAGTTATAATTCTGAATTAGTATATATTTTATAGTAATATTAATGGTTTGTTTTGGTGTAGATACTCCAGAGGGGGCGTGTGAGGCCAGTCATAGCGCAAGAGTGCAAGGTAGGTGGTTGTGGGTTCGAGGAAATGAAATATTTAATATTTTCATTTTTTCGCTCTGAGGACGAGGCAAAGCACAGCGTTCATTTCGGTGGAAAATTGGAAACTGATTCACGAGGCATTCCGTTATCGATTCATTGATTGACGGAACTTAACGCCGCGTTTATTCTGGTTACCAGAGCATACAAAATCTCACATAAAACATAATACCGCAAACCAGAACACCAAGTAAATTAATTTATCAGTACTTAGAGACACAGCTATAATTCACCCAAACTAATAACCTTATGAATAGCTAGCGGTCCATCCATCACCGTTACAGCCCTGAATCTCTGTCGATCCATTTTCCAATAGAATCTACAGCTTATCGATACCGAAGTGGCGAAGATGTTGAAATTTACTTTCGATGTTTAAAAGCTTATTAAGTACTAGCTGCCGCCCGCAACTTTAATTGCCTTGGATTTTGGGAAATAAATAAAATGGAAAATCTCGTTTTTTCACGTTAGTATAGGAATTTCCTAACTTACCACATACTCGTATATGCCAAATTTCTACTTTCAAGCCCAGTAATCGTTTGTGTGTTGCTTGTTAGTCCCTTATTAACATAGCTACAAATCTTTATATATTGTAAAGCTAATGTTTCAAGCAATTATATAAAAGAATGTTTTTGTAACAATTTTATATTGGTATTTTTTTTTATTTTCGGCGTTCGATTTGTATAAAACAAACATTAAATATTAAGGGACTTTTTCCAAAATACAATAGTGAAATCTATGTTTAAATCGGTTAAAGGTTAAGCTGTTCCTAAGATTGGAATCTCATATATCTTCTATGTACAGACAGCAATTACATATTTTATTATATGTATAGATTTAGAATAAACGTTACAAAATCAATTTCCGCACAACTTTGTATAAAACAAACAAACTTACTTTCATAAAGATTATTAATTTATTAGAGAGTACAATGAGCGTAGCAATATCTTAATTTACTCAACTTACTTTGTGGGTTCTTCTCCAAATATTTTTCCATATTGTTTCTTTAATAAGATTTTATAAAGTTAGCAATAAAATGAAAAGCCCAGTCGCAACGTAGGGGTACAAGAGAGTGACTGTAAACGCGTCAGGTTTAGGTTCGATGCCCACTCGAGTATATGAAATGTTCAATATTAGCAACGAGGCAAAGCATGGCGTAGAGTTCCGCCACTCAAAACACAAAGTCAATCACTGGGACTTTGGCGGAAAGTTAAAAAACGGAAGTGTCCCGATGAGAACGGAGTACCTTAACACTAGCTTCCCCAATTCACTATACCCTGTTTAGTGCGGGATACTAAATAAACTAAAAAAAAACTTAAATCTTCTTTATTTCTTATTCGGAGACAAACGGTAGGGAATGATTCATAATAAACATTATTTTTCTATTGAGGTTATGTTATTAGACAGATTGTCACTTGCACGATGATGGCATTGTTAGCTTCACGTATCCCGCATGAGTAGGGTAGGAGCCAGAGAAAACCTGTTAAAACACTCCGTTCCCATTAACACACTTCTATCCCACTTCGCCAAAGTCTGAAGGAGTACAGTGTGGCGTAACTCAACGCACTTTGTTTCGTTACCAAAATAAAATAAAAGAAATTATTAAATATTTTATTTCCCATAATCGCATACTTGTGCCCCTGCGCTACGATAGGCCTCACATATAATTGATATAGACTATTGTTAAAAATATTTTTATTTTTAAGAATATACGAGTACTAAAAACAAGCTAAAAACATTATTAAAACGAAATGAAATTTGAAATTAGCAACGAGAATAAGAAAGCTTATATTGTTATATTTGAAGTAAATTGTAATGAAAAATGTCCATTATATTATGTTTTTGTGCTTAATACTCTTTTCACGGAAGGGATTATGAAAAAAGAAATAAAAAATGACAAAGAAAATCTGTGCTATTATGGTTTTTGTAATATTATGAAATTTAATGATTTGTTTGTTAAATATATTTTTTCAACTTTGCGGTTTTTCAAATTTTTCCATATAAAGCATATAGGTAGGATAAAGAAATACTAGTGTTGAGACACTTCGTCCCCCAATTCCCGTCTAATTTTCGATATTACTTGTTTAGAGCTAAGCTCAACCCCGCGTTATTTGTTAACAAAACAGGGAAATGAAAGCAATTTAAATATTACAATCTCTCCGAATGAGAGTCAAACCTGTAATCATACTGTTCCCAGTCAACCACTGTTCCCCAGTGCCACGATAATCTATTTCGGAACGTTTAATGTTTTGGAAAATAACTTTCTTTTTTTAATTGAAACCTATAGTTCCTGACATTTCCACGTTTAACCATACTCACATTCTTCAGTTTTACGATACATAAATATATATAACAAAATTATATAATTAAATTGTCCTATATTCAGTTAAATCGCACAATTCTATATTAAAAATTGATGTATACATACAAATATGTACGAACATATTCAGTAGTGAAAACATTTAAATCGATGGCATTCATTTACTGCGTCCGTTAAGCTTCTATTAGTAATTGAATATGATTCAGCTAAAGGCATATATGCCTTTTAAGTTCATTTCCACTAATGAATATTGGTGAACTAGTAGTAAGTTCGATTATGATTTAGAATGGTATGGTATTAAACTTGAAGACAAAGCGCGACGTTGAGTTTTGTCAATCAACACGCCATGGTTTAAAAATTTGTGCTTTGGTTGGAACATAGTGTTTTAAACCTAGTTTGTTTTTACCTATCTTGATATACGAGTATTTATGATACATACATTTATTTGTAAACACCAAATTAAATTTATTTTCCAACTTCATGCGGTATCTCGCTTATAGCTTGGTAGGCAGAGGGAAGACACTTTTAAAACACTTCGTTTCACAGCACCAGAGAGAGTAAATTACTTAATTCAATTCCCCTAGTGAGAATCGAATTTACAATCTTCGTATTTTAGTCAGACAATGCCGCTGTGCCACAGAGACTTTAATTTATATAATAGCCCTAACAACTAGTTAATAGGCCGACACTAGACAAGTTAAGTTTTGAAGAGTACGCCGTCTTTCGTACAATATTCATGAAACACTCAATCATAGTATCAAACTTTGAGAAATATTCATATATACGAGTCGTTGTTGAACTATTATTGTCGATTCTGAAACTTTTTGAGTTTTGTATACGTGATATTTATGTATAAAAAAATAGTTAAAGGAAAGTAATCGCCGCGTTGATTTTCACCACTCTACCTGCAATAAACAATGTACCCTGCATATAGTGACATAGTCTAGTGACTAGTGTCCTTGTAGTCAGAGTAAACTAAGTAACCTAGTGTTAAGACATTCCGTTCCCATTAAAATACTTCAGCTAGCTGTAACCGTCACGTTCACAGTCATACGCTGCTATACCAAAATATGTCAAAGAAAAACAATTCCACAATTAGAACTCTAATTAAAAACACAAATGACAAAACAAAACAAAATAAAACAAATTAAAACAAAACAAAAAGAAACACATTAATTAATTCAGTTAAACCGAACAAAGAATATTGGCATTTAATTTCCGATGGCCCTACAAATTCGGAAGCATCTGAGCAAGCAATCGGTTCGTTTCGTACCAAATTCATTAATGGCCTATAAACAAAATCATTTCGTTACCTCCGACGATTCTATTGTACGAGCCTTATTGAAATATACAGACGGAAAAGGTTCGAGTTAAGGTTTTTTGTTATAAATCTGTGAGAGACAATAAGAAGTTTTAAAAGGCTGAAAAAATGTTTTTATTTTATTTTAGTACAGATTTTTCTTTAGTAGAGATAGAGAGATTTTTCTTGAAAAATCGCTACTTTTATCTACTATTAACTTAGCTTCATCGTAGGCAGATGGAACGTGGGTAAGGTTCCCAGGAACCTGGAATCCTCATGTAAAGACACTCTGTTCCTACTAAGACACGTTTCCCACTTTCCACGAAACTTTGAAGGCACATACAAACGTATGAGCAAATATAAAATATTTAATATTTAATTTACTTGAGTGGGAATCGAGCCGACAATCTGTCAAAGCTTATGATCTTGGGCCACGACAGGCCTTTAATTTTTGCCGTAGTAGTGTAGACAAGCTGAACCTGGAAACATAATGTTAAAACACTTTGCTCCTACTACTTACTATACGCTAAAAAAGTAAAATATTTTTTTTTCTGCAATAATTTTCATTTTTTCGTAGTAGCACCCTAGTGTACAGGTTTATTTAAGCACTGCCGGTCAGGTCACGCATCGTCCTTAACCCAGCGACGCGTGCAAAACTCAGTGGTCACTACGTACTGTACTTTAACGTTAATAATATGTTACATTTTGGTGTTTTAATTATAATTTATTATATTTTTCGTTTAAATTTTAACTATGTTAATAAATGATACAGTTAATTTCGTCGTTACGCATTGGCACAGCATTTAACTGTTAACGCGACGGTTTTAGATTCGATTCCCACTCAAGGCGATAAATTGTTTTCGTTGTGTTTCTCTGGCAACAACACAAACTGCGGTGTTGAGTTAAGTTGACTCAATAGGTTATCTCTCAAAAATTTGTTGTAAAATAAAAAACAGAGCATGCTGAATTCCGCATAGAGCGAAGCTGATAAATGGATATAAAAACATACGATTGCCATATTATAGCGTAGTGGCACAGTGTCTGTGTAAACTCAATGGTTGTGGATTTGATTTCCACTCGGGCCAGCAATTATACTTAAGCTATTTTTCCTTCTCTGGTGGGAAAAGCTTCTATTCTCGTTATCTCTAAACGAATATTTCTAAAAGTATCACTATTTCTAAAAGTTTGATTTATTATTCTTGCTTGTAATACATAAAATATCGTGCATATATAAAACTGTCGAGCACTCGTTTTACTTGAAGTTAGCAATAAACGTCAGGGGAATTCCTTCAGCTCCTTACATGGTTTGAAATATAGAAATAAATTTAAGATTTAGAACTACTTTACTACACAAGAGAGAGAGAGAGAGAGAGAAATCTACATCGTCATAGCATAGTTGTACATCATATTATTTTAAACAAGAGAGTTATAGTGTCGATTCCCAATCAAAGTAATTAATTATTTTCATTTCCCAGCAAAGCACATAGTTAAATTTTGTCACTTAACACAAAATGTACCAAATCCAGCCGTTAAGAGGAGAACAGAGTGTCTGAACACTCGATTCTCTCTCATTACGAATCAAAATCGAAAGATATATCATAAAATACAATGAAAGTTATCATATAAAGATATATGGGTATAGAAGCAGACGATATATTTCATTAATTATGCTAGTATCCACCGGGATTAGTAGCACTTTGTCAACGTCAGATACAAGTCGAATATTTGCGTAACCAAATGACTTCCTTCCGTGACAGTAATAAATGATTTATTATATTGAAAATATGTATGGATTTTTTTGCTATATGAGAAAAATATGTGTAGTATGAAACAAAACTACTAAGATTGTTAAATTTTGGTGAATCATCTTACAGATGCTAAGTCGATTACGTTTTATTCTTAGAAACAATTTACATTTTTGTATGACTTTGATCTAACAGCTTTTCAATAGTAATATTTGATTGCGATGGTTACTTGTACGTTATGTTTGCATTGAAATGCTTCATGCCTGTGGTCTGATGAGAAAAAAATCCGAATTCTTGAGGCATTGCGTGTTGAGGGGGAGAACCTAATTCAAATTATCAAATATTTAATTTCCACGAGTAGGAATCGAATCCACAACCGTCGCATATACAGTGACACGCTCGTGTCCTTGTGCCATGACAACCTCAACAAAGAGGTTATCCTACAATATGTGAAAAGCAAACAAGAATATTCAAAGAGCAATCTAAAACATCTGCTTTTGACGAAAAAAAAACTAAATTTAACATTATTTCAGCAAATTTCGAAGCATCTTTTATGATTACAGAATCTAACCTCATCTGATATTAAAAATACATCGTGAGGTTTTTTCGCAAAGTCACATTTCACAATGACATTAACAAATGACGCCAAGAAATACGTCGGATAAGCAAAATAGCCAGAATTAAAGAGCGAG